>OX451219.1:47945094-48449421 GCA_949628195.1 Phasia obesa | reverse complement strand
GTGTCATATAATATATAGCCATTGATTTTAAAAAAGCTATTTGTTGTTTAATACGTCTCTGAAACCATCATGACATCAATTTGTTGATTCTTCAAGAAATACTCGAGTTCATTTTTGTGTTGGCGCAAGCCGTTTGCGTTCCAGAAACATATTTTTAAACAGTTCATGTTTGTTAAGTACCGCCTGCAACATCATAGATTGCATGCGAACCATTTCTTGCATCATGCTGCTCATAGAGCTCATAAAACTGTTTAAACGAATGCACTAATGTCTCTATACTTGCTTCGAGACGATTGTAGTTACCAGATGGTGTTTGTTCTTTAGCTTCCGGATGCATATTAAGGGTAGAATTGGTTGTAGGTGTCGCTTTGTGTTTTGAAACATGATTGGATTTTAACATATCCGCGTATGAAACATGTTTGGTTGTGGGTTGAGCTAACTGAGGGTAATGAGCATTTGCTTGGTATTGTGGCTGCCTACCAGGAGTATTTAATTTCTGAGTTGACTTCCTTACCATAGAAAAAACTGGACAGCCTCTGTTGTTAGCGGTGTGATTTCCACCGCAATTGCTACATTTTTTAACCTTCGAGTCATCCTTTGGTTTGTCGCATTGGGCGGAACAATGAAGCTCTCCACACACAACGCAAACCGGAGGCAACTTGCAGTACGCACTTGTATGGCCATATTCTTAGCAATTTAAACACTTGATGGGTCCTGGCCGCTTACGTGGTTCCTCTACACTTATCCTGCGGTGTAACAGATATTTTAGATTATAAATGGGATGCGTTTCGTTCTTCTTCAATCTAATATCCCCAGGTTCCAGTTCAACGCGAAATAGAGGTTGAGGGACACGCTCTCGATTTCTGAGATTGTCAACGCTTTTAACCTTAAATCCTGCTTTTTGGAGGCCAGCTTTTATTTCCACTGGATTAACATATGAGTCTACACCTTTGATGACTACCTGCCTTTGCTACTCTTCAGCTGGTAGGTATAAAAGTTCTTTTTGCAGCTTTCAAACTCCTTTACTGCTTTACGATAACTACTTTCGTCTATAAATTGAATTTTAGTTTCATCAATGTTACCACGCTTGATAGGAATTACATAGAATGAGTTTTCCCCGATAACTGAGATTAACTTAGTTATTAATTCATTTGAATTTTTCTCCCTTAAAAAATTGGTGGTGGTTTAAACGACTTGGGTGCCGTTTTTGTTTCACTTGCTTCGTTATCTAAAATAGCAAAACGATTATGGGAAATTATTCCGTTAGAGTCCTTGTCTTTTTGTACTTTAGCCATTGGTGCAATCTGCGAAGATTCAGGGCTTCGACCTCTTTTCAATACAGTTATGTATCTGTCCATTCCCACTTACGTCTTGGGTTTTTCTACACTATCCATATTATCTTTGGCAACACTGTGTTCAGAAGGCGATTTGTTTGTAGTTATTTTATTGTCATCGTTTAGTAAAAGCGACGAACAAGATTGGGCACGTATAACTGGCGTAGAATTTACACACAAATTATTTTCAGTTTTTTTGTTTTTATTTAATACAATATTGTCCACATTTTTATTGCTTAAATTAAAGAGGCTCATTAGCCTTTATTGTTTTTGTTTTATTTTAAAAGTAGCAATTCAATATGCCGTTGTAAAAAGTAAAGAAAAGGAAAAAGAAAAAAAATATTTTACAAACAACTTTGTTGTTGTATTAAAACAGGTTTGTTTGTTTTTGTTTTAAATTATTCACACAATGTTTTGTTTTTTGTTAATGCGAGCTTAAAAATAATCACGTCCGCACTTGTCAACGCCAAAAACAGAAATCCGAAAACATGATGCATTTTTCTTCTACATCTTACAATTTGATACGCCCTTATCTAAAATAATAAAAGTGTGTCTCAATAGGTAATGTATGTGGCGAAACTTTTAAACTTTTATAGACAACAGCTGAAATTTACAAAGAACCTGTATTGCAAAGTCCGCTATAACAAGTAAACAATTTGAATTAAGAAATTAAAGGGTGTCCCCTTAAATGATGTAATTTGACCTATATGGCCCTATCTTTTGAACCGATAGAGACAAACACTTGAAAATTAAGCAGAATGTGCACTACTTTGTCTGGTATAATAACAAGTATAAATATTTAGAATAGTTCAAGTAATTTGCTGAATATGGCCAAACGTTTGAAACGTTATAGACATACAGTTGAAATTTGCAAAGAATCTTTGTGGGCAAGTGTAAATTAAAGCGTGTCCCAATAGGTGATGTTATTTGATCTATGTTGCCCTATCTTTGAAACCGTTATAGACAGTGGCTTGAGATTTAAATAAATTATATTTTGTTGTGTCAGTGTAAGTGTAAAAAAATAAAGGGTGTCCTCATACCTGACGTATTTACAGTATATGACATTAATATTAGACCCGTTATAGACAGACATTTGCTATTTACACAGAACGTATATTACTATATCCGCTATAGCAACAACTATAAAGTTGGAAATTGAAGGGTGTACCTAAACTTAATGATATTTAATCTATATGACCTTATCCTTTGAACTCTTATAGATAAACATTTGAAATTTTACCAAAGCGAATATTACTATGTCCACAATAAAAAGTAAAAAAAAATTAAAGGGTGTCCTCATAGCTGATGTATTTTGACTTATATGGTCTAGACTTTTAAACCGTTATAGATAGAGATTTGCATTATTATATCCGCTATAAGAATTATAAAATTAGAAATGTTAATGAAATTTGATGTATGTTTATCTTTTGAGCCGTTTTAGATAGACAACTGAATTTTACACATAATATGCATTACTATGGTCGCTATTACAGTTATAAAAATTTAAAATTAAATTAACTTTAATAGGAAGATGCTTGAATTTTGCATAGTCTTTGCTTCTTTTCTTGCTAATTTTGACGCATTTTGTGTATCTTTTATTTGGTTTAAATACTAGTTCTTACAGATTAATTCTTACATTTTTAGTTTAGAACTAGTGCCCAACTATCTATTTTAAAGTCGTTTTTTTTTTTTGCAAAAAGTATATAATTATTTAATGTGCGTGTGTGTATGCGCTACTCAATATTTTACAATATATGTATTTGCTTTTTATGAATGTTTACATATGAGGTACTTCTGGACTAATTGACAATAACTAAAAAAAAGATGATTAGCGTTGTTCTTTGTTTGTTTCTTTCATTCATTATTGTAAGAATATAAACTATTAATGTTTTTGTTGTTACAGACGAAATTCCAGAGTATTTCTTTTCATAGCTTATAATGAAAAAATTCTTCTTTCGTAACAATAGTAACAAAAACTAACAGTTCTCTGCAATTATTTCTAAAACTTTCTAAAACAAAAGACAACTAATCATTCTTCAATAAAAATAAATTTTTGGACAGCTATAATAATATTTTCTTTTTAGGCAATTGAAAACTCTATTACAAAACCTCAGGTGTACAGCAGAAACACATGTCAATTCACAGTTATTCTGAATATGCGAGGTTTCCAATAGGTGAAAATTATTATTTAAAAGATATATATAAAGCACAAAATGTGTTTGTTTGTCGGAAAGCTATAACAGCCTACACCAGGGAACCGATCTTTCTAAAATTTTCACAGTTTGTTGTTAGTTCATAGGAGGGTACTTATTTTTTTGATATTCGACGCGTGGCATACAAAGTAAATATTTATCATCGTGTGTAGCTTGGTAACAGTAATAGGTAGTGCCTTGAAATTTTGCATCCCTAACCTGTATATTAACATACATAGCTTAGAGAAAGATAAACTGAATTGGAATAGTGGGCGTGGTACCTACCATACAAAGTGACAAATATTATTCTGTGTCTAGAGAACTGAATTAGATAGCACCTTGGAGTTTCGCACCAATAACCCCAATATTAGCGTACATAGTCAAGCTTAACACAGGCTGAATTTGAATAGTGGGCGTGGTACCTCAAATACTAAGTGAAAAATTATTATCGTATTCTTTGCACACTACAAGAGATAGATACGAAGAACGCTTTGCACGAGTAACTCCTATGCTAATGTGCATAGTCTACCAAAATACAGAATTAATTGGGACAGTGGACGTGTACGCCCATACAAAGTAAAACAAAAAAATCATAAAGAGGACACTGACAACATAAGCGCGAGCTATAGTGTTGCCTTAAAATAAAGTTAAAATAATACTGTGATACTAATTAATAAGTGCAATATTTTTTAAATGTTTGTTATGTGTCTAGCTTTTTCAGTGTTTTATTGATAAATGTGATCATTATAAATTTATTGTAAGTTTCTTTTATTGTTGTTTATGCATGTATATTTGTAAAATAATAATTTGTTTCTTATTAAATATAGACGAAATCCCTTTGAAAAAGTCAACAAAAAATTGTCGAAGCGTCAGGGAAAATAATGTAATAAAATTGTTTTATTTACATTTACAATAACAAGGCCCAATTAGCTTACATTAATAATTAAAAAAAATTATTATCCTGTATCTAGAGAACTGCTGGTAGCGCCTTGTAACTTCGCACCACTAACCATCATATTAGCGTACATAGTTTAGCTAAACACAGACTAAATTGGAATAGTTGGCGTGGTACCTCCATACAAAGTGAAATTTTTTATCGTTGTCCTGGCGAACTGCAATAGATAGCGCCTTGAAACTTTGCATGAGTAACCTCCGTGCAAATGCGTAAAATATGTTAAAATACAGAATGAATTGGTATGTGTAGGTTGTACCTCCCATACAAAGTAAAAAATTATTATCGTTTACATAGAGTACTATAATAGGTATGGTCTTGAAAGTAGTTAAAAGTAACCCTCATACCCATGTGGAATACACACACATACATACATACATACAGATAATCTTTAGGGAGAGGTCGAGAGGCGCAAGAACTTACGTTAAATACTGCAAAAGAGAAAGAGGTGGATATTATACTCATAAGTGAACAATACTCTAAATCCGATGGGATATTGTGTTATGCTAAGAAAAGCTTCGATGGCTGTTCTTAACTCCAACCTAACAATAAAAAAGAGCCAAGAAATAAATGAAAATTTCGTGGTCATACATGCAAATGGCATCAGAATATATAGTTGTTACTACTCATAGAGCTGGCAGATTTCCTTAGTAGATTGGCTATACTAGAAGCAAATGTGATGAGTGAGACAAGTCCGGTAATAATAGGTGGTGATTTCAACAGCAAGTCTAAGGAATGGAACTCAAAAGTAACCAATAAACGAAGAGAATCTGTCTCAACTTTTAAACGAGGGATTCTATCTCAATAATAGACATAACGGCAGCTTCACCAAGCATTGCAAGTAAAATATGTCAATGGAAAGTACTTGAAGATGAAACTCTGAGCGACCATCAGTACATTATGATGAAACTGGGCACGCTAAAACAAAATTGCTATAAGATAAATAGTCCACGATGGAATACACGGCGTTGACGCCTGTATAGAGACTCAGCTAGATATTTAATCTAGAATACAAGTGGAAGAAGTTAGAAATATAAATGAGGAAGTTGATAGTCTTACTAATACACTGACAGAATTCTTTAAGAAGACTTTGGCAAATCGCGGAAACAAGCTTATTGGTGGAATAACGAAATTGCAGCCTTTAGAGCGAAATGCCATAAGGAGAAGAGAATATCTACTAGAAGTAAGGGTGACCTGGTAGCAATAAATAACTACAGAAAATCCCGAAAACTTCTGAGAAACGCCATTAGAGAATCGAATAGAAAATCGTGGGAACTTTTATGTATGGAATTAAACAACGATCCGTGGGGACTTCCATATAATGAAAAAAATTGGTAACCACACTAGAATTCTTGGTATTACAAATCCAGAATGGGTATATACTATTGTGAGCACGTTATTTCCCTCAGTGGAACAAACACTAGAAGAGCAGTTCTGTGAATACACTATCACCGAAACTGAATTGTTTACAATACCAGAAGTCATGCCGTAGCCTCAAGACACGAAAGGAACCTGGACCAGATGGAGTTCCCAATGAAATTCTCAAGATTGTAGGCGAATTATGCCTAAATATATTGGCAAACGTTTTCAATCTTTGTTTGATGCAGGGAATTTTCCCAAAAAAATGGAAAAAGCAGTATTTAGTCCTGCTTCGTAACTATCTTTCTCTAACTATCTTATCAGAATGATAGGTAGCTATCTTAGGGACCGCTTTCTGGAATATGAAACTGATGAAGGCCCAAAGCAGTACAAAATATCCGCAGGTGTACCCCGGGGTTCCATATTAGGGCCATTTCTCTGGAATTTAATGCATGATGGTCTGTTAAATCTATCGTTGCCAGATGGAGCGAACCTAGTAGGATTCGCTGATGACATAGTCTTAGTGGTGGATAAACCGAGTGCCATCCTAATAGCAATCGTAGCCAACGACTGCTTAGGACGGATAAGTAGTTGGCTTAGAACAAAACGTCTGACATTGGCTGCAACTAAGACAGAAGCAATACTGGTGATAAAAAGAAGAACATTTATGTGTCCAAAATTAAATACAGACGGCTATCAGATAACCATGAGTAGGAGCTTAAAATACCTAGGTGTTTTAGTAAACTATCCTTTGAAGAACACATCAATAAAGTGTCAGATAAGGCGATGAGAACAGCAGCAAAACTTGCTAGAATAATGCTGAATATTAAGGGCCCAGGTCAAACAACAAGGATATGCATATGCCCAAGTGGTTTATGTTGCTCCTGTAATAGATCAGCCAGTAGAACATAGTAAAAAGTTACGCAGACTATTGGAAAAAGTGCACAGAGCATGTATCATACGTACAATATCATCTTACCGAACAATATCAACAGCATCGGCTTCGGTTCTGAGTGGCATACCTCCTATAGATATAACCCTGAAGGAAAGGTCGGAGATTTATTATCCGTATCTGGAACCCGTGAAGAATTATGAAATATTAAAAAAGAAGCCAACAAAAGAACACTTCAAAGATGGCAGAGTCACTGGGATAGTGATGAAAAGGGCAGATGGACGCATCAACTTATCCCCAATATAGAGATATGGGTAAATAGGACATAGGGGAAGTAAATTTCTATCTTTCTCAAATTCTTAGTGGACATGGAAATTTTGCAAAATACCTGCATAGATTTAAAATAAAACAGAACGCACTATGCGAAATGTACAGCCAAGATGAGGATGACGTTGAACACACCATAGTAAAGTGCAGATTATGGGAGGCGCAGCGTAGATCACTAAGAGTAATGGGAACCTCACAAGGAAATTTGACGGTAGCCATCCTGACGAAGGCCATGGTAAAAGAACCACAAAAGTGACCTATTACATCTATTTTTGTGGAGAGAATATTAAGAGAAAAAAATGAAAAACAAAGAATGCAAGTGCCGTACATACATACATACATACATACATACATACATACATACATACATACATACATACATACATACATACATACATACATACATACATACATACATACATACATACATACATACATACATACATAAATACATACATACATACATACATACATACATATATACATACATACATACATACATACATACATACATACATACATACATACATACATACATACATACATACATACATACATACATACATACATACATACATACATACATACATACATACATACATACATACATACATATTTTTAAGCGAACTACTTTATTAACATACAAAATAAGTTTTCTTATAAAGGCACAAGTTCGTATGTTTTCTAGCTACCCAAAGTAGATAGATATGAAAATACATTTTTCCGCTTTCTTTTAAAATTAATTACCATATTTGTAAAAATTATTCTCGAACTATGTATGTGGATAGTTGGATTAGTTAGAAAAATGAACTAGAACTTATTTAAGAATAATTATTTTGTACGGTAATAAATTAATTTTTTAAAACGAAACGTAGATTTTACAAGAAACAGCAAATCAACTTTCGGTTTTGCAAAGCTTTGTAAACCGATTATTTTGCATGTGTAAATATTTGTTATTTTTTTTAACGCCCGTTTTTAAATAAAGAGACTATCTGAGAAATAAACAATTTTGTATTGTATTGGTGTTTTAACAATAACGACTTAATCCGAAGCAATCTAATAATTCCTAAAACCGGTACTTTTATCAGATTTAGATGTTATATCTGTAAATCACGTATTTATGCTAAAAAGAAAGGTGATGGTTTTGATTAATTATATAAAAACGTCATATCTGTGCGATAAGGGATATAGTTAATATAAGAACAACAATGTCTCCGAACAAGGAAATATATAAATTGAATTGTGGCAAAAATAAACGTTTTTGCGCATCTCTTGGGTTAATGCATTTTTTTAACAATTTTTTGTGTAGTACAAAATTCTAGTTCGTGAATGATGGGTTTTATTAGTATTTTGTCCTTTCTACCAATTTTCCTTTTCGTAAGCGTTTTCTTGTATGTGTATGTGTTTGTATTTTTTCTTTTTGAGTTTGTGCAAAAACAGTAAAAACACATAAAATTTAATTGAAAAACCATATTTTCCTACATTATCAAGAAACATGTATTTAAAACATTATGTTCCTAAGAACGTTTATATGGTCATGTAAAATCTACTTACCCGGCCTAAACTTGACTTTTTATACGACAGATTATGAAAGAACAAAAAACATCTGCATTAATGTGGATATATACTTTACAATGTTCTACCTATATATTTTATTAAACTAAATTATGAAGTAGCTTTGAATTTGTTGAACATAAAACTTGAAGTTTCTAAATAAATAATTTTCATTCTTGTTAAAACCTTTTGGAAATAAAGATCTTTTTAATACTAATAATTTTACATTTGGGGGCTCAACCTAAAACCAAATAAGACGCTGTAAAGACGAAAATTGAAGAAGAATGAAAAGACGAATAAATATGGAGAATTGAAATCTACTGCTTTCTGTGGTCGACAAGATGCCGGTAAGCCAACTTAGAGTAGAATTTGAAAAACGTGAAGCATCAGTAATTGGGTCGAAAGCTGTCCTTAAGTTTCGCCTGATGAATATTGTGGCGAAAGAAACTGAAAATGCAGAAGATGAAATAGATACAATGGAAGACGAAGAAAATGAATTTTCTGCAAATAATCATCATTCGGAGGAAGCTGTTGAGCAGAATGTCCGAGAGAATCAGTCAGCATCGACAATTTTTCCGGCAAGAGGAATAAATTGTTTTCTAAGTTTTAGGGATGTAGATGGCGCGATAGAAAATTTTAGTGGTGAAGAGCTTGAGGTATCTGTTGATTACTGGTTGTCTACAATAGATGATATGGTAAGAATGTTTAAATGGTCGAATCAAGAAGCAATAATTTATGCACGAAAGCAATTACGAGGAGCTGCAAAGGCTTATTTATTTGGACAAACGATTATTTATTCATGGCAAATATTTAAAGAAAAATTAATTAATGAATTTTATTTACAAGTCAGCAGTAAAGATGTACACGAAAAGCTGCGTAATAAGAGAAAATTATTCACTGAATCATGGAGAAGTTATTTTTACAAAATTACCGAACTAGCATTTTCAATAAACTTAGATACATTATCTACAATCGCTTATATTGTCGACGGTATTCAAGATCAATCGATTGATAAGATGATATTATATGGAGCTACAAACTTGGAACAGCTTAAAATTAAGTTTATTGAATACGAACGTCTTAAATCATCTAAAATTAACAAAATACAATCAAAATGCCTTGGTTGTGGAATAGATGGTCATAGTGCAAATAAATGTCCAAATGCAAATCGAGGTATGAAATGTTTTAAATGTAATAACTTTGGACATATTTCAAGAAATTGCCCGCGCAATACAGCAGTTAAACGAGAGGGGTTTAAAAACAGTAATGTTTCTAATGTAAATATAATATCAAATCCAAGAGACGACCCCATTGTTATGGTACAAATACAAGGTTATCAATTTAAAGCATTAGTAGATACGGGTAGTTGCGTTAATTTATTAAAAAAGAAAATCTACTATGATATTGGAGAACCAATATGTATTGAAACTTCTCGAACTTTGGTTGGAATTGGTCAGAAGGAAATTGCTCCGGTAGGACTTTTTGAAATTGTAATTCAAGTTGGTGAAGAAAATTACGAAGTTGAGTTTTACATTATGCCAGATAATAGTATGAACTACGATGCTATTCTCGGAAGAGAATTTCTAAAACAGTGCGAATTACACATGGTTAATGGAGAATTGTTCTTAAAGCAAACACCTCAATTAAAACTTCAAAATTCTGTTGAATTATTTCTTGATAAAATTAATATTATAGAAAATGTCATTGAATTGGATTAAGATAAACAATTCAAAAATGTAGTTTATGAAATGTACAATAATTACTTTCCAAAAAAATGTATTAATTGTCCGATAAAAACTCAACTTATTTTAAATGATGAAACTCCAATTTATCAGCGACCAAGAAGATTAGCACCTTTGGAAGCAAAAGTTGTTTCAGACCAAATTGAAGAATGGTTGGAAAATGACATCATATGTCCTTGTGAAACAGAATTTGCAAGTCCAGTCGTAGTTGTGGGGAAAAAAGATGGTGGCTACCGCTTATGCGTGGAATATCGTAAACTTAACAAGTTAATACTAAAATATAGATTTCCTATGCAAAGGATTGACGATCAAATTGATGAGCTGGTTAATGCAAAAGTATTTTCAACAATTAATATGAAAAATGGGTTTTTTCACGTTCCAATGCTGCTTTTTTAACTGCTGATGGACAATATATTTGGTTTATGTAACTCTCCGTCAAGTTTTAATAGATTTGTATCCCATGTTTTTTCAGATGTTATAAAGCAAAAAGTTATTATACAATATGTAGATGTCATAACTATACCTTAAAAGGATTTCGAAGATGGTATTTTGCGGCTCAGAAGAGTTTTGGAGGTCGCAGCAAATAATGGTTTGGAAATTAATTGGAAAAAATGTCAGTTTTTAAAAACAAAAGTAGAGTATCTTGGATATACAATATCAGATTCCCAAATTTATCCTTCAAAAGTCAAAATTGAAGTCGTGAAAAATTTCCCTTTACCCACAAACGAAAAAAAGCTACAAAGTTTTCTAGGATTAACTGGATACTTTAGGAAGTTTGTGAAAGACTATGGTATTATTGTTGCTCCTCTAACCAAACTTTTGAAAAAGGGCACAGTGAAAATAATATTTGAAAAAGAACAACTAAATTCATTTGAATTAGTCAAAGATAAACTTTTAAATAAACCAAAGATAAACTTTTGAAAATTTATGATCCTTTAGCTATAACAGAGCTGCATACCGACGGAAGTAAGGTAGGTTTAGGTGCTATATTGTTACAACGGCAATACGAAAGCGAATTTCATCCGGTTTATTTTTGGAGTAAGGCCACAACAGATGCCGAGAAGAAGTATCATTCCTACGAGTTAGAGGTATTAGCAATTGTAGAAGCGGTAAAGAAACTGAGACCCTATTTGCTTATCATTAAGTTCAAAATAGTAACAGATTGTGCAGCTTTTCAAAAAACAGTAAATAAAAAAGATATTCCGCCAAGAGTTAAAAGATGGACATTATATCTAGAGGAATATGATTACATAATAGAGCACAGGAAAGGAGAAAGAATGAGGCATGTTGATGCTCTTAGTCGAAGTCCAATTAATATAATTGAATCAACATTAAGAGCGTTTATAAAAAGGAAACAGAGTGAAGACGAGAAAATAATTGCATTGAAGAAAGTTTTAGAAAAAGAGCCTTATAGCAATTACATTGTGTGTGATGAAATTCTAATGAAAAACGAAAAAAACAGATGTTTTTGTCGTTCCTGAATTACTACAAAGAGATATTATTAAGAGATCATACGAAAAAGGACATTTCGGTGTCCAAAAAACTATCGATGTGATACAAAAAGAATATTTTATTGATGATTTAAAGCCAAAAGTAGAGCAAGTTATTCAGAGTTGTGTTCAGTGAATCGAATGAATCGTAAACGTGGTAAATAAGAAGGTTTTTTGTATCCAATACCTAAAGATGACTTACCGTTAGTAACATTACACATGGATCACCTGGGTCCAATATCTACGACTTCTAAGGGATATAAATACCTATTGGTAATTGTTGATGGGTTTTCAAAGTTCACATGGATTTATCCTGTTAAAACAACATCAGCGAAAGAGGTTATAGATCGATTCGAACAACTGGCTAAAACCTTTGGTTATCCGCAAAGAATTGTGACTGATAAAGGCTCAGCGTTTACATCTCACGATTTTCAAGAATTCTATACTTCAAAGAATGTACAACATTTGCAAACAACCACAGGTGTACCAAGAGGAAATGGCCAAGTTGAACGTGTTAATGCTGTGGTAATTGCAGTCTTGTCAAAACTTTCTATAGATGATCCAAACAAATGGTACAAATATGTTGATAAAGTTCAAAGATGCATAAATTCGACATATCATAGAGTAATCAATAAATCGCCGCATGAGGTTCTTACGGAGGTTCCAATGAAAACAGAATTTGATATAAGAATAAACGAGATCATTCATGAAGAACTTATAGAAGCATTTTGTGATAAACGTGAAGAGCAACGAGTAGTTATACGAAATGATATATAAGGCCCAAGAAATACAAAAAAGACAATACGATAAAAACAAGAAAGATGCATATAAATACAACGTTGGTGATATAGTGGCAATTAAAAGAACGCAATTTGGAAACAATTTAAAGTTAAAAAATAAATTTTTAGGCCCATATTTAGTTACTACGGTTAAATGTAATGACAGATATGATGTTAAGAAAATTGGGATCTCTGAAGGACCTAACATTACATCAACTTCTTCTGATCTCATGAAATTGTGGAGTATCTAATCGGAGACCGATAGAAATCAGGATTGGCCGTGTGGATATGTATTTTACGATGTTCTACCTATATATTTTATTAAACTAAATTATGAAGTAGCTTTGAATTTGTTGAACATAAAACTTGAAGTTTCTAAATAATAAGTTTCTAAATAAATTCTTGTTAAAACCTTTTGGAAATAAAGATCTTTTTAATACTAATAATTTTACATTAATTACCTCGTTCTGGTGATATAAATGTTTGATTTGATTTTATAGTTTCATTATTGTTTATAAATATTTGGAATTCATAATCTTCGCAACCCTGCAAGCCACCGATAACATAATCATTTAAAGTTGTTTCTGTCAGGTTTGCGGACCATTCACATTGAGTTTCTGAAATAAGAATATTTAACAATATTTTCCGTTTTACATAAGATATACCATATGTACATATGTATTTTTATTACCTTTTTCGTCTGGTAATGTTTCCGTGTCATTTACTTTGGAGTCATCCAAATAGTTTTGGGTATTAGAAATGTTTGAATATGTTGCATTGCAATCTTTTATAAACCATTTTAGATAAAAGTATCTTACACATGTTACATAAGTCAACTGCCCCCAAGTCACTTTCATTTGAGCATTTTCGTAAGGAACGATACTAAGAGTTACATTTCCAGGTTCTAGAAAATAAAAAATAATTTATCTAACAGTAAATTTTTTTAACAATGCGCTTATCACCAACCTTCGTATTCGGTCGTGGTTTTACTTGTTTGAGTTGAAATCAAAGTGCTATTAACGTTATAGGTTTTTAAAGTAATTGTATATTCTCGGCAGGGACTTAAAGATTCAAATAATTGAAAATTTATATCATTCGCTAAAGTAGACTGAAATGTATTACCAGATGTTACTGCTTCAACTTGATAATTAAGAACACATGCACGGTTTTCGGCAGTCCAAGTTATATTTGTAGATTCTGTGGAGGTGGTTATCTTATCAATCAGCACTACGGGTTCTGTAAAAGAATGCATACATACATATATAAGAGTATAAACATTTCTTCATCAATAATAACACTGTAAGTAAAATTTTAATTTTGAAAATTTTAATTATTATTAGTCGAACTGTTTATGTATTACATACAATGAAATTTATAATCAAGCTTAAGTTCGTTTTTTTTCTCTCTTAGAAAGAATTAATTAAATTACAGATTAGGTGATAATATTAAAGAAAAATTGGGAAAAATTAATTTTTTAGACACCATCAGGAGCGGAATGCACATTTTCTAGACAGCCACGTCCGTCATCAGCACTCTTGTATCTAATCTACTTAGGGTAGTGTTTAGTTGTAGGCATCATCTATTTAACCAACCAAACCCAGATAAAGGAATACGAGAAAACTTGTATTCAATTATCAATCGTGTTGGTGAGAACGAAGTCTAAGCAAAATTAAAAATGAAGAACAACTTACTGCTTAATCAACAGCAAATGTTTTTAAAGTAATTGCTTTGTTGCAGAAAGAGACACATAGCAAGCTTAAGCAAATGAGTTGCTCTTCTTTTATTTGCTTTTGCTGCACACTTTTTTTTAAGCAACAGTTAAGTAATTACATATGCATTGAAAATATTCAAGCATTTTTAATCATTGATTTGTAGTCTTTCGAAATGAAATAAAAACCTCACATCGCTTGACTTAGAAAAGCCGTTTGAGGTAACAACAGATGCTTCAAATCATGCGTTGGGTGCTGTCTTGACACAAAATGGGCGCCCAATAACCATGATATCCAGAACGTTAACCTTGGCAGAAGAAAACTATGCTACTGACAAAAGAGAGCTCTTGGACAACATTTGGGAAATTAAGACATTGAGAAACTATTTCTATGGGATAAAAAATACAGAAATTGCACTGGCCGTTGCGGATAAAAGTACCAATTCAAAAATAAAGAGATGGAGAGCTTTCATACAAGAGTTTTCTCCAACTTTTCATTATAAACCTGAAATGTTGTAGCGCACGCTTTATCACGCCAATTTCTAAATATTATTTCAGAAACTGAGTCAATTCCGGACACTGTTCACCATGAAAGGTCATCATCGAATACAATAAAATCTATAAAATTATATAAAAGAAAACACATATACAAAAAAGAAAAAATATTCTTTAAAAAATATATTCGACTCGTGATTGAATACAGTAATATAGATAATCTATATTCATTTCTGGAAACTAGTGTAAAATCCAAGGTTGTATATGCGATTTTTTGGACTTGCCTACCCATGCCACAATACAAAGCCAGCTTTTGGAAATATTTCCATGAATAAAATTCGTCCACACCGAACGAATGGTAATAGCGATTCAAAACGATCAGTTAGCAACAGCCCATTGTGAACATAATCGTGCTCATACCCAGCAAAAAATTAGGCATTACCAAAAAAAGTACTTGCTACATAATGACTTACTTTTGGGATTACCAAATTATGTTACTCGATTAAAAAACACATTACAATAAACTTAAAAAAAGTAATTTGTAATTGAACTAATTCTTTTATTTTAAGAGAGAATGCCTTAAAAATATTTAAAAAATAAGTCATTATTTCAAATAAAATTTTGAAATTTCTAAGTTACCTTCTTAATTATTTAAAACCAAAAAAAGTATTTGCATTACATAATCTATTCTGAAGAACTAGTTATTTTAGTCTCACGCCTTGTTAAAATCATTAAATTGGTAATCCAGTTAGGAAGTACTTCCACCAAAAATGCTTAATTCCACACTAGATTACTAGTTTTTAAATTTTTTGCTGGGTAAATGCACAAACGAACATTTTAAACAACTGTTACAAGATTATTTTTTCGCAGACATGGAGAAACTACTCAAAACCATCAATAAAAATAAAGACAGTAGAAAACCAGCAATGGCTATTTTTGGTGATACCCATATTGATATTTTTCAACAAACGAAGCACACTTTATAACATGCATTGATAAATTCTCGTAGTTTGCTAGTGTAATTCTAATCGCATCTAGATCGACATTAAAAATGCACTTTTCTAAATTTTAGGCAGTTTTATGAGAACTAAGTTGGTCGTGTCCGATAACGAAAAAGCCTGTCAGGGGAGTTCTTTACGAGATTTACCAAAACACCATTTTGATGGCAAACAACTTTTTAT
This sequence comes from Phasia obesa, assembly GCA_949628195.1. Taxonomy (NCBI): domain Eukaryota; kingdom Metazoa; phylum Arthropoda; class Insecta; order Diptera; family Tachinidae; genus Phasia; species Phasia obesa. The sequence continues at coordinate 48,433,416 of OX451219.1, read as the reverse complement.
ACCATCTCTTCATAACAAGAGCAACGGGCAAATGGACAGATTCCATTCGATCTTAACAGAAATTGCACGTTGTATCAAGGCTCAGCAGGATATTACACAATCGACCTAATTTTTGTCGCACACTTAAGTATAATCAAACGGTTTAATCAATAGAAGCGAGAAATTAAAGCAAGAAATGCTCACAAAATATGAAGAAGGAGAAGTAGTATTTGTCAAAAAAAAAATACACTGGAAAAAAGGGTGCAAAAGGCCGTTTTAGTAGAAAACAGAAAAGTCCATAAAGAGAACTTACGATAAATACATAATCTAAACCAATATTAATTGACCCCCGAATTTTTTCTTACAGCATTTCATTAATATAACAGAGATTTCGCGAACTAATTGACTACTCTTTATCAAAATACATCCCTAGTATAGAAGGACAAACAGAAATCTTTAAGAAATATGGTGCTCTTGCATATGACATATTTATCAAATTACAAAGACGTCAGAAATGAAAAAGATCATGGAAACGGAAATTTTAGAAAATTAATAACAATTGAAACTACCGGTTAGATCGATACGAAGAATACTGATGACGGACGTAGCTGTCTAGAAAATGCATTCTGCTTTGCTGGTATCTAATTTTTCATTATCTCTTTATAATTAAGAACTTTAATTAAATTATTAATAATTATTTATTTTTGCACCCAAATACACTTGAACGCTATTACTATATTTTAGTTTATAGTAAACATTAAATTGTAAAAAGACTTAGGTACAACTATAACAATACCAATAATCAAATCGGAATAATTATTTAATTAATTAATGGTATTAGTAACATAGGGTAACAACTAGTCTGCGGCGACTATAAGTCAGAATAAAAGTTCTTAAAAATTATTTTGGCTATTAAAATTTTTATAATTTTAATTTTTAATTGACAGCGTTCTATTGAACCAAATTAGTAATGCACTAAAATGGATTACTACGGGATAAGCTGGTTTCTATGGCCATTTCGCTAAGTTCTTCATTTAGCTCAACAGGAAACCTTAACCCAAATTTAAGATGACCTAAAAATACACTTGTGTTGAAAAATTTATTTGACTAAATAAGAACTAATTGCTTTGACAATTTAACAAAAAGCATCAAAGCTCAAACAAAACAATAATAACCAACAGTGAGTTTATATTTTACTACTTTATAACTAAACTGGCTGCTTTATTTCAAATATAGTTGTAGTTGTAAGAAGTAATACTATTTTAAACAAACACAACAGCACAATATTTTTTGTTTTTAAAAGAAAACGAAAAAATACGTACATATCAACTGAAGAGTAGCAAAGGCCTTCAGACTCATGCTTCGATCCTGAGGAAATTAAAATTGGATTGAAAATAATAAGTATAGATACCTTAGAAATAGAGAATACATTCCACCACCACTATTTCATGTTAAATTGGAACCTGGAGATATTAGATTGAAAAAGAATGAAATGTACCCAATATATAACCTTTGTCTTTGCCGAACTTCTACAGGCCAGTGCATTAAAACTAAAACCAACAAGATGGATGCAATATATTTTAAATGCAAAATATTCACAATTGTCCCCGCCAACCACTCGACACATTTCACACTCTGGGATTTTAATAACATATCGTACACCAGTATATAATTCGCCACTTTCAGCAGATTCAAATCCAATTTGAGCCAGGAACTAACGCATGATCCATTTCGAGGTTCACAGTTTTTTAAAGAAAAAAAAAAACACGGAAAATTCAAATTTAATGGAGAATGTTTATTATCATTTTAAAGAACATTCTTTGGCATTTATTTTTTGAAGATTATGACTATCAAATGTTGGCCGTTGCCACGTCGCAGATGGTCCATCCGTTGAGTCCGATTTTCGATGACACGTTCGAGCATTTCGACTGGTAACTGGCGAATAACACGCGTGATGTTTTCCTCCAAGGCCTGAATCGAAGCGGGTTTGTCCCCATTAACTTTAGACTTTACGTATCCCCACAGGAAAAAGTCTAACGGCGTGATATCAAACATGAAATTATGTGCTCACCGAAATGTTCTCTCAATAAATCCATTGATTGATTCGATGTGTGGGAAGTGGCGCCGTCTTCTTGAAACCAAATGTCGCCGAGATCACGAGCTTCAATTACAGGCATCAAATAGTCGGTTATCATGGCATGATAACGGTCGCCATTGACGGTTACGCACCGGCATAATTTTTAAAGAAATATGGACCGATGATTCCACCGGCCCACAAACCACACAAAACTGTTGTTTTTTCTGGATTAAGTGGCAGCTCTTGAATCTCTTGTCCCAAATGCTGCAATTTTATTTGTTTCCATACCCATTGAGCCAGAAATGGGCCTCATCGCTAACCAAAATTTGCCTCGAAAAGATCGGAACTTCTTGGAACTTTTTAAGAGCCCATAGGGCGAAGCGATGACGCTTGGGAAGGTCGTGTGGCTTCAGTTGTTGCACAAGCTGTATTTTATATGCTTTCAATTTAAGATCTCGACGTAAAATGCGCCAAGTCGTTCCATACGTCAGTCCGAGTTGCTGCGAAAGCCTTTATAATTTAAATCAATAAATAAATGAATTAATAAACATCTGAAACAGCTAATGAATTCATTTAAATTAAAACAATAAAGGTCACCAAACCACAACCAATGTTTGTGCCTGTAAGCTTTTTTACAAGCTATTCTATGCGAAAGAAAACGAAAAAATTTTATATTCTTAAACTTCAACTATTTTATTTGATTGTTTTAATAATAATGACAAAATTCAGAAATATTTTAGATATGTATAAAAGTTGAAAACAAGAAGTACAAAACAACATCATTATTAAACTTAATTATCAAGTTGAACCGTTAACACATCATTTTTTTCAACTTAAAATATTTTTTCATCCTCAATAATACATATTGTTGTACAAAACGAAAAAAAAAAAAAATTTCCGGTCCTTGCCTGCCGGTACAATTCATTTAAATAAACCATAAACAGAGTTGGACTCAAAATGGACCCCTGTGGCACCCCCAAATAGGTTCTCAATAAAGATGATACATTGCCTCCATATTGCACCTATTGATATCTTTCATTCAGAAAAGAAAATATTAGTCCTAATTTAAATTTAAAAAGTATTAGGATCTTAAATTAAAGTGGTGACACAATTTTTCGCATAACATGTTATGGTCCAGGGAATGAAAAGCTTTGCTAAAATCTAGGAACACAAGCACAGAATTTAATTTTCTGTCCAAATTATATCTTAATTGCTCGACATTATCTAAAACTTAGCCCGTAGTATTATGTTTTTTTTTTTTTCTAAATCCGGACTGGTAGCAATTAATGTAATCGGTTTCAATATGTTCTTGTAACTGATTCTTTAATAATACTTCTAAAATTTTAGAAGTGACATTTAAAACACTGATTGGCCTATAATCCGATATAGTACGAGGGCATTTTACCTTTGGAATTGGAGTTACTTGCTCTATTTTCCAATATTTTGGAAAATTGGAAGTGGTAATAATGCTATAGAGAATAAATAGCAATGGTCTGGAAATATTTTGAAATATTAGCTTTAAGAACTTAAGTGGAAAGTCATCAGGCCCAATCGCATTACTCTTGATAGACATCATTGCATTAAAAACTTGCAATTCATCCACATTACGAAATGTAAACGCATCGGCATTTGAATTATTCAATGCATAGAATTACTATTGAATTCTTCACTATCCAAATCAACCAATGCGTCTTCATTTCCAATGACACCATTGGACCTTAGCCTACTCTATATTTGCTGATACGATCAACCCTCAAAATTATTAATACAATATTCTCTCGATACGATATTTATTGAAAATTTTTCGGTTCAGTCCTACTTTCAGAATACGCTCGCCAAGCTAAATATCTATTATTCCTTGCAGCTCTGCTCTCTTGTGAATCCATCCACGTCTTGTAACGCTAAAAGTCATGCTGATCGTTTTTAGCAACACCAACCCTGTATATATTTAAATATTTGTTTTTTGTATTAATATTGCTATGAGTATGAATATTCATTTAGTTAACAAATAAGCTTTTCTTTATTGTGAATAATTAGTTAGTTTAAGATATAACTTATATTGAATTAGATGTATTTAAATTTTTAAGAATTTCAATTTAACGGCAGATCGCCTGGCGGCGCCATCTAGACATGAAATATAGTAGCCTAACTAAACTTGTGTTACTAAACACATCCAACAGCTGTTGTATACAACAGTCGTAGATGGTATACTTGTGTGTGGTCGCAAATGGGTATATAAAGAGGAATTTTATGAGTAATTGGGGAGTTAGTGTGCAGACAGCCTGCAGATAAGAGCTCTTCGCCCTAAAATATTTCCATCTTATCTTCAGCTAATACTGTGAAGTCACAAACTGGTGTAGAGGTTTTGCGACGGGTGATTCATCCTCCAAAATTCTACATAGGATTGGGAATTCATAGTACCAGCTAAGCGAATATAAAAGTATACGAACTGAGGTGTGCAAGGATGTTTTCCACGGAGCTATTATATCGAGTACGCCAATACTGGGAGAAACCGAAGCGGTGTGTAACTGTGTTCAAGTGTTATTAACCTACACAACTTCAACTGATCTGAATATTCCCTTCGTCCACTAACTATCAATCCATGGTACATAGCCAAAAGGGATCCTGCACACGTTTGCATAGCACGAAGTGCCGGCAGAGCGACCTGCTGATTATTTAATTTATAGTAAATAAAGGAGAAGATTTATAACGTTAAATAAAAGTCTTTCAATTTATTTGGCACAACAAGACCCTGGAAACTTGTCGTTACAGTAGCTCGCTTTCGAAGAAATGACCTTCTTAAAAGGACACTTGAATAATTCCATTATATACCGGTTAAAAATCTGTTCGTCAACATTATTAGTATTGTAAATGCTTGAAAAGTCCAGACTGTCCAACTGACAAAGGCAAGTATATACGGTCAAGCTTCTATAAATCCTATACCAATATTCAGTCCTACTCCTTTATACATGTATACAATAAGACAATGAAATCAGGTCATGACCAGAATTTAATGCCGGTATCTGGTACTGACCCTGAGATACACGGCTTATATCCGTCACGAAGAAAAAATCAAGTAGGACAAAAAATGTTAGAACACTATTGTGTACCAAAAAAATGTTGGAGAAGCAAGAGAACATAGTCTCTATTAATATAATAAGAAAAAAATTCTGCGCATACTTGCTCTTTTTCAAAAAATTGTGTTTTTAGTAATTGGGTATTGCGCTCTAATTTAATAGAAAATCATTTTGTTCTATTTGTAAATTTAGTGTTGGTGCCTTAAGCCACAAGAATTATACATTATACAAAGAGTATAATTCTCATTCTTAGTCTATGATAAAGATCAAATTGCCTTTAGTGCCAGAAACGTGGGATGAAGTTTTTAATTTTTGGGATGCTAGCAAACAGAGCAAACATTACATACTATGATTGACTTTTTGGAAAAAAAATTTTTTTAATTTTTAAAAGCAGGCACAAACATTTTTGAGTAAAGCACTTGCTTTGAATCAACGGAATATCGAAAATAGTAATCTAAACAAACCAAAATTGCTTTTTGGTTTCTTATAATATCCCATTCTTTAAAAATACACCAAATTTGTGCAAAGTTGCATTTAAAATTATTAGAACAATTGCTTGTCAAATTTTACCTGAAAATACGAATTTTTGTATGGAAACTTTCCTTTTTCGATTTGAGAGCACCTTGTGTTTTTTTATTTTCTTATTTAGACTATTTATTATCAAAATACAAACAAATTATTTGAATCGCGTGTCATTAATTTTTTTCCCTTTAGATACATTATGCGTCGCACAGTGGTTTATCGTCATAGTAGAAATGGAAAAAAATAGAAGGAGTCATCGTAGGTCATCCAAATTTTTTACAGATGCTTTTTTTATCATCATTAGGAAATATATGAAGAATAAAATATGTCCGCCCACTTTTACGCCCACTCCCCATACAAGTGAAATATATAAATGGCAATATTTTCATTTGAATTTATGCTATTTCAACCGAATTCGGTATATATATGTTTTGTAGCAATTAAAATCAATGGCTAAAAAATTAACGAAATTCGCCCACAACCACGCCTACTTCCCATATAACAAAATTTTTTAATATGATGTATATCCCTTGTTATCAATGCTACAATCCCTAAACTTCATAGGATTATTAAAAATAATATCATATCCAAATCTTCCATACACACCCCTCCTCTAATACCCAAACTTTGCCAATCAATTTTCTAAATAATTAGAAAATTAACATGTAACCTGGTTTTAAACCAAACACGCTTTTAATCCTAGTAATAATAAAAAAACATTAAAATGAAACATGTATTATAAAATTAATATTTTATTATAACAACAATTCCTTAACATCTTCAGGTAGATCTAATTCCTGCTTTTTTTGAACTTTTCGAAACTTATTTATAAAAGGATCCGAAGAAGCTAAAAGTAGGTGCATCACATCTTCTTTGTTGATATCCTACTACAATTTCTGGCATGGTACCTTCGATATTCATGTTTTATAAATCAATGCACTTATCTCGAAATAAACTTTGCTTATGTTTATAAATTTGTAATTTAAACTGAAAAGAATAATAGAGAAAAAAACTAACGGCAAATTACTAAATAAAGAGATTTGCAAGTAAATTTGCATTAGTTGTTCTTGTATTTTTTTTATTTTGAGAAATTAATAAAATAAAACAAAAAGAATTTGCAGGTGAATTTTAATAACATTATTATTATACATACATATGTATAAATATCTTTGAATATTTCTCTGAAAAAAAAAAACAATATTATTGATAAGCGAGATTATTAAATCTCTAATTTCTAATAAAATAGATGTGCTCTTATCATCATTCATTGTTATAACAAGAGGTATGGTTGCTATGGCAACAAGCGAACAAGCAGCAAACGTAATATAATGAGAGAATGCGTAATAAGCAATAAAAAGTACCTTGTTTTTTATTTAAACGTTTACTAGACAAAGGCTAGCAAAAACTAGCAGCTGAATTTAACTTTATTGCTTAAATTAGACTTCAAGCTTTCATTTGGTATAAGGTAGAGCACCGCGCTCGACCGCGCACAAAAGTTCTAGTCCATCAAAGTTGAAGAAAATAATAATTTTTAGACTCCTAAGATGAAGCAAATTTTTGTCAAAAAAAATTTTTTTCTTTAATTTTTTTTTAATTTTCATCTTAAATACCTAAATTATGGGAAAATACACAACAACAATACATATTAAAAGTCATTCCAAGAGTTTTTAGTTTCTTACTATTTTTTAGGATTTTCTTTCAAATGTTGTGTGTTAGACTTGGCACACTTTGAGGAAACGCCTACAAAAAAGTAATGAAAATATCGCCCTAGCATTTCAGACACATGATATTCAATATGTTTTTAATGAAATTAATAAATTTCATCATGAGCGGAAAACATGAAATTCAGTATTAATTTCAACTTTTCAACCACTGTGCGTCGTGAGTGTCCTGACAATATTTTGTTCGATTTTGCTTTGAAAGTAATCCACACCAAAGTTTAAGACTCTTATTTTTATAGTGCTTGAGTTATGGTTTATATATTTTAATTATATAGAGGTACCCATCCCTAGATATAATTCTAAAATTTATATAAAGTTCTAATATTATTGTAGTTCTGTAAATCGCTAGCATCACTAAAATTTCTTGAACTCCTCTATTATTTGTGTAATTACCTGTGTTTATTAATTTTATTAACACTAGTTTTTAAATTTTTTTTTATCGCATTGGGCTGTGTCATGAATTTGATAAACGTCTCAATTTATTCAGAATTCCTACTGAGAAATATCAACTCGTAATTTTACACCACTTCACCTTAAGTATTTTCGAACAAATTATGCAAACGCTGATCCATTAAGAAGATTATGTAAAAATTATAATGATTTTTGTTTACAATTTCATCGATCGAATTCTTGGTTATTTAGGCCCCGATTATCGTTCACAACATTAATTATTTTAGTGTTGTAAATTTGAAATTGCGATTACGATTTACAACACTTATAACATGTGTCACAATTTTAGTTGTCTATCAAAAATTTACAGCGATTATCGTTTACAACATGTGTTTCCATGTGTTGTTACGCACATCAAATCAACTGCTTATTAGCTGTTGTCTTATTGTCGCTACAAGTTGAAAAATTGCAATGTAGAAGGATTTGTAAGTTTTTATTTTTTATTATTTTTGCTAGGCGTGTATAACCGCAATTTAAAATATTTCTTAGAAAAATAATAAATTAAAAGCAGATGGAAAAGCTCATAGAGGTGATGTAATTAAATCCAGGTATTGGCCGGGGAAAGCTGAAATTTGAAAATAACAAAATGCAGCAAACAGCTAGTTGCGAAACCCTAATGTTCAAATCATTGCCGCTAATTTTTTTAAAGCGTCTATCAGAAAAAAATATTAGTGCATTACAGAGTTTTAAAATCGGCGGAATGACAGAACATCGGGTTGATGGTTTTAAGAAATTGTTTAGCAGCAAAAACAAAAAGCTATCCTTTTTTTATACTGTAATTAGGACTTCATTAAAAAAAAAAAAAAAATTACTGTGTTTGGCAATTCCAACGGGTTGGAATTGTCACGAATTATTTTCCGGATACGCACAATGTGTAGGTTTGCTGGCCTCAATATAATAAACAACTATTTTATAGTAAGGTTCGTGACCATGATTATTATAATTATTAATTATAAATGTTATAATTATTAATATAAATATTAAATTTTCAAACGAAACAAATAAATTTTTTTATTTTCACCTCAACAGTTTGTAGTACACAGAGATGTTTTTTAATGGAAAACAAGTACTAACATTAACCGCAACTCTGTGACATACACAACATTAAGATGTTATAAATCATAATCGAAAAACAAAATTAAAATGTGTTATAGCCGAGACAACACAACTTTTCTGTGTTGTAAACGATAATCGGGCCCTCAAACACTGAACCCGATCGTTTATGCATGAGTCCACACCGTTGATAACGATATGAAGACCGTAACTAATTGCTTAAAATTTTGTTCATTATTTACAAGAATTTTTGTTTAATGGGAATATGTAACATAAAATAGATTTTAACCAATCAGTAACAGAAAACATTTTAAAAGCTCTGTCAAATAAATTGGAGGCGGATTATTGGTTTGATTTTATTATACAAGATTACAAAACGGTTTTGGGAACGTATTTCCCCTATCTGTAAGTACTTTTAGCATCGGTTCTCTTGCGGATATTTAAAGCTTCTTCCTCGGTTTAACACATGTTCGTTTAACGTAGTTCCTATTCCCACTTGTGTCTTGGGTTTTTGGCCATTACCTAAATTGATTTTTTCTCATACTGTGTTCACTAGTCGACGAAGGTTTATTTTCATTAATTTTATTGTCACTTATTAACAACAAGGGTGAGCATAAACGAGTACAAAAAACTGTTTAATTAAAATTTGTCAATTATTTTTTCTTGTGAAACAAAATATTTATATTAACTATATTAAAAAACTTTTTAATTTGACATTAAAAACAGTAGTAGAATATTTATAATGCATTACACGCTAAACACGACATTTTATATGTCCCAGAAAATTAAAATATAAAAATTGTACAAGTGCGATATGCTCATACATACATATTTATTGATGTGTACCAATTTTATTACCTTGATATTCAGTTTTTTCTTTCCTTGTTACTTCAAAAATTTGTTGATTTTCATCGTCTAATTGTTTAATTGTAAGTAAAGCCCGATATGTGGAACATGGATCAAGGTCTAGACTAGAATAACAAAAGGTGGAAGTTTAGAATGATAGCATTTATAAATAAAAAAATTGTCAAAATATAATTACAGGTGTAAAATGTAGTGAATTATTAAATAATTTTTTAACATATTATTTATTAAAAGAACCATGTGTAAAACACAATATGAGCACAACAACAACAGAGGGAAGCTTTAGCTAGTGGTAGACTTCGTTCTCACCAACTGACGATAGATGATTGTATACGATTTTCTCGTCTTCCGTTATCTGAGTGGTTGGGTAAATAATTATGTTTGCAACTTAACACTACCCAAAGTTGATAGATACGAAGAGTGCTGATGACGGACGTAGCTGTCTAGAAAATGTGCATTCCGCTCTGCTGGTGTCTTAAAATTAAATTTTCCAAATTTTTCTTTAATATTATCACCTAATTTGTAATTTAAATTATTCCTTCTTAGAGAGAATAAAACGAACTTAAGCTTGACTATAAATTTTCATATGTATGTAATATAAATAAATTCGACTAATAAAATTTAAAATTTTCGGAATTTTTTTTAAATTTTTTCTTGGCCAATTTCCTAAAAATATTTATTTTTAAGCTTTCCAACACCTAACAATTCCCCCCCTAGCATCTTAATAAAAAGATATATTTATAGTTTATTACTTTATAGTATTTAATTTATCTGAAAATAATTAATTTATTCAGAATAATAACTTATTTATAATTGTAACGATAAATTGTATTAAAATTATAACAATTAATTTATTTAAAACAACTTCTCCTTTGCACTAAAATGATGATGGGTTCTTCTTAGCCTGTTTCTTTAAAGTTGTTATCTGTTTAACTTTATCCTCTAGCACGGCTTTGTACGTTTTCTTGTAAGTTTTGTAGCTCTTTTCGGAGAACACACAATTTCTTTAAGCAGACTTGAGGCATCCTTTTTCCAACGAGTTTTTAATTATATGTGTTAACAATCGGCAAATTTTAAAAATTATATTTTTTTTAAATCCTTTAAACAGCCCTTTACTGCTGATATATCACCACTGCTAATATATCATCGTACAATTGTTTAACTAAAAATCGCAATTTCTCTTCAATGGTCTTAGCATTATATTCCTGTACTATTTGGAATAACTCCAATCATGCATATATTTTTTCCATTTTTCTCTTGAATCTTCAAAAGGGTTTATAGTAAAAAACTAATTAACTACAGACCGGATTTGTTTTTTTAAACTTTTTTGTTTTTAATAATTTGAAAATTATTTAAGACAGGTACATTTTTGCTCCATCAAATAACATCATTTGGAATGCAACTGAACAGGTATATAGGTAAAAACCGCTGTGGGAGTGCGTGAAAATTACTGTTTTCACAATAATTACTCATATCTTAAGTCTAAAATAAAAATATATATACTTTTGAGTCCAGCCAGTGCTAGACGAAAAAGTAATTTTTGTTTCACGGCAGTTGCAATTATTTGCGGGTCAACCCTCTAATGTACGGTAAAGAAAAGCAGTATCTCTTCGTTTTAGTCGAATGTAACCAGGTTCATTTAGTATGTAACACGCCAAATCGTTTGGATGAGATTCAAGCTTCCTCTACTTCATGTTTCGCTATTTCTGCTTTGAATGATGGCATGTTTAGATTTTTGTGGATGTTCGGGTTTTTTATATACCAGTTGTAATCATACGTAGGATATTATTTTAGCGCCTTTGAATTTTTTCAACATTGCTAGCTGCGGCGGTGCCCCATAATTGTATCCCATAACACCAATTTCGTTTGAGGATCGACTTGTACAGTAGAAGTTTACATTCTAAGCTCAGGGTAGAGTTTCTGCCAATAAGCCAATTTGGTTTTACTGCCTTTTATTTCATTTGTGTTAACTTGAAATCTATGTTGCTTTTCCAATTAAGGCACCTATCATAATGTATACCCAGGTATTTAACGTGTGAAAGTTGCGGTAGCATTTGTTTATTTATGCAATAGGAGAGTGCGTCGTCTCCCCCGAGGGATACTAACTGTCTGTGCTGTATTGCAAAAGCTCTGACAAAGTGCTCTCGGGGCATATGGAGAGAAGACAAAACTCTCTTAGGACAGTTTCACAGGACAGCTGCTTCCGATGCACAGTTCTGCTGGCACCGGCGGTGGCTGCCTTGTGAAGCTAGTTCTATAAAAAAATCTCCAACTCCACGGTGGAACTGCATACGCCAGGGATGCATGGTCAAGGGGGTGCTTGGCTCTTGGTATGCGAACTCTGGATACCGGTCGACCCTCACTTTCAATATAGACTTACCCACGCATAAGGGGCTCTGTGTGGGTGGACCCTATAAATCCCCATCATTCGTGGGAATCAAAATTAAAAATAATGAAAAAAAAAAAAATAAAAAACACGACCGTGGGGATCCGAAAGGGACAAGCCTGGAAGCCTCGCAAGATGCTGAAGGGCTGGTCTCTCAGGAAACTCCGGTCTTAACTGGCCTAAGGGGGACCTCAGAAGAGATGGACAGGAGACTGAAGAGTCTCCTATGGTGTCCAACTGGTATATTCTGATAGGGATGGACAAGGAAGCCTCGTTAGAGGTGGAGAGGTTAATCTCTTTAGGAGTTCCGGTTGTCACTGGACAATGGAGGTTATCGGAGGAAATTGACAAAGAAACCCTGCAAGGGGTGGACGGGTCAGTTTGTGAATATACTCCTATGGCTATGGAGGTGAATGCGGATGAGCCGGACGCACCTGACCCTATGGGTACAGGTAAACAAAGACAGGAAGCAAAGACAGAAGAGGAGACAGAGGAAGGATAGGAAGGCTATCGAGAAGGTGACAACTCGGATCGATAGTCTTAGTATATACCAACTTAATCTTCATCACAGTAGGGCAGCTTCAGCAATGTTGATGCGGTAGTTTGTTGTGGATAAGATGGATATAGCGTTGTTACAGGAACCCTGGATTGTGCACAACAGGATCAGGGGCCTGTCTCAACAGACCGCCAATCTGTACTACCGACAGACTGATGGTAAATTGAGGTCATGTATCCTGGTGCGGCATGGAGTACAAGTAGTACCTATGCAACATCTCTGCTCGCCGGATCTTACAGTGGTAATGGTCGGCAGTGGTTCGGGATCATTTCTCATTGCGTCAGCATATTTTCTCTATGAGACGCCAGGTCCACATCCTTCACAGGAGGTGGAAAATTTGGTTAGTTTCTGCAGGAAGAGAGGCATGGCGTCGGTCATTGGCTGTGATGATAACTCGCACAATACGGTGTGGGGAAGCACAGCTGACAACTACAGAGGACAACAAGTGTTGGAATTTGTAGAAAGATGCGATTTGCTGGTGCTGAACAGGGGGTAGAACCCACTTTTGTTGATTCACGAAGGGCAGAGGTGATCGATATCACCCTGTGTTCCGTTAATATGCTAGATAGGATTAAGAACTGGAAGGTCACGGACAGATTAACCATGTCTGACCATAGAGCTATCCAGTTCGCGATTCTGTACGGCAAAAGACGGAAAAAAGCCCGCAGACGTATAAGAATACCGAAGAATACTCATCATACCAGTTATGAGAAGTATCTTTCGGAACATATGCGAAGTGCCCCTTTCCGGGCACCTCGTAACACTGCCGAAATCGAGCGAACTGTGGAGCTTCTAAATTCCACAGTGAAGCTGGCTTTCGAAAATTTTTGTCTCTTGACAGTAGTGGATGAGAGGGATCCGACACCTTGGTGGAATGGAAAACTTGAATCCATGAAAAAGGATACAAGAAAGGCCTTTAATCGATACATGAGGGAGAGAGACTCAAGCTCCTGGGACGATTACAAGGAAAAGAAAAAAGAGCTGAAGAAAACTATACGTCTCCGGAAACGGAGTACGTGGAGGGAATTCTGCTCTAATATAAGGAATACATCTGAAGTATACCGAATACAGAAGATAGTATCTAATGACCCTGTCTCCAAAATTGGACTTATTCGCAAAAGCGATGGTCAGATGACGGAGACTGTGGGTGAGACATTGCAGTCGCTTATGGAGATTCATTTTCCTGGAAGCTTTAGGTCTAATGAATCATGGACTCCCGTTTTTAGGGGGGAAAGTGAGAGAAAAAGGGCTGAAGCTGAAAGGATAATTACTCTAAATGGTGTAAGAAGTGCAATATTATCGTTTGCACCATTTAAAGCGGCTGGAATGGTTGGAATTTTCCCTGCTCTATTCAAGTGGGGTGTTAACACCCTGCTTGAGTGGATTAGGTAAATTTTCATAGCCTGTCTAGCGACGGGATATATCCCGGTAGGCTGGAAGGAAACAAATGTGGTTTTTCTTCCCAAACCGGGTAAAAGGGACTATACCGTAGCTAAGTCCTTTCAGGCCAGTAAGCCTTACATCTTTTGTGTTAAAGACAATGGAGAGGGTGATGGATGATTTTCTGGAGAACCACACGCATACAGGGCAGGTAGGTCTACTGACTCCGCTCTGCATGAACTTGTCAGGGTGGCGGAAAGAAAAATTTTCAATGGCGACGCTGCATTGTCCGTTTTTATGGATATTGAAGGTGCCTTTGATAAAATCTCTTTCTCTAAGTTGGGAGGTGCTCTAAGCGAGCGTGGGGTTGAGCCCATTATTGTAAAATGGTTCAACACTATGCTAAGGTCTAGAGCTGTGAATCTGGAAAATGGGAGTTCTAGAATCCGGGAAAGGCTAGTCAAGGGTTGCCCACTGGGAGGAGTTTTATCACCTCTTTTGTGGAACATTACTATTGATGGCCTTCTTTGGAAACTGGACTCAATAGGCGTCCATACAGTTGCGTATGCCGACTATCTGGCACTTATGGTTGGTGGAAAGTTCATCGATACCATCCAAGGATGTATGAGACAGGCTCTCATAACAACCGAGGCATGGTGTAAAGAACAAGGGCTAACCATAAATGCCAGCAAATCAGATGCTATGCTCTTCACTCGCAAGAGGAAGGGCATAGAGGTTGGATCCCTAATGCTTTTCGGGTCGGAAGACATGGAAGGCAAAAAGGATCATGCTTCAATGTAAACGAGTTTGGGGCCGTAAGTGGGGAGTTTCGCCAAAGGCTGCATACTAGATTTACACAATGATGGTGCGACCCATAATAACTTATGCTTCAGTGGTTTGGTGGCCTAAAGCCTCTCAGACAACAATAAAGCGTAAGTTGGATGGGGTTCAAAGAATTGTTTGTATGTGCATATGTGGCGCAATGCGCACTGCTCGAACACAGGCAATTGAGGCAATGCTGGGATTGCTGCCGCTTTACTTATTTATTAGATCAACGGCTGCGATGTCTGCTTTGCGTATGAAGAGTGATGACATTTGGCATCGCTTTGGGCCGAACATCGGTCATAATAGAATCTTGGACCTTATTTGTTCAAAGGTTAGGGAAGCTCAAATGCCGATGGAACTGCATCAGTAGAAGAAAGGTAGTCGAAAGACTGCATCGGACACTAATTGCGGACGGCATTATACACAATGAGTGTATGGAGAATGACATCAGCATTTTCACTGATGGTTCTCTTATGGACGGTAGAGCAGAAGCAGGTGTACACTCAGTTGAGCTAAACTTGTCCTGTAGTCTCCGTTTGGGGGAGTACGTCTCCGTTTACCAGGCAGAATTGCTTGGGCTGCTACATGCGTTGGATCACCTGCTGGAATGTCGGGTGCAGGAAGAACGGTTCTCATTGCACTTGACAACCAATCGGTTATAAAACGCATGAAGCAGGTGAACGTGTACTCCCAACTAGTGCTGGAATGTGTTTTAAAGCTTAACAAATGTTCCTCGGTTAACGAGGTAACATTGATGTGGGTTAAAGGACACATTGGCACTGCTGGAAATGAAGCAGCAGATCAACTAGCAAAAAGGGGATCTGCTGAGAATTTCTGAGGACCAGAACCCAGAGTATCACTGGGTAATGGCCTAATACGAGCAAAAGTCTTACAATGGCTGAACTCACTAAACCTGAAAAGGTGGAGGGAGGCTACTACATGTAGACAGGCTCGAATGGTGCTCAAAGAGCCCCTTGGCAGGAGAAGCAGCAAGGTTCTTAGATACAATAGAAGTACCTTAAGCTGGATAACTGCGTTAATGACAGGTCACGGAAACTTCAAATATCATCTAGCCAAGATGAAAATCGAAGAAGATGATACTTGCAGACTATGCCTGGAAGACGCTGAGACGGTAGTGCACATTGTGTGTGAATGTCCAGCACTGGCTAGCGTAAGACTTAGGAGCACGGACAGAAGCTTGTTAAAAGTGGATGCCATGGGGGAACTAAGCCTTAGGCAAATGCTAGCAATCACTGAAGACACCGTGATGAGAAAGAATGCCGATAATTCCCAGTCGACACTCTGAAATCACTAGAGTCTAGATTAAAGGCTGGTTGTAGCACGAGACTCAATGATAGTAAGATGGCCGCAAGTTATGTCGGTTGTCTATAGTTATTGAGGACGGAAGGGGGTCGAAAAGGGACCCATTTAATAGTGGTCTGCTTCGTTATTCCCCCTACATTAATAATAATAAATAATAATCAGACAGTTTTGATTACTTCCAAAAATGGGGGTAAATAAAGACATTGACAGCCATATACAGAGAGAGCGACAAACTTTCGGCCGTTTAAGACCTATTTGAAATTCATCTTCACTCCCTCAGCGCACAACGTTAACAATATTTAACACAAATATCAAGTGCACACTTATCTACGGTTGCGAGACATGGAGTGCTGTCCCTCGAGACATACAGTAGATTCAGATGTTTGGGAATCAATGCCTTCACAGGATATTACGAATATTCTGGCCTAGAGTGGTATCCAACAACAGGCTTTGGGAACAATCCAACCACCAAATCATGGCCACAGAAATAAAAACACGTAAATAGCACTTTAAAAAGACCAAGGAACGACATCACAAGAAATGTCATAGACTGGAACCCGCAAGGAAGTCGAAGAAGAGGACGCCCAGAGGAGAAGGCAAATCGATGACAATATACATATTTATGTATAATAATGGCTAATTTAATGGCTATATATTATACTAGCTGACCCGGTCCACGTTGCTGGCCCTAAGCAAACATTAGTGTTGTATTGCCACATGATTTTAATTAAGCTTTTAACGAAATTTACGGCTTTTAAATAAAAATCCATGGAATACCTATCATAAAGCTTTTTTACAGAAAAACTTACATATGGTGTAGATATGGACTCAATCAAAAAAGAAACGCATGTATTTAAGTTAAATTGGAAATTTTATTTATTTATTACTTCATCTTAAGCGATGTTTTTTGTTTGGTGTAAAAACGTATAAATTTTTTGGCGTGCCAAATGGGGAGCAAACCACATATAACTGGCCTTGTGAAAAACATGAATTTTCCAAAATTAAGCCAACAATAGTCAATGATTGGCCTTGTGCTTTGTTGATGGTAATAGTAAAGGCAAGACGCAAAGGGAATTGGAGCCGCTTGAATTGGAATGGTAAATCGTTGGAAATCATCGGAATTCGTGAAATAAATACGTATTCGCCTTTGAATCTGCCACCAAAGATTGTTGCCTCGATTAAATTTGGTAAACAATTTTTAATGGTCAATCTGGTTCCGTTGCATAACTTTGGTGAGTTTAAGTTGCGAATAAGAATTACCGGTGATCCAACCTTTAATGTTAGTACATGCGATGGCATTCCGGGTGGTTCCAATGAATTCAAAAATTCAGTGGGATAATTGACGGCTTGTTCTTCATCCGTTACTGTGTCGATCGATTTGTATTTGATTAATTTCATTTTTTGGTGCCAAAATTGCACGTTCGCAGCGCCAATCCAGATTTTTGTAGGAGGTTGTTAGACTTGGGAATACCTTGTCGACAACGGCTTGAATATTCGTTTGCATTTGACAGAAGTTAGGTGGGAACGAAATCTCATTCGTGGCGCGATTAATTATAATTTTTCCATTTCCGATGTCCAAAAGTTGTTTTAAAAAGGTTTGGGCAGACGGGTCTTGCAACAAATGCACACGCAAGTTCGTCGATAGCGTGATTTTCTCGACTCAGATCCAAAGATATGAAGTTTTCAAGCATGCGTTCAGCTCGTCTGCGGGCATTGATCTTGGAATATATAGAATATTATTTTTAACTTATTGTACAATGTTGCACATTAGTAAGCGCAGAATATCTTGTGTTATAGAATGATGTAAATATTTTGTAAATAAACCGAATGAATAATTAATGACGTGCGTGTAGAAACCTTAAAAGGTCAGTCGTACGTAAGCGTCCCTTGCGAACTTCCTCTGGAGGCTGGACAAAGAATGATACCGAAAAAGGCAATATATTATTTGGACAGGATTTTTATTCCAAATACATAAATCGACTGATATAGTTGAGTTGCTAATTGTCGAGGCTAGCGCTGTAATACCGCTAATATTTGAATTTACTGACATTGATTTAAACACCAAGAAAGCCCTAGCTTTGATAAAACCAGAAACAAAATGTTTTTTGAGTTGCACCGTATAGCTCGCAAAATTATTCTTTTTTTTAATGCCATTTTACGTCTTGAGTACTTTCCTCCGGGTGGAAAGGTTTCCTTAATAACTATTATTCCTTAACCTGGAAAAAAACCACACAAAAGTTGAAACATATCTAATATGTCAAAGCTGTTTGAGAGGATTTTAATAACAAAGTTGAACCCCATTTTAAGCGATAAAGGATGTATTCCAAACTATCAATTCGGGTTTAGGAAAAAACATAGTACGATCGAACAAACTCACAGGTTAGTCAATGTTGTTAAGAAGACCTTTGAAGAAAAAAATATACTGCTTGCGCTTTTTATCGACGTTTTCAAAGCATTCGATAAGGTATGGCACGCTGGTCTAATATTTAAATTAAAACTAGTTTTGCCCGTAAACTTATATAAACTGTTATTTAGTTATTTAACCGACAGAAAACTCATTGAAACAGAAGGAAATTTTTTAAGCTCCCCAGTGTAGTATATGGGGGCTCTTTTTATACTTGTTATAAACTTTAGATATGCCAACTAGTAACCGAGTCCACACATCGACATTTGCTGGCAACACAGCTTTTTTAAGCATTCACGAAAGTCCCGAAGTAGCAGCACGATATTTAAGACTCTGCTTAGTGTATAAAAAACTAGAACATCTACAAAGATCAACTAAGGAGGGAAATTGCTTCTCTCATCCGTACATCAGAGGGGTGACCCGCAAATAACAGCACCCGTGAAACATATGTACATATATTTTTGGAAGGACTTAACAAGTATATTTGATATATTGAAGATACAATAAATTAAAATATTAAAGAAAAATATATAATGAGTAATAATTGAAATTTATGTCCCCGAGAAAATTCAATTCACCTTCACGTGAAATTTCTTATCATAAATTCCCCTTTAAGCTTTTGTTTGATGCACTTTGAATGTAAATAAGAAGTTTTGTACAAATTTGTTTAATGCTTATATTCGTTAAACGGTCGTAATGTACTTCTGGGTTGATAAAAAAAACGCGGGCGCGTCACTGTCATTATTTTTTGAAGTGAAAACTTCTTTAGGCACCTTGAGCACTTTTTGGTTGAAGAAAAAATACTGATTTCAAAAACCGTCGTCAGCAAAAACCGCCGTCACCATTATTAATTATTATTGAAGTGAAAACTTCTGTAGGTACGTTGAGCACTTTTTGGTTGAAGAAAAAATATTGAACTCAAAAACCATCGTCACCATTATGCACGATTTGGCTGAAGAAAAATTATTTAACTCGCATCATCGTCACCATGGTCAATATAACGTTGGTTTTTATAGATAGGTCTGCTGGTTTCTATAGATAGATAGACTAAGTGACTGTGTGATTTATTGTCTGACTGACTAACGGTCTGACTGTTTGACGGTCGGACTATTTGTCTTTATGCAAGCAAATGAAAGCTATAATTTTATTCATTCTATTGGCACAATGCTAATTTTAAGATACAACCGTTAGCAACATTGCAATATTTTAGTTTGAAAAAAAAAACTAAACGAAAAATGTTTTGATTCTCTCTGATACAGATTTTGTGCTGATTCACTCAACATGTTTATATTGCTTACTGTAAGACATATTTTTACAAAGGAGTTTATTACGTGTTAGTGTAATGATTTAATATGATTAAAAAACAAATGAACGAATGCAGATCTCTAGTATTTACTTTACTACTCGTTTAGTGCGTCACCAACGCATATATAAATATATATATATATACATATATATACATATATATACATATATATACATATATAAAAAGAAACAAAACTTGTAGAGCCGAAAACTGTAGTAAAACTGTTAACTGCAATAACAAAAAGATTATTATCAATAATAATCATAAAAAGAAATCGTGGAAAAAAGTAATTACAAGTTACTTAGTTTTCACATCTATTGACAGTTTCAACGTCTGCCCTGCACTTTTTGTTTTAAGTCAAACCAGGGGGTTATTGCGTAATTCGATTCGAAAAGGGTACGAATTCAAATTATTTGTACTGTGCATTACCATTTTCG
Source organism: Phasia obesa (assembly GCA_949628195.1). NCBI lineage: Eukaryota > Metazoa > Arthropoda > Insecta > Diptera > Tachinidae > Phasia > Phasia obesa. The sequence goes on along the minus strand of OX451219.1, from coordinate 48,413,056 downwards.
TACAAATTGTTACGAAAGTGCGGCAGTTTTTTGTACTCTAACGAAAAATAAAAATCTTTATCTAAAGAGCAACTCTGTGTTACGAAAAACAAAAATCCCTTACGAAAGGTCAACTCTGTAGTACGAAAAAGTGTTACGCAAAAAGCGATAGGAAATTGTTCGAAAGCTATTTTGTTAGTGATAAATTTAAAGAAAAGTAAAAATGTAAGTATTTAAACGTTTCTAGATAAAAGTGTATAACCTATATATCTATACATATAGATTTACGTTCGCATCGCGTAAAATCTACTGGATGGATTTTAACCAAATTTTGTGAGGAGGTACCTAAGTATCCTGGTTTCAATTTAGGATACTTTTTTCTTATTTCTAAAAGAAACTGGAGAAAAAGCACTGAAAGTAAGCAGTTGAACTAATACTATTTGAACACAGATGGCGCTAAAACATATGAACTGCTTACTGCCAAATAGCCAATTGAATAAAATTTGTATTTGTTTTAAGTCGCGTACGTTTGTATAATGTGGTTATTTTGTGAAATACTACGACTTGAGTGTGGCTATAAAATTCTATTATTGTTAGTTTCTTTTTAGTTTAGTTGCATTTTTCTCTTATAGGTGCTACTCTATATAAGTAAGTCTTACAATAGGTGTGGAATACTTTCAAAGCAAAATCGAGCAAAATATTATCAGGACACCCACGTCGTATCAAACAATATTTAAACAATATTTATTGTCTCTTGCCATTTATCATTAAGATTCATTCATTCATTAATTAATTTTTGATGGGACCCTTACTATTTTGCTTTGAACTGTTTCTGGAATTGAAGCATAAAATTTATTTCCGCTTTGCAGACATATTGTTTTGTATCTGTCTTCTTAAATGCAAATTTCATACATATTTACATATGTATATGCAACCAATACGCAATACCCAGACCACTATTTAAGCCTTCTGTAAGGCCTTTCCAAAATTATGCCACCCACCATATTTTTCAACACCTTCACAAATCTGCAGGCAATCGATCTGTTATTTGGCTCTTTGTGCCACTTTGTATCTTAATGGATTTGGCCCTTAAAAGAATTATAAACTATAAAATTATAATTAGAAGAAGAAACTACTTACTGTTTGACATCTTTTCTATTGACGACAAAGGAGAGGCTGTTGGCCGACTTCCTGGAGAACCACATGCTGACGGACAGGCCACCAACATGCTTATAGAGCAGGTAAGTCTACTGATACTGCTCTGCATGAACTTTTCAGTCGCGGAAAGAGAAATCCTCAAAGGTGGTGCTGCATTTTCCGTCGTTATGAATACTGAGGGTGCCTCGATGTTGAGAAATGCTCTTGCCGAGCGTGGGGTTGAATACATTGTTATAAATTGGATCAACGCTATGCTTAGGTCTGGAGCTGTAAGTCGCAAAAATGAGAGTTCAAGAATCCGAGGTAGGGAAGTCAGGAGTTGCTTGCATGGAGCTGTTTTGTCACCTCTTTTGTCCTTCTTTGGAAACTGGATTCAATAGGCTTTCATGCGTATGCCGACGATCTGGCACTTATGGTTGGTGAGAAATTCATCGATACCATTCAAGGATGTATGACACAGGCTCTCTTGACAACCGAGTCATGGTGCAATGAGCAGGGGCTAACCATAAATGCTAGAAAATCAGACACTATGCTCTTCACTTGAAGGAAGAAGGGTATAGAGGTTGGATCCTTAATGCTTTACGTATCGGAAATCATTTTGTCAAGGAAGGTGAATTATCTGGGAGTTACTCTGGATAAGGATTTTACCTGGACCTTATTGAAATGAAGACTCGGAAAGCAAAAATGATCTTGCATCAGTGTACATGAGTTCGACCCATCATAACTTATGCATCTGTGGTTTGGTGACCAAAAGCCTCTCAGATTGCAGTTAAGTGTAGGTTAGATGGGGTTCAGAGGATTGCTTGTATGAGTATATGTGGCGCAATGCGTACTTCTCCAAAACACCCAATTGAGGCATTGTTGGGATTGCTACCGTTGGACATGTTCATTAGATTAACGGCTGCAATGTCAAGTATTTAATAAAAAATTTTCAATTTTTTTTTTTACAAAAAATTTTCTATAAATTTTTTACAAAAAATTTTCTATAAGTTTTTTAGAAAAAATTTTCTATAAGTTTTTTACAACAAATTTTCTATAAATTTTTTACAAAAAAATTCTAAAAATTTTTTACAAAAAATATCTATAAATTTTTTACAAAAAATTTCTATAAATTTGTTACAAAAAATTTCTATAAATTTTTTACAAAAAATTTCTATAAATTTTTTACATAAAATTTCTATAAATTTTTTACAAAAAATTTCTATAAATTTTTTACAAAAATTTTTAAAAATTTTTTACAAACAATTTTCTATAAATTTTTTACAAACAATTTTCTATAAATTTTTTACAAATAATTTTCTATAATTTTTTTACAAAAAAATTTCTATAATTTTTTTTAAAAAAATTTTCTATAAAATTTTTACAAAAAAATTTATATAAAGTTTTTACAAAAAATTATCTAAAATTTTTACAAAATATTTTCTATAAAAGCTTAACAAAAAATTTTCTATGAAAGTTTTACAAACAATTTTCTATAAATTTTTAAAAAAAATTTCTATAAATTTTTTACAAAAAATTTTCTATAAATTTTTTACAAAAAATTTTCTATAAATTTTTTACAAAAAATTGTCTATAAATTTTTTACAAACAATTTATAATAAATTTTTTGAAAAAAATTTATAGAAAATTTTTTGAAAAAAAAATTTTTTGAAAAAAATTTATAGAAAATTTTTTGAAAAAAATTTTCTATAAAATTTTTACAAAAAATTTTATATAAAGTTTTTACAAAAAATTTTATATGAAGTTTTTACAAAAAATTGTCTAAAATTTTTACAAAATATTTTCTATAAAAGTTTTACAAAAAATTTTCTATAAAAGTTTTACAAACAATTTTCTATAAAATTTTTACAAAAAATTTTCTATAAATTTTTTTTGCAAAAAGTTTTCCATAAAATTTTTTTACAAAAAAATTTTCTATAAAATTTAAAAAAAATTAATTTTGTATAAATTTTTTACAAACAATTTTCAATAATTTTTTTTTCAAAAAATTTTCTTTAAATTTTTTACAAAAAGTTTTCTATAAATTTTTTACAAGAAATTTTCTATATATTTTTTTACAAAACATTTTCTATAAATGTTTTACAAACAATTATCTATGAAATTTTTAAAAAAACTTTCTGACATTTTTACCAAAATTTTTCAATGAAACTTTTACAACAAATTTTCCATGAAATTTTTTATGAAATTTTTACAAAAAATTTTATAAAATTTTTATCAAAAATATAAAATTTTTATCAAAAATTTTATAAAATTTTATTCAAAAATTTTCTATGACATTTATACAAAATTTTTTGTAAAAAATTTATTTATTTATTTTCTATAAATTTTTGTACACAAAATTTTCTATATATTTTTTACAAAAGATTTTGTAAAAATTTCATAGAAATTTTTTTGTAAAAATTTTATAGAAAATTTTTTGCAAAAATTTTATAGAAAATTTTTTGTAAAAATTTTATAGAAAATTTTTGGTAAAAATTTTATAGAAAATTTTTGGTAATAATTATATAGAATTTTTTTTAATAATTTCATAGAAAATTTTTTGTAAGAATTTCATAGCAAAATTCTTGTAAAAAATTTATAATTTTTGAAAATTATTATTCTAACTATTTATATTACATACAATAAAATTTGTAGTCGAGCTTGAGTTCGTTCTATTCCTTCTAAGAAAGAATAAATTAAACTACAAATTAGGTGATAGTATTAAAGAAAAATTGGGTAAATTTTATTTTTAGACACCAGCAGAGCGGAATGCACATTTTCTAGACAGCTACGTCCATCATCAGCACTCTTCGTATCCATCTATTTAGGGTAGCGTTTAGTTGTAAGCATCCTCTATTTATCCAACCAAACGCAGATAAAGGAATACGAGAAAACTTGTATTCAATTATCATTCGTCAATTGGTGAGAAGTAAGTCTACCACTACTTTAAGCTTCCCTCTTGTTGAATATGTATACTTTAATATTTACCACCTTTGGTTAGCAATGAAAGAACATTTTTTGTAAACAATTTATAGAAAATTTTTTGTAAAACTTTTGTAGAGAATTTTTTATAAAAATCTTATAGAAATTTTTTGTGTAAATATCTTATAGAAAAAAAAAATTTATAGAAAATTTGTTGTAAAAAAATAGAGAAAATTTTTAAATTTATAGAAATTTTTTTTGTAAAAAATTTTACAGATAACTTTTTGTAAAAAATGTATAGACAATTTTTTGCAAAAATCTTATAGAAAATTGTTTGTAAAAATCTTATAGAAAATTTTTTGTAAAAATCTTATAGAAAATTTTTTGTAAAACTTTTATAGAACATTTTTTGTAAAACTTTTATTGAAAATTTTTTGCTTTTTATCAAAAATGTTTTGGTAAACTTTATTAAAAAGTTTTTGTTAATTTTTATTAAAAGTTTTAATCAAAATTTATTTCTAAAATTTGCATCGAAAAAAAAATTATTGTAAAAATTTCATACAAAAATTTTTGCAAATTCATAAAAAAATTTTTCATAATAATATACAATCGGTTTTTACTATTATAATTTTTAACTTCATTATTACAAACATAATAAAAAAGATATATGGTCTATAAAATTTTTACCAAAATTTTTCTATAAAATTTTTATAATAAATTGTCTATGAAATTTTTATAGAATTTTACAAAAAATTTTCAATAGAATTTTTACAAAAAAATTTCGATATAATTGTATATTATTATGAAATTGGGAAACATAACAGAGTACTAATATTTAACATTACTTTGGCGAAGGGTATATAAGACTCGGCATGGCCGAATATAGTAGTCTTACTTGTTGTAACTCGCATATAAAAACGCCGTTTAATTTTCATTAAAAATTTGCGATTTTGTAAACATTTGCTTAATACATTAACACAGTAACATGCATGTACCTTTTTATGTTTATTTAAATATATCTTATGTATATTTGAATTAACTGAAGTTTTTGAAGTTTAATACAAAATGTTTTTATTTATTGAGCACTTCGAGTAATAAAGTGGGACTTTTTCAATTGACTCAGCGAATCAATTAATCCAGTTAAACGAGTATCGGTTATTTGATTCCTTGGTTTATTGCAGCAAAAAATGAGAATTTTTCAAAACTCAATTAAGAGGGAATTACTGTACTGTAACCAAAGAATAAGGGTTTAAAAATCTGTTCTCTTTTTTAATTTTTTAAATCATTGCTTTGCACTCAAACCGTGCAGTTTATGAACATATTTTTCTCTTTATTTCATTAGCTATAGGTTACTTTTTACATTTTCTCTTTATTATATGTAACTTTTTAACAAAACAATATTCTATTATTTTTATTTCCTGAAGATGCTACCCAATGGTGTAGCGAAATATTGTAAATAAAAATTGTTTAAAGATTTTTATATAAAAAAGACTTTGTGCTTGATTAAAAATAGAATTGAAAAACAATATTCTATTTAATTCTAGATTTTCCAGTTTATCAGAAAACGGTTGATGATTTTAGACCCATTTTTCCATACTTCAGAATTGAATATTTGAAATTTAATTAGTCGAACTGTTTTTTTACATAGAGATGAAATTTGAAGTCAAGCTTATGTTAGTTTTATTCTCTCTAAGAAAGAATAATTGAGATTGCTGAAATTGAATGTGCTTGTCGGCACAAAAGCTAGAACTAGATCAATTCTTGGGTAGGTTATGACGGACGTATTCCACCTATTTTCGTATATTTATTTATTTATTAAATATATATTTTATATATAAATATATAAAATACAACAAAAGATAGGCGCAGGGTAACTAAGACCATATTGCGCGTTTTAATTTATAAAAAGTTTGTGTTTAGGATAACAAATTAAACTTGAAACATAAAGACAATAGTTCATTGTGTAGCAATAAGAAATAAAATAAAGGTAGGTAATCAGATAAATACAAAGACATTAGAAATTGAATTATAAGCAATATGTATGTACATATTTACAAGAATAAAAAAGGTGAGATGTATTTTATATTTCTAATTATACATATAAATGTTTTTAAATATCAAATATATTTTGCTTGGCAAAAGATTTTAAAATAACTGTTGTTTGGCGAGGTTTGGAACAATCCAAAATTTGTTCAAGTGGATAAGGTAACCTGGATACTGGACAATCACAATAATGTGAGATACGTTGGTTATAATTTGACAGTAACTGCAAAGTGGACCATCCGTATTATCAAAGTAGTGACGTGAGTTAAATAAACATTTTCCTGTTCTAATACGGGCAAGCTGGATACACTGCATTCTTGAATAGTTATTATGATATCTAGGTCTGGATAAACAGGGATTATGTTGCCTCAAAAAGCAGGCGCTTTTATCCCATTCTTCTTTGAGATTTTCTAGTTGAATGTTTTTAAAGATGTTGGAAATAACTAAGTTAAAGCATGGCATTTCCATTACTAAAGGTAACTTGGCTGCTTTCTTCATTGCATCATCCGCAAATTCATTGCCAGTAATACCCAAATGCGATGGTATCCACATAATAAGAATAGGTTGATTTATATTAGCATTCTTGATGATAGTATCATATGCATCGTTTTTGTTGTTTTTTAAGGCTTTAGTTGCACCAAGACTGTCCGTACATATTGTTGTCTTCTTATTACTTTTGACAGCATGAACGATCGCTGCAACAATTGCAGCAAGTTCAGCTGAAAAAATACCAGAATATGGGAGTAACTGGCTCTGTTTAATCACCACCCAGTTAGATCTGGGTTGATGTTGAACCACTGAGTAAGACATTATAAGTATTTTAAAATTCTGGAAACCATGTGGGTCTCTTGGAGCGCAATAATTGTTGGTTTATGTTTAGATACTAAATTCTCAAGAGCGTACTTATGGTGTATAAATCCCTGTATATTCCACTGTAGTACAGTGATATCAATTCCAGTATTCATTTTGCCATCATTTAAAAACAATTATTCGCGTTTCTTATTACCTTTATCTTTTTTCTTATTATTTTTACTTTTATCTCCTTTTTTAGGTAGAGTTTTTTTTATAAGTTTCAGGTGTTATTAATACATTTAAGTTTGCAAATTTATCAAAAATGTTACTACTTTGTGATAATGCACTATCACATGTAGACTCATTTGGTGGAGTGAGTAATTTATTTTCAATAGTGGTATCCTCTTCCATAGAGGACAAAGTATTTATGGATGTATTACAAACATGTTCACTTTGTAAATCACCAACATCAGATGATGATGATTGACAGGTTTCCATTGAGTCTATTGATGTTATTTTAATATTACTAGTGATCAAACTTGGCAAAGTATTGTCAAGGGTAACTAGTTTTATTAAAGTGTTTTTTGTATTATTATTATTGTTGTTGTTGCTTGCTGGCATGTTAGTATTTAAGAAAGAGTAAGAATCATCAAAGGCGGTGTTCTCTATGTTATTGGAAGTCAATGAGTTTGTGATTACGGTATTTTTGTTGTTGAGGCTGGAATTTAAATTATTTTTCTCTGTATTAATATTACTGGAAGTTGAGGAATTTGCATTGGATGTTGTTGTTGCAGAAATACTGTTAAATGGTGTGATGTCGTCGTTTTTGTTTAAATTTTGACTTTCTGTTGTAGATGTTGTTTTATTTTGTAAAATTTCAGAAAAATTTGGAGCTCTTTTATTGAATGGTTTGATGGTGTGTATTGCAGGGTTTTGGTTATATATTGTCCATGCTTCACGAATGGTACATCTTTTGTCTGCTTTAATTTTGTTTACTGACTTATGCTTTAGAAATGAAGGGCAAGTTGAATCAAATGATGGGTGATTTCCGTTATTGCAGTTAACACAGAATCTTCTAGTACAGGGATCATCATGTGGAACAAAACCACAAACTCTGCATAGCTCAATATTTTTGCATCTTTTTTTGGTATGACCTAATCTCTGACAGTTAGCGCATCTCATAGGATTAGATACGTATTCATCCACACGTACTCTTTCCCATCCCAGCTTTAGATTTTCAGGACGTCGTATGAGGTTAAAAGTTACAATAGCAGCACCAGTTGGAATGTATTTTTCACCCTCTTTTTTTGCTAATTTGTGAATTCCTATTACTTTTTGATCATCCAATGATTTCAACAGATCTTCTTCAGAAATATCAATGATATTTCTTGAAAAAATTCGACCTTGTGTTGAGTTAAGGCTTTTATGCATAGTTATAGTTACGGGCACACAATCAATATATTTTGCTTTAAGAAATTTTTGGGCAGCTTTCATATCTGTTGTCTTAATCATCAGATCGCCGCTTCGCATCTCAGTGATATCTATATAATCTCGCGAAATGAAATTCAAACCTTTTTCAATTTGGAAGACATTATAGGATGCCAAAGTCTTGGTTTCAATGTTTTCTGCCTGAGGTAAAGCTGAAGCAACTAAATATCTTGGAATATGGTCATCGTTAGGAACAACGCTAGGTAATGGAATGAAATCACCGGGTCTTAATCTCTTAATTTTTGTAGGTTTTGGTTTTGCGTATGAGGGATCGAGCTCCCTAAAACGATTGTGGTTGGGGGGGTCAACCCCGTTCATTTTTATTTAGACTTTTCACTATTTAATTTAAAAGTCAATCAACGGAAACAAAACTAAAATCCAATAAAGTTAAAAAAATTAATTAAAATATTCCAACAGCCTTCCAATAAACTTTTAAACACGATCACTTGCACGATGATACACACCGATAAGAATTGCAACGTTGTTGACGCGGCAAGTGCCTGGCAAAGACTACTATTTTCGTATATGTTTTTACCTTTTTGCATTAGACGGATATTGCCTTATTCTCTTATGTTTTTGCATTCTTTCCGAAATTAATATAAAAATTTTAAAAACTAAAAGAACTTACCACGTATGATTGTCACTGCCCATTTTTTCATTATTTGCAATATTGCTGCATTTTACATTTTGTAGTTCATATTTTTTTGTGTCTACTACAGTAAACTTTAAACTTTTTGGTGTCTTTTCTACTTGTATTTTTATGTCGTCTGTAAAAGAAATAAAATATATTAATTATAAATAAAAATTAATTATTTAGGCTTAAGTTCTTAATTATAAAGAGAGCAAAGCAGAATGCATTTTCTAGACAGCTACGTCCGTCATCAGTACTCTTCGTATCGATCTACCCGGTAGTTTCAAGTGTTATGAATTTTCTACTTAAACAAACTTATCAAAGAAATAGAAAATGAGAAATTTTAAATTTTACATTATATTTCATAGGAGATAGAGGTTTTTGAAATTGTTTTACACTTGTAAACTCTATTTTCTTTTTATATTATACTACCAAGTAAAAATTTTTCTTTATTTTTATTTTCTTTATATATTTTCTTTTATTTGAAAATGGTATATATCTGTCTTGATATGAATAATGCATTCTGCTTTGCTGGTATCTAATTTTTCTTTATCTCTTTATAATTAAGAACTTAAGCCTAAATAATTAATTTATTAATTCAAAATTAGTTCAAATAAAATTCATGTAATTATAAATAAATTAATAATTTTTTAGATGATATTGTACTAGCTAGATATAATACAAATGAAACTATAGTTTTTACACAGGTATTAGGCTTCGGCGCAACACATACTACAAACAGGTCACGCAGCAGATTTTGAAGCAGTAAGAATTTTAGGAATATAATTTTTTTTTTATTTTTTCATATTTTATCTATTGTATCTTCAGTATACATATTTGAAATAACAATAATTACTCATATCCTAAGTCTAAAATAAAAATAAATATACATAATTCATGAGTCCAGCCAGACCTAGTCGAAAATAATGTATATTTCACGGTTGTTGAAAACATTTGCGTGTCATCCATCTGATCTACGGCCAAGAAAAGCAGTATCTCTTCTTTTTAGTCGAATGTAACCAGGTTCATTTAGAATGTTACGCGCCAAAGTATTTGGATGAGTTTCAAGCTTCTTTTAGTACTTTTCTGCATGTTTCGTTATTTCTGCTTTAACTAATGACACGTTTAGATTTTTGTGGAAATTCGAATTTTTTATATACCGGGGAGCAATTTATTCAATCGTAGAATATTATTTTGGCGCCTTTGAATTTTTTCAATATTGCTAACTGAGGCAGTGCCCCATTATTGAATTTCATAACACCAAATTGGTTTGAGGATCGACTTGTGCAGTAGAAGTTTGCAATCTAAGCTGAGGGTTGAGTTTCTGTCAATAAGCCAATTTAGTTGGACTGTTTTTAACTTCTTTTGTGTTCACTTGGATTCTATTTGACTTTTCCAAGTAATGCGGCGATCAAGATGTATACCGAGGTATTTGACGTCTGAAAGCTGAGGTATTATTTGGTTATTTATGCGAATAGGGGGAAAGAGTACGTACGCAATGTAAAGGTTATATGAGTACATTTTTGTTCATTCACCTTTACTCTCCATTTTTCTACATTGAGTATGTGGTCTTGTAAATGTTGTGACGCTACTTGAGAGCTTTCATGGATTCTTAAAAAACTATGTCATCCGCATATCGGATCTGTACAGTAAGTATCAGATTTGGGTTCAAACCTTAGGGTAACTGCCGGACTAGTATTGACAGGTGGCCGTTCAGCTATATCAGTCGTGATATTTGTAGTAAACACATTTTATAAATGTCCAATAAAAAAATTGCCTTTTTTGGTATCAGTTCTTGCCTAGTCTTCACAAGATGTTCGCAAGGGAGGCACACGTACGATTAGTCTTTTAAGGTTTCTACGTACACGCCATAATGAATAATCTGATTGTGGAGTTAAGTGCAGGTCCTCCATGTAATTTTTCAGAAGATGCTACTCTTCAAGATTCTAGTAGCTCTCTTAGCCGCTTCATGCAATCTTTAAGTCTGGTTTTTAGTAGAGGAGATTTATGTGGGTGCCAATCTCTCCGAATTTTTCTTTTTTTTGTCAAGATCTGCTCTACATCTACAAAATAAATATGATTGCATCTGCATGTTACTGTTGTATGTTGGGTAGCTAATTTGATGTTTTGATCAAAATTAATAAGACTCTGGTCTACGTCTTCTGGTTTTCTTAGTAGGATGTTTTCCGAACAATGAGTACTGAGATATTTTCTATATTTTAACCAGTTTATGCTTGTACCATTAGTTGGTGATTCGATATTTTGTTGGTTCTATATATATGCAGATAATAGTGGGTGAATGATCCCAGGATTATTCTAGTGATGCTTCAACTTTATTCATTTCTCTTGAAATATCCTTAAACACGACAAAATCAATAACAGCCGGTATTGTTTGCCAATCAGTAGGCCAATAGGTGGTTTGTTCATTCGAGATCACATTCTTACGCATTTTGTCAAACAAAACAAGACCTTTTGGAGTTAGTAATCGTGATCCCCAAAACTTATTTTTAGCGTTGTTGTCGTTGTAGCACATATAGTGATTTGTAGAATCCGCTGTACTGACTCTCTGATACCTGAAATCTAGGAGGTGAATAAATCGAAGAAATAACTAAGTTTTGATGATATTCTTCAATGCAGATATTTCTTGCTTGAATGTAGTCTTTAGCGTCATATAATATACATCCATTGATTTTACAAAAGCTATTTCTTGTTAAATGAGTTTCTGAAACCAGCATGACATCAATTTGGTGGTTTTAAGAAATAATTTGAGTTAATTTTTGTGATGGCGTAGTCAGTTTTCGTTCCAGAAAAATATTTTAAAATAGTTCATGTTTTCTAAGTACTGTCTTCAATATCATTGTACTTTTAGCATTTCATAAAGCTGTTTACCGACTGCACTAATCTCTCAATAGTCCCTTCCAGGGGACTATAGTATTTGGTTCGGGTTAGTTATCAGTGGAACTTTTTGGACTGCGATATGATTTTATTTTAGCATGTCATACTTATGAAACATGGGTTGGGTGGTTGGTTGGGCTAACTGAGGATAATGATCATTTGGTGGATATTGTGTGTGCTTAGGAGGAGTAATTAATCTCTGAGACCATATACATAAACAGGACAGCCCCTATAGTTAGCAATGTGCTACATTCTTTAACATTAATGTTATTCTTAGATTTTTTGTGTTGAGCAGAACAGTGTAGCTCGCCATACACAATACAAATCGGTGGCAAAAAAATTAAAGGGTGTCCCCATACAATATACATGTTTTTTCGTGTATTAAGAACCATAAAGGGCACCAATTTAAAATTTTAAAAAATTGCGTATTACTATAGCTCCCACCAACAAATGGTGAAAATAGCTTAACTTTTGAACAGTAATAGGTAGATGCTTGAATTTGGAAGTCGGTTTTTTTTGCAAGAATTATGAATTTTATATCTCCAGGTTCCAGTTCATCGCAAAATAGGTTGGGGGACACGTTCTCGATTTCTGAGATTATTAACGCTTTTTACTTAAAATCCAGCTTTTTGAAGGATAGCTCGTAAACTCTAAAAGAAAGTCTTCCAGCTTACCAAAAGTAATGAAGTACTTAAGCTCTGAATCTTGTGAGGATAACGTTATTAGTAACATGTTTGCTGACTTTTTTGCATCTACAAATACTGACGCCAACTATGATGATATTGCCGATTTTCCCTACAAAATCAATTCGAACCAAATAATGTCAATATTTTCAATCGATACCGCCCATATAGTAAATTGCTTAAAAACGTTTAAATCTTCAATGCATAGTGGTCGAGATGGCATTCCGAGTTGTCTTTTAATAAACTGCTCATCTGCTATAGCTGTACCATTATCTATCATGTTTAATATTTCGTTCAAATATGGGTATTTTCGTAAAAAATGGAAAAAGTATTATATAGTTCCTTTATTTAAATCTGGAGATAAATCTAATATTAGTAATTACAGAGGAATAGCCAAACTAAGTGATATACCAAAACCTTTTGAAAAATGGACTATGTACCCGTTTTTTAGGGTTCCGTACCCAAAGGGTAAAAACGAAACCCTATTGTTTTCGCTACAATGTCTGTCCGTTTGTCAGCGCTTTTTATCTCTGGAACCGTAATAGGTAGACTCTTGAAATTTTCACAGATGATGAATAGCTGTTGCCGCTATAGCAACAAATACTAAAACTTATAGGGTGTTCCAATAGAGAGAGAGAGTTATTCACGAAAATGTGTTTATTTCTTGAACTGTAGGAGGGATACACTTGAAATTTATAAAGAGCAATTAAAACTTAGTTCACTATATAAAGTATAAAAAAATAAAAATTAAAGGGTATTCCGATAGTGGTGTGATTTGCATGCATAAGGCCTAAATTTTGAACCATAATAGGTAGACTCTTGAAATTTTCACAGAAGGTGTATGTGTGTGGCCGCTTTAGCAACAAATACTAAAACTTATAGGGTGTTCCGATAGAGAGGTGTTATTCACGAATATGTGTTTATTTCTGAAACTGTAGGAGGCATAGACTCATGATTTAAAAACGGTAATTAAAACTTAGTTCGCTATATAAAAAAGTGTAAAAAAATAAACCTAAAAATTAAAGGGTGTTCCGATAGTGGTGTGATTTGCATGTATAAGGCCTAAGTTTTGAACCATAATAGGTACTCTTGAAATTTTCACAGAAGGTGTATAACTGTGGCCACTACAGCAATAAATACTAAAACTTATCGGGTGTTCCGAAAGTGAGGTGTTATTTGCCTTTATGTCTTTATTTCTTTAGCTATAGGAGGCAACCACTTAAAATTTGCAGACAGTAATTAACACTATGTTCGCTTTCTAAACAAGTATATAAAATTAAGCCTTAAAATTAAAGGGTGTCCCGAGAGTGACGTGCTTTACGTGTATATGGCCCAAGTTATGGACGATAATAATTAGACTCTTGAAGTTTTTACAGGAGGTTTATTAATAAAAATTAAAGGGTGTTCCGACAGTGACGAGATTCTCATGTATAACGCCTTATTTCTTGAACCGTAATAGGTAGACTCTTAAAATTTTGTACAGGAGATATGTTGCCACGGCCGATATGACAATTACTAAAAATTAAAGGGTGTTCCGACAATGACATGTTTTTCACGAATAGTGACTTATTTTTTTAATCATAATAGGTAAACTCTTGATATATTCTTAGAAAAAGAATTTCCATGGCCGTTATAACAAATAACAAAATTAAAGGTTGTTGCGACAGAGACATGATTTTTACTTAAATAGCCGTATTTTTTCAGCCGTATTAGGTAGACTTTTGAATTGTTTACAGTAGATGTTGTACTTCGGCCGCTGTAACAATTCCTAATTACTAAAGGGTGATCCATCAGTGACATCACGTATATTACCTTATTTTTTGAACCGCAATATGTAGGCCTGATATTTTTATAGAGAGTGCATTACCATGGCCGTTATAACAACAGTTCCTAAATTTTAAAGGGTGTTCCAATAACGATGCAATTTTCGCAAATATGACTTTGATTTAAAAAATAAAGGGTGCCCCATAATACATAAAAAAATTAACAACTTGAATTTTTAAAGGCGTACCAAACATAGTACGGAACCCTACGTGTGTGAGACTAACTCGCACTTGACTAATTTATTTATACATCAAATTTATCCAATTCTTACACGTTTTCAACATGGATTTCGTAAAGGTATACCTTTAGGTATACCAATGACGAATATTCTCAATTTTACAACCCTGATTAATAGAGCCTTTGTTAATGGTCATCAAACCGACGTAATTTACACCGATTTTAGTAAAGCGTTTGACAAAGTAAACCATGATTTATTACTAATAAAACTGGACAAAATGGGTTTTTACAATAATTTCTTGTGCTGGATAAAATCGTATCTTATATGCCGAACTCAAACTATCAAATTTAAATCTGCAATTTCAAGACAAATTCCTGTTAGTTCTGGTGTCCCCAAGGTAGTCACCTTGGTCCTATACTGTTTCTTCTTTTTGTGAATGATATGCCTGAGACCATCAAAAAATGTAACATCTTAATGTATGCTGATGAAGTAAAAATATTTTTAAATTTGAAACAAACTTCAGATTATGTTTATCTTCAGGATGATTTGGATAATTTCTATGAATGGTGTCAATGTAATTTAATAGAACTTAATCTAAAAATATGCAAACATATGCACTTTACTATAGAGCGTTATATTGTTAATTCGTATATGCTGAACAACAGCAAATTAGAATTAGTAAACACTTTCTCCGACCTAAGAATTTTATTTGATATGAAGCTAAACTTTCTTGAACACATCACTATAACTATAAATAAAGTCCGTGGGGTTTTGGCTTTTATCAAACGTTGGGCAAAAGAATTCAAAGATCCGCTTGTTACCAAACGCTTATATACAGCACTTGTAAGACCTATTCTTTAATATTGTTCGATAATATGGGACCCGTTCTACAATGTACATAGCGATCGCATCGCATCTGTGAAAAAGCAGTTTCTTCTATTTTTCTATTTAAGAAATGTTTATCGAGGTCATGTTGGTCTTCCTTCTTACTCAACAATATTATCAGAATTAATTTACCAACATTAAAAAGCCGTAGAACCATGCTCAGTGTGTCTTTCCTGATGAACCTTATTAATGAAATTGTATGCTCTGATTTTTTATTAAGTAACTTATCTTTTAATGTTCCTCAACGCTCATTACGTTCATACAACCTCCCTTATGTAAAAAATTATCGTACTAATTTTGCTATGGCTGATCCATTAATAAAACTATGTTGTTGCTTTAATGAAATGTCTAATTTTATTAATTTTTCTTCAGTTTAAAACGAAATATAATTTTGTACTTAAATAATTGATTTTGTGTTAAACTACTTAAATTATCTATTATTTAATATTATGCTAATTACTGTGACGACCAAAAGTCGCGATACTTGTTTTTGGCGCACCTCGTCACATAAAAACTAAACGGTACACCAAACGAAACAATCAAATGCCAGTGCTGTTGTTCTTGTTTTTTTATGATTGTCTGCTCAGTGTATTTAAGAAGAACGCATTTTATTTTAAGTTTTTTTTTTTTTGTCTATAGTTGATTTTTTATATATACCTTTTTTATATATACTCTTCTTGTGGAATGTATATTTTTAAATTTTTTTTGTAGTAATAAAGCTATGAAGACTCTCAAGAAGAGAACAATGTTTATTGTAAGTTAAATTTATATTTTTTTTGGAAGGCACAAAGCCACTCAAGAGGGTGTTTTGTCTTTGCCTTAAGTTGCATACACTTATACAAGTAGAAATAAAATAAAAATATAATAAAGCATGAATAATTTTATACATAGTGAGAAACATTATTCTTCAGGCTCAACTATAATATGCATAAGCTAGCTTAAGCTAACTTAAGCAACTATGCAATTACATATAAATCATATGTGGCAAACTATAATGTACTTAACAACACTTTTCGTTGAGTTTCGTCAAATGTCATATGCTTAAGCAAAGTCCGAAACCGATCGCACATTCCGTACGGAAACAGCTGTTTGTGCTTTGTGTTTTACATATGAATGTATATTCGTAAAAATTGCAATGGAGAATGAAAGTGAACAAATTATATATAAATTTAATATAAAATGTTTAAAAAAAGAAGTTTATAAGAAAAAAGGGAGGAGTTGTATAATAATCGAAATTAAAAAGAAAGAGCATTTTATTGTTTATGAGTTGAATGATGCACACCGCTGTATTTTTTAGTACTTTTGGCCAAAATTACACAAACAGCCAAAAATGTTAAATTTTTATTTGCGAAATTTTCTTAAGACTATTAAAAATAATTATTAATTTGTATATGAATGGTATTAGGTATTAAAATATGTTTATTTAACACCTTTTTGTTAACAAATTTAATTTATTCAGAAAAAAATTATTTTCAAAACTACGAATAAAACAAATGTGCAACTGTGTCATGATAGTTTTTAGATTCATGAAAGTACATTGTAGCCACCTAAAAGTCTTCAATAAGTTGCTTAAGCATTTGACAGACTTTTCGTTCATTTTTTGACATTAGCTTAAGCCAGCTTATGCATATTATAGTTGGGACTTTCGTATGTTTTACTTTTGCGTGGGTTACACGTCGTGTATGCTCAAGAGCGGAACATCGGAGAATTTAAAATGAGTTTCTCTCAGCTACACAAAGAACTGATGAATGTTTGCACGTCTGCGTAAATTAGTCCATTTACAACCATAATAAGGGTAAGTGAATTTTTATTAAGGCAGTCGGTTGGTGGTTGTTAAAGTGAACAGTTGAATAATCAATTAGTACGGCTGCCGTTGTGTTGGGCAATTTCTAAAATAAAAATTTAATAAAATCAATAGTAAGAAAAATCAAGGATTGTGGTTGTGCGAGCCGCTTCAATCTGCGATTACTTCTTGCTTAAGAGCCGCCAGTGAAATCAAGGATTGTGGTAGTGTGCTGCCGCTACAATCTGCGATTTAGCCACCAGCTTAACAGCCACCAACTCCATCACAATTCGGGTGCTTCGGTTAGCTAGAAGCAAGTCTCCCAGCAAAACCGGTGCACACGCATTGAAGACTCCCTTGTTTCTTTTTTTGATTTTGATTTACGTTAATTGTTTGAGTGGACGATTCGGCGAGTAATAGCGAGTGACCTGGATCATCAGGAGCGGAGATAGAGCGCTGCCGTTAAAGCTCCTGGTGTAAATTTGAAGAGGTCAACCATTGCTGGTCCGATTAGTCCACCAGTTTTGTTTTTTTTCTTTTCCACGGGCTAAAATTTAATTCGCGTGTGGCTCAGCAAACTCTCTGTCACCTTTGACACTTTTAATAATTAAATTTTTTTTTGGGGAAAAAATTTATAAAATTGTAATTTAACAAATGTAATAGTAACAAACTAAAAAAAAAAAAACTAAAATTTCTTTGTTAATAATAAGAATAAAAAAGTAAAAATAAGAATAGAAGAAGAAAAACCTTGATAAATTAAGTAAAATTGATATGTAAAATTTTGTGAGTAAACTCTAAACTAAAAAAAAACCCAACCGTAAACTTAATTTTTTTTTGAGCGTGAACAACACACTGGTCCGTTTTGTTGGTTTACGTATGTACGACACTGGACCACCGCTGAACTATCCCGGCTAAAGCGAAAACGTGTCGTTACATTGGCGCCCGAGCAGGGACATTTATAAAAGTGCCCCAAGAAATTCAACAAAAATAATTACATATACATTTGTTACATTTCATTTGTTTCTTGCTTTGACAACCGAAACCAAGTCTAATTGCATCAAATAAACTATAGTTAAAAAAAAAAAAAAAGGGTCAGAGTTAATCATTTGCACCATGGTAAAAACTAGTTGGATCTATACCCTGAAGAAGGAGGAACTGGCGCAATACCTATCCCAATGTAGGCTGCATACTGATGGTACTGTGGAAGAAATGCGGAAAAGGCTGGCTAAATTTGTCCTAGCTGAACATGATGAGAAAGAGGCCAGTATAATTCGGGAGTGGCAAAGCCGACATGAGGTCAACAATATTTCTGTATCGCCGGCTACTACCTTGAACGTGCCCATCCAAACATTACATGCTTCGGAAGAACTTTTGAGTCCCAAAAACACAGGTCGATCCTACGCCACACCGCCGCTAACCACAGGAGACAGGCTTGCCGCTATGGAAATTATCCGTAAGTGGGGCCTTAAGTTTGATGGTGGAAGAGACCCATTAGGATTCCTTGAGCGTGTGGAAGAGCTAGCAACGCTGTATGAGCTAGATCTCAAGTGTGTACTACGGGTAATGCCGGAACTCTTGCGAGACCGGGCCTTAGTATGGTGGCGTAATAATAATAAACATTGGGAAAAATGGAGTCACTTTAAACATGATTTTGGCATTTTCTTTCTGCCCCCCAGATACTTCGAAAAGCTAGACGATGAGATTCGACGTCGTGTCCAAAGGTCACGAGAAAACTTCCCCGATTATGTGCTCGCCCTGCAAGCGGCATTCGCCCTTGAGTGCGGAACAGAAAATGGAACGAATTTTCCGGAATTCTCTCCCGGACTACCAATGGTTCATCCGCCGAAGAGATTTTGAAACGCTAGACGAGTTGATTACGTTGGCGGTCGAAATGGAAAGCATCTCCCCTACGGTACCCCCAGGAAGAGGTGAACATCACCGAATGATAGAAAAGGTGGCCTCAACAGAAAGTCGTCCGCGGCAGCACGCAGAACGGCGACGTATGCCTGAAACACCAAATCAGGCAACCCAGGTAGCATGGGAGGAGGATAAACTCTAAGCAGTCATTTTGATAGAGAACCAGCCTAAACACGCAATCGTGGATACCGGAGCTACCTCTAGTTTCGTGATGCCGGCATTAGTCAACCAATTATGCAAGAAACCACACATAGTCCCGTTGGCCATGGACGTCGTACTTGCAGACGGTTCGCGGAAGCACATATCCACAGCTTGCCGCTGCCGCATCACATTTGGTAACGTTACCACCACACATGATCTCTTAATGATGAAAGAAGCCACGGAACCACTCATTTTGGGCATGGATCTACTTCGCAAGCTAGGGACCACTATTTCTTGCGCCGGTTTAATCGCGAAACCATCGGGTCGCAGAAACTCAAATAACACACAGGTAAGAGTCATAACCCCTACTATAATTAGGCTACAAATATGTAACCGACAAGACACTCAAGAGCAGTGCAACCAACAACATATTAGGGCTTTCCTGGACCATGAGCTCTCGCTGTTTCAACAAATCAAGGGACTGTCGACCATCGCCATGCATCGAATAGTCATGAAGGATGACCAGCCCATTAAAATCCGATACGCGCCAAGAAATCCTGCAATGCAGGCGATTATAGATGAGGAGGTGAATAAATTGCTAAAACAAGGGTGTATTGAGCCGTCACACAGCCCTTAAAGTTTCCCCATAACTCTGGTGAAGAAAAAAAAATGGGACATGGCGTACCTGTATGGATTTTAGACAGTTAAACGCCCGGTCTGTGCCTGATGCCTACCCACTTCCCCGAATTGGCACCATCTTAAACAGACTGCGCAACGCCAAGTTCATCAGCAGTCTCGATCTAAAGGATGGATATTGGCAAATCCCGATGGACGAAAACAGCAAGAAATATACCGCCTTTGCAGTCAGTGGAAGAGGACTATACCAGTGGAGGGTTATGCCTTTCGGCTTACACTCAGCCCCAGCGACGTTCCAAAGAGCCCTTGATACGGTTATCGGCGCAGACATGGAACCTCACGCGTTTGCCTATTTAGATGATATCATCGTCATCGGTTCCACTTTAGAGGAACACCTCCAGAACCTCAAGGAGGTTTTTCGTGGACTGCGCGCCGCAAACCTGAGAATAAATGTCGACAAGTGCGAATTTTTTAAAGAGGAGACTAAATACTTGGGCCACGTAGTGACTAGAGATGGGATCAAGACTGACCCCGATAAAGTCGCTGCAGTTGCTAAAATACCAACGCCTACCAATGTCAAAGAGATCCGTCAGTTTTTAGGAGTCACCTCGTGGTACAGGCGTTTCGTCCCCAATTTTGCGGAGCTTTCCCAACCGCTGACACAATTATTAAAGAAAGGCAAACACTGAAAATGGGGACAGGAACAAGATGCGGCGTTTCTCAAATTAAAAGACAAGCTAACAAAAGCTCCCGTCCTGGCGTGCCCAGATTTTTCTAAATCTTTCACCTTGGAGACCGACGCTAGCGATTATGGGCTCGGCGCCGTCTTAACTCAGGAAAACGAGGGCGCAGAACAAGTAATCGCGTATGCCAGCAGACATCTGAACGGGGCAGAGAAAAACCATTCGGCCACAGAAAAGGAGTGTCTCGCCATCATTTGGGGCATACGGAAAATGCGACCATATCTGGACGGATACGAGTTCCAGGTGATCACCGATCATTTATCCCTTAAATGGTTGAACTCAATCGACAACCCAACCGGTCGATTGGCGCGATGGGCACTCGAACTACAACAATATAAGTTCTCCGTCTGTTATCGCAAAGGAAAACAGAATGTAGTCGCCGACACGCTCTCCCGACAACCGCTCGCTGAAATACATCTAGCGACGGCGCAGAAGCCCCTGCATTGCGCGTGGATAGAAAATAAACTTAAGGAGGTCCGTCAGAAGCCTAAAGAGTTCCCAGACTATATGATCGTAAATGGACAATTGTACCGTCACTTCTCGCGTTAGATTAACAATGACGATACTCCGCCATGGAAATTATGTGTCGCTGCTCCCCTGCGAGCGCAAGTACTGCAGGAAAACCATGATCAGGCGTCAGGCGGGCATTTGGGTGTTCGAAAAACCTTGAATAAAATTGCGTCGCGCTATTACTGGCCAAGGATGTCTCGCGATGTGAGTCGATACGTCCTGAAATGCGAGGTCTGTCAACGGTACAAAGTATCACAGCAGAAACCCGCGGGAAAAATGCTCACGCGAGTACCTGAAGAACCATGGTCCCTTGTGTGCGCTGATTTTATCGGCCCACTACCGCGCACTAAACATGGTAATACAATGTTGTTAGTATTCTTCGATTATTTTTCAAAATGGGTAGAACTGGTTCCCTTGCGCCAGGCGACCGCCACCGGAGTTATTAGGGCGCTGCGAGATAGAATAGTGGCACGGTATGGAGTCCCGAAGGTAGTGCTTACCAACAATGGGAGTCAATTCACATCGCGCGAACTTAAAAAATATCTACAAGTAACTGGGATAGAACAACAGTTTTCGGCCCCATATACGCCTCAAGAAAACCCTACCGAGCGGGTCAACCGTACTATCAAAACCATGGTAGCCCAGTACTCTAAACAACATCATAATAAATGGGATGCGTTACTACCAGAATTAATGCTGGCTGTCAATACCAGTACTCCCGAATCAACGGGGTACTCACCCGCCTTCCTAACCCAAGGAAGAGAGCCCCGCTTGCCTAAAGCATTGTATGACCAAGTTTGTATAGGCACGGGCGCTCGACAGGTTGCACCAGATGAACGGGCGAATGAATTACGGGAGATCTTCCAGATTGTACGAAGAAACCTCGAAAAGGCATCGCAAAAACAAAAAACTCACTACGACTTACGCAAACGGAGCTGGAAACCCAATATAGCAGATTACGTTATGGTGCGACAACACCCGCTATCCAAAGCCACTGACAGGTTCGCCGCCAATCTAGCTCCTAAATTCGACGGTCCATATGTTGTTCGGGGGTTTGTCTCACCGGTAATAGTTGAAATCAGCCTAACAGATAGCAATGACAGACTCTCAGCCTACGTGAACGACTTGAAGCCGTTTTATAATCCATAACTGATTATATCCTTTTTACTTTGTCTAGATTACCCTGCATGCATCAAAATACTTCACCGATCGACACTAGCAAGAGATGGACAATAAAGATCAGGAACAACAAAAATTTGAGGCGTCCCGGCGTAAATTTCGCCGAAACATGGAAAAGCCAAAGTACATCGTACTATATTTTTCCAAGAAGAGGACATTCCGAAACCTCCCATTGGGGCAAGATACCAACGAGCAACTAGAGGTTCCAGTGGACGCGGCCGCGGACGGCGATATACTCCTCGGACACCGCCGCCGGCTATGCCAACGCGACAAGGGTATCACTACCGAATGAACGTCCAGCCATCCGTCAACCAATCACACCCGGATGCATTAGCGATGAAAATGATGAGGAAGTTATCCTAAGCCCACCACTGTTGAACCTGAATACTCAGGCCACAGACCACCTAGACGACAGTGTACCCTCACCGCCACCGTTACACAACCGTGACCACACTCCATGTTCAGGCCCAAGTCCCGTCAGCAACACACCAGAACCACCACAAGCCGAAGAACACGCACCACCCCCACCACCTTGGTCAGCAGAAGAGGAAATGGTTCTCAGCCTAGAGGAGTTAAGTTTCCTGACGGCCGAAGGCAATGACCAGCTGGTCGAAGAATTATACCGCACTCTATTCGGCGCAACAGACACCACAGTTGATCGTCGGGTATCTTCTCCAGAATCACCAATCCCGTCTCGCACACCATCTTCCATCGATTGGGAAAGTGAAAACTTTCGGCCGCCAACACCTCCAGCACGGGTCGGATATGGTTCACTCGACATCCAGGATAGGCAATATCGCCACCTCGGAATGCGCTGTTTTGAACGGGTGTGGCGTGCGCGAATACTAGTCCCAGACACACGAGGTAGACGGCGCTGGAGAAGCCCACCAGCAATCATGCCACCGCCACGGGATAGACGCGACAAACAAAAGCCTCAAGTAGAACACTATCGTGAATCTGAACCCGTGATCCACACATTGCCGAGAACGCCCGGAAGAGGATGGTTGGATGTATCCTGGCCCAAAACCGAAAGTACACCGCCACGACCAGCACGTCCCACCGCTACCTATGCATTTCCCGCCATGACTAACAAAGAAACCACCCAACCACCCCCCACGGAGCCACGCGCAGGTCACCCGTGTGAGCCGATGTCACCAGGACTACGAGAAGTAATCCACAGCCGGAGTAATTACCGCTATGCGCTTAGACTAGGCAAAGCGTGTCGAAAGGGGAGGGGTAGTGTGACGACCAAAAGTCGCGATACTTGTTTTTGGCGCACCTCGTCACATAAAAACTAAACGGTATACCAAACGAAACAAACAAATGCCAGTGCTGTTGTTCTTGTTTTTTTATGATTGTCTGCTCAGTGTATTTAAGAAGAACGCATTTTATTTTAAGTTTTTTTTTTTTGTCTATAGTTGATTTTTTATATATACCTTTTTTATATATACTCTTCTTGTGGAATGTATATTTTTACATTTTTTTTGTAGTAATAAAGCTATGAAGACTCTCAAGAAGAGAACAATGTTTATTATAAGTTAAATTTATATTTTTTTTTTTTTGGAAGGCACAAAGCCACTCAAGAGGGTGTTTTGTCTTTGCCTTAAGTTGCATACACTTATATAAGTAGAAATAAAATAAAAATATAATAAAGCATGAATAATTTTATACATAGTGAGAAACATTATTCTTCGTATGTTTTATTTTTGAGTGAGTTACACGTCGTGTATGCTGAAGAGCGGAACATCGGAGAACTTAAAATGAGTTTCTCTCAGCCACACAAAGAACAGAAGAATGTTTGCACGTCTGCGTAAATTAGTCCATTTACAACCATAATAAGGGTAAGTGAATTTTTATTAAGGCAGTCGGTTGGTGGTTGTTAAAGTGAACAGTTGAATAATCAAATAGTACGGCTCCCTTGTTTCTTTTTTTGATTTACGTTAATTGTTTGAGTGGACGATTCGGCGAGTAATAGCGAGTGACCTGGATCATCAGGAGCGGAGATAGAGCGCTGCCGTTAAAGCTCCCGGTGTAAATTTGAAGAGGTCAACCAATGCTGGTCCGATTAGTCCACCAGTTTTTTTTTCTTTTCCACGGGCTAAAATTTAATTCGCGTGTGGCTCAGCAAACTCTCTGTCACCTTTGACACTTTTAATAATTAATTTTTTTTTGGGGAAAAAAATTTATAAAATTGTAATTTAACAAATGTAATAGTAACAAACTAAAAAAAAAAACTAAAATTTCTTTGTTAATAATAAGAATAAAAAAGTAAAAATAAGAATAGAAGAAGAAAAACCTTGATAAATTAAGTAAAATTGATATGTAAAATTTTGTGAATAAACTCTAAACTAAAAAAAAACCCAACCGTAAACTTAATTTTTTTTTTTGAGCATGAACAACACACTGGTCCGTTTTGTTGGTTTACATATGTACGACACTGGACCACCGCTGAACTATCCCGGCTAAAGCGAAAACGTGTCGTTACATTACCTATAACGTTTTTTAATAAAAATGCAATTTATATGTTGGGGAAAAGAGCTAGTTCCTATACGTATTTCACTGGTTGCTCAGCCCAGATCATCTGGAAACATTTTCCTAACACTCTTGCCAACTTTTTCTTACGATTTCCCACCAAATTTGTACTGAAAAACGCTAGAAACCGCAAAATTTTTTGTTTAGCGGTAATTGAAGTGAAAAATAAATAAAAATTACATTTAAATTCCAGTATATTTTAATTTATTTAAATTTTAAAGCGTTTTCTGTACAGTAGGTTATGTCATTTAATTATGGATATTATTCGATTGTATAATGACTAAGAGAAATTTAATAAAAACTAACGAAAACTATTCAGGTAATCGACAGTTTGTCGCATGCTAGGCAAACTTGAAAGTAATTTTTATCAGATATAGGAACGATTTATTCGTTTCTGACAATTAAACCTTTACAAAATTTTTAGAAAATTTAGTTCAGTTTTAATACAATTGTATTTTCAACGTTTATTAATAAAGCTCATTCTAATTGGTTATGTTAGCAAACAGAACATGGAATGTCGAAAATCCTCACAAGGTTTTTAAGAACCTATTGTCCTCAGGCTGTTTTGTTACAATACAGTTGTAATTAAATTCAAAAGCTTAACTTAATTTTACACGAGTAGTAACTAATACCTTTTGCTGAAGTGATACAAATGCAACCCGCAAACTAAAAGACAAGAACACTTACTTGCCTACCGGAGCACATCCGGATAAAGTTGTTGTTTTGTTTACATCTCATCCTGGTGGAGTAATTCGTCCCATATATATTTGAAAAAATAAGTTTATTTTTGTGCTGTTGCTTACGGTATTCGATACAATTTGTAAATGTTTTAAAAATTACCATGTCACCTACCAGATAGTCACTGTAGCAAACGATTTATTGTGAATGAAATTTTAACCCAGAGCTAGTTATTTAACACTTACAGAGCTAGTTATTTAACACTTATAACACTTGAAATCAATTTAAAAATAGCCAGGTTTCCCGCTAACCCCTAAGAGACCATTTTCCCCACGATTGGCATTGCAAAAACGCTAGATTTAGCTGAAAAATCTCCAAATTGGCAACAGTGTTTCCTAATTTTAGAGAAGCCAAAAATGCTCTATAAGTAATAAAATTCTACAAAACACAATGAGAAGTATGCATGTTATAGAATAATATTACAGAATATTAAATCTTCAACAAAACACCAACAAACAAACCACGGTTTTATTTTTCCTTACTGTCCTTCTACAATTGGATGGTTTTTTGCCATCACTGAATGCAGACGTAAAAATGGTTTTATACGGCGTGTGTTTGTCACCCATATGTAATTTCATGTGTTTGTCAAAATAGACATTTTACATATGGTTTATAATTTTTGCTTTCGAACGTACAGGTGTAATTACATCTGACATAACCTATAATATATAATTTTTCCGCCACACAGTTTTGTATTGCCAACGACAGCTGATGCAAATGTGCAAACGTAGTGCTTTTGCCACGCTTTTGTGCTTTTGGTACCACAAAAAACCTAAAATAGCAAAATATCAAGTAGGCATTACAGAATGTCAGATGCTTTGTCACATCAAAATAGAACACGTTCTAAATGAAAAATGTCATATGTATTGTACACATGGAAAATACACATGTTATGTTTGAAAGGGTTTACACGACGTGTATAGAATTTACACATGGAAAAGTGACAAGTCACATGACAAATACACGCCGTGTAAAAGCACTTTAAGGTGTGATGAACAGCATACACAACAGTATTGGGATCTGACAATGTTTAAATTGTACCATTCCAGTGATAAAATTGTACTAAATCAGCATAAATTGTACCAACATTTGATATTAAGAAAAAACAAGTAAAAGTGCTATATTCGGCCGTGCCGAATCTTCTATACCCTTCACCGCGGTGATTTTATTTATACAGACATGTACAGCATTATCCATATTGTTGACTCTTTACATAAATTAAAATAAATTATCTGAGAAAAAACTCATTATTCATACTTTAAAGAAATAGAAGACAGCGGCGACGCAGCTAAATGAAAACAAATTCCGTTGGCTACAATTTTCGTCGTGTTGTCAGCTACTTAATGTTATTGAAGACGTCAGCTACATCGTAAACTCTGATATTGTTGTAGAAATACTTATTTTGCTTTTATAAAATTAAATAACTTTTTTAAAAAATTATAAATATTTAAAACTTTTTGTTTGTATATGTTTGTAATTTGCACTTTAGTGACATTTTCTTTTGTTGAATAAAATAGAAATTAGTCATGTATTCATGTAGGTAGCTACATATACTGACTTTAAAATAATCGTTTACCTTTAAACATGTGTATTTCATTTTCGACTGATTGGTGTGCTTAAATTTTTTGTATCTCTTCTGGTGCCTTGGCAAATGACATTTCACAGACGGACATCGCTTAATCAACTTCTCTATGTATAAGGATCCAGAATATATATACTTTATGGGGTCGGAAATGAATATTGTAGAAATTACACACGGAATGACAAACTTATACATACCCTTTCCACCTGTGGTGAAGGGTATAAAAACAAGCATAGCATAAATACAGCCGCTCGACATTAACTCTCTCCCACAATATTGCAAGCGATCGTTAATTCGTACAATTAAATTTAAAACAAAAACAAATTCAGAATTTTTGTTTTTGTTTTAAATGCATTTGTGCGAATGAACGATGTCTTGCGACATTGTGGGGCAGGTAGTAAAAGATTCTAATGAAAACTTTAATACTAGGTTATTTTAAAGTAATGATAATTAACCTTGATTCCTTGAATTTTTTTCTGTGGATATTAGTCAACGAAAATCAAAGCGCATACAAATTTTTAAGATTAAGGTAAAAGAAATCCCGCAGTATCTAAAATATTTACCAAAAATCCCAAAATTCTAATTTTTAGGCTTTGGCTCATAAAGTCCAGGGTGGACTTTATTTTTCTGATCCCTTTTTTAATTTAAAATAGATCAAATTGAAAGATTTCCAATTTCTACAAGGATCATCACTTTTACACGAAATTTGGTTTAAAATATAAAATTTTTATATATTTCTTTTATTTATTTAATCAATGTTACATAAAAACCGAGCCCAGAGGGCCATATATGGTTTAAAAATACAACTCAAATCATACTACTTAACAAACAAATAAAAGAATATACATATATAATAAATATCTAAAAATAGTTAAGTATATATGTATATATTTTTTTTTAATATAAAAAAAATTATTTTAATTCAAAAATAAAATGACAATTGAAATAATTTAGATGTAAAAAAAAAGCTAAAGGGTACCGGGTAGAAATATTAACAATAATATAAACAATCTCAATAACATTTGTGGTATAAGCCATAATAAAATAGTCTAAGAAATAAACTTACATCTCATTCCTCTGAATGTGCTTCAAAAATCTACGTTTGTAAGTATGTAGAACCAGAAAACTAAATTTTCTGGTAATTTATTGAAAATTCGTGCAACTCTTACATGAAAAGATCTTTCCACTAGGGAAGTTAGCTTAGGAATCAAAATTTGACAATTACGTGTAGATCGACTAAATGAAAAAAATGAAAGCAAATATTCAATAGTTCCCCTTTTAAACATATTAGCCAAATTCACAATCTTGTGCATTTGAGGTTGCAAATTTATGCAATTGTAAAAATTTCCCAAGAATTGTGAACAGTTTTTTATTTCATTTTGCAACACTTCTTCAAAACAAAAAATTTTCTATTGGAATTTATTCTACAATAAAAATTTCGTTGAAGAAAAGTACAAATAGCCAATTTTGAATAGATAAAACTGCTAAGGAAGTACCTTTTCTTAAAAGGTACATATGTATTTTACACACTCTAATTTATAAAATATTCAATTACAATCCATGCGTGCATTGTCCAAAATTCTTCATTAGTCCAGTATAAGGGGAGGGAACAGTGTTTCATCAAAAGTTGCAAACACAAAAAGACACGGAATAATCAAACTATAAAAGACGCATTATGCCCAAAAATTGACAGTCGTTTAGTATTAAATAACAATTAATAGGAGCAGTCTTACATTGAAAACTACTGTTCTAGAAATACAACAAATCTCAGCCCAGGTAATAACTGGATGCAACTTGCCCAAAATTTGACTGTAGTCTAGTACTAGATTATAGTTAACGGCAACAGTATTTCTTTGTAATTTTTAGAGCAAGCAATACTAACGGTTACGGAATTATTAAAAATAAAATTCCGTAACCAGACAATCCGGTAATAGATATAAAATAGAAGTTTACGTTTGGGTCCATTTTTAAATTCTTATCTTATTTTTTATGTTTTTTGGTTTTTCAATTTTTATTTTTTCGTATTTTTTGTCAGCTGTCAGTTTGTAAATGTCTAGCAAATAAAAACTATGGTTTTAAGTGTTGTTTATTTCCCAATGTGTAGCAAATGCATTTCTATATATTTTGTTAGTGTGTTGTAAAATTATCCAAGACAATTTTGCAAATGCTACGATGCAAGACCATTTCCACAAGATTGTGAATTGGGCTATTGTAAAAGCAGAGCAAAAGCCTTATTTTCACATAATTATCAAATGAACAGCCCAAAAACTTCCCAACATACATTGATACATGATTTCGAAGTCTTAAGCAGTATAGATATCGCATAACTCTATTGAACAATACTAAAAGTTTCTTCATATGACACCCAAGTGTGCCAGTATATACTTCAATACCATATAAAAATATAGGCATAACCAATGAATGAATAATCATAACTTTGATATGCATTGGTAAGCATAAGTTGACGTTATAAAGTCTACGTAATGAATAATTAACTCTAGAAGTAACGAAATTAATATGTCTTTCAAATTTTAAGTTATTATCTAACCATAAGCCCAGACAGTACATTTGGACCACAAATTCGACTCTCGTACCATGAATAATAATATCTAAGTTTGGAACAGAAGAACCAAAAAAACATAGCCTTTGTTTTAAGAGCATTAATACAAAGTCGATTACGCACCATCCAGTTTGATAAATTGGAAATGCAAAAATTTATCATTTGTGTCAAAACATCCTCAAACTGTCTCTCACCACTAAATAAAAACATTAAATCATCTGCGTAAGCAACTGGTAAACATGACGTCATATTGAAATCCATGAAAATATCATTGATATACATATTAAAAAGTAAAGGCCCAAGGACTGATCCTTGAGGCAACCCACTTTTAACCGCTAAAACACCCGAAAACCTACTGCCAATAGAAACGTACTGACGTCTATCACTGAGATAAGATGAAATAAGTTTGCATGCCGTAGACGAGAGTCCAAAATTGCGAATAAGTTTTGTTAATAAAATTGTATGATTTACCTTGTCAAATGCTTTTGGAAGATCAATAGATAAAAGTACGTTAAGACGTTTTCTACTAAGAGACTGACGAATAGTATCAGTTACTCCCAAGAGAAGTGACGTTGTATTTCTACCACATCTAAATCCATATTGACAATTACTTAATAATGAATTACCACTTATGTACGCAAGAAGCTGATTCTTTAGCAGAATTTCAACAACCTTCGAGAGAGCTGGCAGGATAGATATAGGACGCAAGTTTTCCATATCAACAGACTCACCCGTCTTTTTAATAGGAACTATTCTACCAATTTTCCAACCAGACGGGAAGGTAGAAGTAGTAAGAATCGTGTTGACGAAATGTAAAAAAAAATATCCAACATAAGGAAAAACCAATTTTAGAAATTTTATAGGAATACCATCACATCCAATAGCATTCGTCTTAACAGATTCCACAGCAATAAAATTATTAAAAAAATTAATGGAAATTGCCATCAAAAATTAATACAATTAATACAAAAGTCACCGGTTTTTAATCTGATTAAGTATGCCTGGAGCTATTTGGAAGAACAAATAAAAAATCATGGAATT
The DNA here is from genome assembly GCA_949628195.1 of Phasia obesa. Lineage (NCBI taxonomy): Eukaryota > Metazoa > Arthropoda > Insecta > Diptera > Tachinidae > Phasia > Phasia obesa. The sequence goes on along the minus strand of OX451219.1, from coordinate 48,382,237 downwards.
ACCAAAAAGTCCTTACGATTTGTCACTAGAAAGAATGGAAAACAATATCAGCCGAATAATGCCGGAAATCAGTTTCCGATGCAAAAACGTAACTAAATTACCTATCGCTTATACTAAATTACCTATAAATTTTAAATTACCTATTATAATAGGGTTAGCAGAGTAAATAATAAAAACTCTGAACATAAATTAAGAATGTTACAATTTAAAGCGTGTTTACATTGCCTGTACAAGTCATATGGAATGTCAGATTTTCCATATGTAAAACTATACACATAATGTAAACCTCTTGAAACATAACATATGTTATTTACCTATGTGCAATAACATGTGTTAGTTTTTTATTTATAGCACGCTCTATTTGATGTGTAAAACTATATGACAACAGCTGTTTTCAGTGATGTTCACTTTTATTTTCAATAATTCCGCTTATTTATTTTTATAATGAATTTAAGGAGTTTAAAATTAACCAATATCTTTATTCTAAATTTTGTTAATAATTTCATGTTCGCAGTTTTATATCAATACCTCATAGGTGATATTAATAATAAAGTTACATATGTAATGTAATATACATATGTATATTATATATCTATTTGCAAGTTTGTTTAATTGTACGTCAATCACGGCTAAATCGAATTTAATGATATTTAAAACAGACAGATCTTTATTTTTTGTGGGTCCAATGGGATATATCTATTTTCAAAACTAGGGCCAGGAGGGTATAAGGGACATTTTTATACGAATGACTCAATTTTAATATTTTTGTGTTTATCTTTTTTCCCATACTAAGAGAGACTGAATTAAATTAAAAAATTACTTTACTATAGTGCATTATTTTAAAATATTTTTTAAGACGGTAAGCAAACTGTGTAAACTGTAATATCAGCTAATTAACAACTTTGGACCGCATGATAAAAAAAATGCTACAGAGGTATTGTGGGTATCGAAAATGCTGCACTTCATTGAGCCGTTACTTTTGAAAATGAGAGAACTCCATTTTGTGAAAAAAAATGAATAAAACCTAAATCTTACATGATTTTATGTTCGTAATCCATGTTGAAAAGTACTCTTTTTATATTGCAATATATTAAGAAGCATTATCAGAATTTAACAATCATACTACAACTATGGTGAAAAATCTTCGCTATATAATCTTAGAAATATTGTAATTTCTTTCTTTCTTTTTCCACTTTTTACCCTTAAAATTAAATATAATTTTAGTTTTTTTTGGTTTACTGTACCAAGAAGAATGAAATGATATTGAAATAAAATATGTATGTAAATAAACTATTAAATTTTTTGGTATTATTACATTCCAGTAAAAGAAAATCAACGTTTTCATCAAATCATTGCCTTTGACAACTACAACTACATTGGCGCATACCAAAACCTTTTTTTGCAGCTAAAATGGTTAACTATTATTGCATATTAAACTTACATGCAATAAGACCACAAAAAATATAAAATAAGTATATTCCGGCTTGTGAATTTTTTAACGCCATTCAAATGCAAATCATTAAATAAAATAAAATGGAGTTCTCTCATTGTCAAAATGAGCAACGGCTCAGTTATTTTAAAGAAATTTAGTTTAATTTGTCATAAGAATTAGGATAAAAAATGTTATTCCTAATAAAAAAAAGAGTGAAAATAAATTGACATTAACATCAACAAAATTATTCATTTAATTATTGCTGATATAGTTCAAATGATATTAATTATTACTTATTGTATTATTTATTATAATTATTTTTTATTTTGATATAATTTCTTTCTTATAAATTGATTTCTGTACTGTTGTAAAAGCTCCCAAATGATAACACAAAACGGTAGTTCTTCGCATAGTTGACATCACTAGCGGGTTTCTTATAAAATAAAATGGCGACAAAAATATACAAAATTGCTTAATAACTTATTACAGCAAGTCCCAATAAAACTATTATTATTAGTTTTATTATATAGTCTAATAATTTAAAATATTGAATAAGTTTTATATGAAATTATACCAAAAAAGCATGAATTGTAGCAGTGTACCAATGATGTGTCGATTGTACCAAATTTGGTACAATTGTACCACAAATCCCAACAATGACACACAAGTTAATTTCCCTACAAGAACAGTGACCATCAATTGAGCAATCATTTGAGTGTCATTGATGAGAAATTATTTCTCATTGCGTAGAACAGAGCTACCATCACGTTATTAAGAGTATGGTACAAAAATGAGGCAAACATTTGTGTACGTGTGATTATACATTTCTCTCGAACTTATTAATTTTTTGGACTAATGAGCATATCTCTGTACTGCTCATTCTACTGCTTTTTACTAATCAACTATGCTGTAAAAATTAATCAACGATGACTACTCAAACTAGATAAATAAACCCCTCACAGCTGACTAACCAAAATTGTGCAGAAACAGATTCAATATTTTTATATTTATTAAAATACATTTTAAAATTAGTTTAAATAAATTAAATTAAATTAAATTAAATATATACAATTTTACATATTTAAATATTTTTATAGGCTCAATAGTGACTACGTTCTACTGCCATTCGTAGGCTTTTTTGAAATTCAATCGCTCCCTGCTACTGTAAAGCATCTGAAATATGAAGAAATATATAAGTTATAAAATATTTTAAGTGGACCAAAGTATGTATATACCTCGAAGATGATTATCAACTCACATAAACTTCCCGGAAGCATATTTTTCTCATCTACCTTCCTCATTGTACTTCTCGAGCAGGTCTTCCGAGCAGATTGCGGGGATGTCAGCAGTATTCCCCGACGTTGATTTTAGCTTATGCAAATATGTATGTAGTCTGTGAAGAATAAAATAATAAAGTAAAAATTTGAATTAGTTACTATTGCTTGAGTGAAATTTCCTGTCCTTAATTTCAGCCCTACCTCTTCCGCAGCAACAAGGGTCTTCAAGGAAAGAATGCTGGCGACTCCATGTTAACACATTCTATATTTTTATAAACTTTTTTATGCACCGAACTACTTTTTAAATTTGTTTTCTTTTTATATTTTATATTTATTTTAATATTTTAAAAACACGCGGAGTTGAATTTTTCGTAAAATACAACTCTGCCAGTGTTGATTTTTTTGTAAAATACAACTCTGCCACTGTATTTTACAAAAAATTCAACTCTGCTACTCACATTCATTTTTTTATTTTTGTGTATGTATGAGTTATCATTGTTCATGTTTTAGTTTCAATCATCCATTTCTTGTAGGGTTGGTTCTCGCAAGATAATCGAAAAATAACAAGTGTTGCCAAAGGTTTGCACAAGCAGTTGCATATTTAGTTATTAATAAAATTTTTGGGAATTTAAATATTAATTATTTAATATTACGCTAATTACCCATAACGTTTTTTAATAAAAATGCAATTTATTTGTTGGGGGAAAAAATTATCTATATTGTCAAATTATTTGTAATAATTGTTTTATTTAAAGTACCTAAATTATATTATACAATAGTCTGTAAGGAATTATCCATAGACTTTTAATAAATATATAAGATCGTTTACTCATCAATGATACCACGCTTGATAGGAATAACATGAAATGAGTTAACTGAAAATAACTTCTTTATTACCTCCTTCGAATTTTTATCTCTTAAATAAATTGGAGGTGGTTTGAACGACTTGGGTGCCGTTTTAGGTTATGAATCTATCCATTTCCACTTGCGTCTTGGGGTTTTCTTCGCTATCCATATTAGTTTTGGTTATACTGTATTCAGAAGGCGACTTCTTTTTATTTATTTTATTGTCACGAAAAACTGGCGTAGCATTTATACACAAATTGATTTTATTTTTTTTTTTTTTTTTTGGTACAAATAATTCAATATTTTCTACATTTTTATTACTTAGGATGACGTCAGAGTGCGCGCTACAAGTGAAGCGATAATAGTTCATGCTATATCAATGCTACAATATGTCAGAGTAAATGCTATATTGAGCAAAGTGATTTTTTTGTTTATATGTATGTAATAATTTTCAGTGTTTTTCGATTGATTTAGTCGAATAATTTTACATTATTTTAATGCATCAAATAAATAGAAGACGATCGGAATATAGCGATATCATGTCCTGTGGTTTGACTTCCACTGGACAGTACGTGTAAGTACATCCAAAATTAATTTTTCCGTTTACGTTTTATTTTAAATTTATTTTTTACAAGCTAAATTTTAATTTCAAAATGTCAAAAAACGTTATAAGAACAAAATAAAAAACTAAACAGTAGAAGCTACAAACCATTACACAACCTGCTTAGTAGCATGAACTAGCATCAAGCTTCGCTCTCCCTCTGACATGTTTTGAGCGAACAAATAAGAAAAACACTTGCAGTGGCAGTGTTACCGCCGAGAATTTTGAAAAAGTAGCACAAAAAGTCGTTTTATCAAAATAAAGTCGCACAAAAAAGTCGTTTTTCCAAAAAAAAAAAAAAATCGCACACTTTTTTGTCGTTTTTTTTTTTTATTTAAATAAAACAAAAATTACAAACAAAAAGTAATTAACAATTCAAACACAAAAAAAAACTAACCATCAATTCATTGAAAAAGGTTGATTAAATCAGCTTTTTATATAATATTTTATATCGTTGGTACAATACTGCGTTAACAGACCAACTAAATTTTGATAATTTAGAGATAAGTTTAATTAAAAAATAAAATTCATCTAATAAATTTTAATTTTTCTTAGCAATTTGTTCTTAATTCACTAGACACTAGTTTGTACAATGATATTGTTATTTATTTATTTTTTATAAAGACCAACGTCAGTTTACGCAGTTTATATTAATTGACATTTATTCCTTAATAACGTGTTTATATACACATTTATATAAGTATGTATCAACTTAACATATTATTTTTTTGAAACTTAGTTTCTGTAGTCTTGTACAAGTTCATTACTTGGAGCCCAGTCTTCTATTTCGGTATCTAACAAGCTTAGAGCTGATAGCATGGAACCACAATTTGCTACTTTTAAACTGTTAGTTACTTTATTTTTCATTAAACCCAGTTTAGAAAAAATTCTTTCCGCACATGCGCTGCTGTGAGGTAAAGTTAAAACTTGCGTGGCCAATTTGTATAAATTTAGATACAGAGGTTCGTTTAAAGAATTTTTTAAAATTCCTTCTGTATGCCAAAAACTCTCAGCATCATTAGATAATTTCAAAAATGTGCTCGTATGATTTATCCTTAGCTTTACTTTCTAATAATTTGTATTCGCAAATAAAGGTCTCAGGTTCACTTATGACATAATTAAATTATGATGAGATCAATATAGTTAATATAAACTTTAAAATATTTTGTTTAATCGCAATGCAATCAATATTAAGTATATTTTCAGCATATACAGTTGTTTCAGCTTCATGGCCTTTATAAATATTTATAACATCTTTGATGTTTAGTGTGTCTCTATATTTTCTAGCTTTGTGACCAATATATATTCTTTTTTCAGAAAATTTGGAGTAAAATCTCCTTTGTATAAGATATCAGATATATTATTTGAGATGGCTCACTCTGAAAGCATTTGTTAAATTTATTCATAATACCTAAAATGTACACTAAAATGTACACAATGTAATGCGTTGGTAGACGACAACTTATCCTGAATTGCACTCTTTTCTTTAAGTTGCAAATGATATGAAATAATGCTGTAGTACTGTCCATTGTTCTAAAATTCTTTTTGCTACCGATTCGAACGAAAGCCATCTGGTGTCCGAAAGCCTTAATAGCTTGTGCTCTGGAACGTCAAAAATGCTCTGTAAGTCTAAAATCTACTTGCCTGTTTGAACTTCGAAAAAAGTTAAAAATGTCGTTGGATAACTTCTCTACGTCTTCGGGTATGCATTTTAACGCCGAAATGTTTATAAGATTCAAAGAGTGGCAAACACAATCAAGATGAAACAAGTGGGAAACTTTCTTTTTTAATAAACTGGAAACTCCAACATTTCTTCCAACCATAGTGGACGCGTTGTCTGTCGCTTTTTTTTTTTGTTTTATAAAAAAGGGGAAAAAGTCGTATAACGGTAGGAAAAGTGGCAACAGTGTTGTCAGATTCGAGGATTTATCCCCAAATCGGGGATTTTTATTTGCTAATGGGGATTAAAAATTTAGTTTGGGGATTGGGGAATTCGTTGAGGACAATTTCAATATTTTGGGGGTTCTTATTTCGATCTAATATACTTTTTGGATTATTGTAATTTTATTATTATTTTAATTTTTCGTTAATTAAAATTTAAAGTATGACTGATAAATAAAGATGAAAAAGATTTAACGAAATCATTTAAGCAACAAAAGTCAATTCATTGAATTTGCTCTGAATAAATGGATCTTGCTAACGATTTTAAGAAAGAACTGAAATCTGCAGATGCTTCACTGTCATTTATTTAAATACGAGCTTTTTATATATTTGTCAAAATTTGTGTGTTACAATCGATAACATAAATTAGTTCAATAATGAAAATACTACAACCAGCAGTAAATAACAGTTTTTTTAAGAAACATAGTGATATTTTGGGCAAAAGTTTATACATATCAAGACGCCGCAGAAACGACCTTGTTTTTAGACCTCACTTTGCATATCAACTACAAAGCTTTTCTTATTTCGGCAAAGAAACTAATAAAATATTAAATATATCCCAAAACTAGTTGCTAGAATCTTTGTTGAAAAATAATATACATACCTACGTACAAGTTTAAGATTTTTTTTGTTTTTTTTTTTTAAGACAACAGTGCCTGCGAGGATTTTCGCTTGTCTTCAGAAAACACCCAGTCTTTGTTGAGAATCGATCCCGCAATCCCCAAACTGATTTGTTGTAACCCTCTTAATCCATCCCCAGAAATGGTGAGGTAAAAACTCAGTAAACTTGTATAATTTTATTACAATAAGAATATACAAATATATTATATTTATACGGTAAATTAAATTTGAAAACATTTTAAATTTTTTTGGGGATAAAAATTTTCAAATTGGGGATGAAACCCGAAAAATATCTGGGAGCCCTGAGTGGCATAATTATATGACTGTGAAAAAGTCGCACATTAAGTCGCAGTCTACCAAAAAGGTTGCAAATTGCGACTTTAGTCGCACAACGGTAACACTATGCAGTGATTGAAACTGTGTTGTAGACTTATTTTGTCAGACTTATTTTTACCTATTTCGCCAAAATCGATGTGAAAATTCGCCAAAACCGCCAAAACAGTTTTTTTGTTAAAATTTGGCTTTAATATATATAAATTTTTTGATTTTAATAATATTTTTAACAAATTAAAAAAAAATAAATTTAATCGAAATAGCAAAAAAATCGCCAAAATATATAAATATTTTGTGTTTTTTTAAATGATTAGTGAACACGAGAAAGGTAAATTTTTTACTTAAAACATGAAAAATAGTGGTTATTAATGGAGACCTAAAGATTATGGTGGAACGAACAAATTTTTTTTTTTAATTTCAATATATAATAGTGATAAAAAGTTGCCATTTGCTATTGTTAAGTTAATTGTAAAGTTTGAACACTATTGGAGTAAGGTAAGAGGTGCCGCAAAGCCAAATGCCGCAGATCCAAATATATTGAAATTTAGCAAATTTCAATACATTTGGATCTGCAAAAACTGTATTATAGAAATAAAAGGATTATTCTAAGTACATTACATACGTTTTAGTCAAAGAAAAATCGTTACAATATCATAACTACTCCCATCCCTACAAGCAAAATGGTAGTCCACTACGAAAATAATACACTTTAAGTTAACTTTTATGGCCTAACTATAAGCTAACTACAATGTAAATGCAAAATCTCCCCAAAATCAAAAATAAAATTATTTTTTAAAATTATAAAATGAAAATATGCCACATCCCTTGCGTTCTTTTGTGTTCTTAAATTATGATCTTAATCTTATTTGGTAGGAAATATCTTACTGACTATCGAGCATTTTATTTATTAACATTTTAAGTTAAGAAGCCTTCAATCAAAGAAATAATAATAAACAGGGAAAAATAATAATAAACAGGGAAAAATTTATTGCATATTTTTACAAATTCCTTGATAGCTAACTAATATATTTATGTATATTCAGTTTATAGCTAACTACAAATTGAACAACTTTAAGCTAACTTCTGAGTAGTCAGTAAGACACCTGACTACATCCTAGGACATCACAATGTAAAAAAAGGCAGTTATTTTTAATAAAAATAATCCAAGTATTAAAAGTTAGTTGAGTTGCTTATAGGAAGGGATCTTTCTACAACAATGAAAAAAAATAAATAAAAATATATTTCATATTTATGTACTCTATTTAGGTATTAAAGGTTATAAAATGACGATGGATAACAAATTTTTATGTTTTGCATAATTTAAGGATTAGTTTTAAGGAAATTAAAATAATAACCAATATGAAAAAACACCATTAAAATAAAATATGTATATAACTCTATAAGATTTAAAGACAAAAAATATGTTCAAGGCTTCTCCGGCACCTCAAGATGTGGTTCTATCACAATAATATTTTGTAGAAAAACTTCTCACATAAAAAGACAAATTTTTATCACTATTTGAAGGGGAAAACAAAAAATTAATTTCTGCCATATACCAACGTTCCAGCCTATTGAATATAAACATCCCTAAGGTATTTGTCATTGTGTTATTGAAATGATGAAATTCATTATTGAAATAGAACTTTTTATCCAAAAATTAGCAGCATATAATTTAAAAAATACCATTTTTTCTTTAAAATTAATAGCCTAATTTATAAAAAATATTCTTTTAACTTAAAGAGAATAAAACGAACTTAGTTTTTACTTTAAAACTTAATTTGTGTATAAAAAATAAGTATAACAAATGCATTGCAATTACCAGTACATCAAGTACAAAACTAATGTAGCTGAACATAATTTTATAGAATATCATATCAAAGTAAATATTTTCTATTATGGTTGATAACTATCCAAAAGTATGGCAGGATTTATAAACATTTTTGAAAACTAGAAATTTTTATTGTGACCATCTTTAGATATGAAAAACATTTGTAAATATGAAAATGGTAAGATATTCGTGAACGTTAAATAAATTTATGTTTCGAAAGTTTCCGGTTTCCAGAAGTAAAATCATATTTAAATATGAAAAACAGTTTACTTTTAAAACTTCATTTTCTTTGTTATTCATTTTGATATTTCTTAATGTTGGCCAAAAGTCAATGAAAAATCGCCAACTCTTTTAAAAAGCGCCAAAAATTCTCCAAATCCAAAATTTGCTTGCCAACTAAGATTAAAAATCGCCACGTTTGGCGAGAAATCACCATATCTGACAACCCTGTTGTAGAGCAGTATTCATGGTAGAATAAACAAGGTAAGGTTAGTCGAACAGCTGACATTTTTTTTCCTTCGTTTGTTTTCAATTGTAGTTGTCAAACTTTGTTTACGTTTGTTTATTTTTTGTTATGAAAAATGCTAAATTCCAACAACGAATAAATTCGTGAGCATGGCTTGCAGTAATGTCAGCTTAGTTTTTTTCGATTTTCTTTGACGCTTACTTTTTCACTATGTTAACTTGAAGCTGTTTAATCCAATTCAAGCTTCTTTTGAAAAATAAAAAAATCATTAAAATTAAAGTAACATTAGATTTGAAAATAATTATTGTTATATTAAAATATTAACAAATCTTTTTTTTTTGTCTGCTGAAGTTTTCTTTTAGGTGCGACAATCAACAACATTATTGGGTGTGTTGAAGGAAATGACCCAATTAAGGTGTGTTTACATTGAGTGTACAAGTCATATCGTCGCGTTTACTTAAACCACGTAAGCGCCAAGAAATCGTTTTTCAGAAAACGAAAAAAATTTAATAACTTCTTTAATACGGATTTTAAAACAATTTTTTTTTTTGCAAAACATGACTATGCAAGTCTCTGAAGGGTATAGAAACTTTTTTTTAATTGTTACTTACAATTAACTGTAGCCAAATCTATCGCTTACGTGGATTTGGCGCAAACAGCAAATTTCCAACTTGAATTATAAGAACCATTATATTTTGCATGCGAATGTAATTTTTATGGCGCTTACGAGGTTTTGAAAATGGATTTATTTATTTTTCATACAAACTTGTTAAGATGAGAATGTAGTCTGGTGGCAACTGTTATTTTCTACCATAAAAACCTAAAAAGTCAATTTCGAAAAAATGACGCTTACGTGGTTTAAGAAGAAACGCGACGATATGGAATGTAAAATTTTCCATATGTAAAACTATACATATAGTGTAAACCTCTTGAAACATAACATATGTTATTTACCTATGTACAATAACATATGTTAGTTTTTTTTATTTATGGCACGCTCTATTTGATGTGTAAAACTATATGACAACAGCTGTTTTCAGTGATGTTCACTTTTATTTTCAAAAATTCCGCTCATACATTTTTATCATGAATTTAAGGAGTTTAAAATTAACCAATATCTTTATTCTAACTTTTATTATTAAGTTAATGTTCGAAGATTTATATCGATACCTCATAGGTGATATTATTAATAAAGTTATGTAATCTAATATAGATATATATATTATATATCTATTTGCAAGTTTGATTATTTGTACGTCAATCACGGCCAAATCGAATTTAATATTTAAAACATAGACAGATCTATATTTTTTGTGGGTCCATTGGGATATGTCTGTTTTCAAAACTAGGGCCAGGAGGGTATAATGGACATTTTATACGAATGACTCAATTTTAATAGAAGTTGAGAACATAATTCCATAAATGTATACTGTGCTTATCTATATTACCGGTACTAAGAAAGACTGAATTAAATTCAAATTTTACTTTACTATAGTGCATTATTTATTTGTATTTTATTGGCATCTTTTTTAAGAAAGTAACTGTGTAAACTGCAATATTACCTAATTAACAAATTTAGACTGTAGGAAAAAAAATGCTATTGAGGTATTGTGGGTATCGAAACTGCTGGAAATCACCTAATTGAGCGTTGCTTTTGAAAATGAGAAAACACCATTTTGCGAAAAAAAAAATGAATAAAACCTAAATATTATTACAAATTAACAAAAATTTATATTTTTAATCCGTGTTGAATAGTTCTATTTTTTATATTGAAATATAAAAAGAAGCATTATCAGAATTGAAAAATCTACGCTATTTAACCTAGGAAATATAAGTATTGCAATTTCTTTCTTTCTTTTTCCACTTTTTACTTTAAAATTAAATATAATTTTAGTTTTTTTTTGGTTTTTGTTTTGCTGTACCAAAGAAGAATTTAATGATATTCAATTAAAATATATAAGTAAGTAAATAAACTATTAATTTTTTTGGTATTATAATAACATTCCAGTAAAAGAAAATCAACGTTTACAGCAAACATTGCCTTTGAAAATGAGACCACTACATTGGCGCATACCAAAACGTGATTAAACTTACATGCAATAAAACCACAAAATAATAAGTCTCTTACGGCTTGTGATTTTTTTAACGCCATTCAAATGCAAATCAAAATGGAGTTCTTTTATTTTTAAAAGCAACGGCTTTTTAAAGAAATTCAATTCGTTTCTATTGTCATAAGAATTAGGATAAAAAATATTTTATTCCTAACAAAAAAGAGCGAAAATAAATTGACATTAACATCAACAAAATTATTCATTTAATTTGCTGATATAGTTCAAATGATATTAATTAATACTTATTGTATTATTTATTATAATTTTTTTTTTTTAATTTCTGTCTTACAAATTGATTTCTGTAGTGTTGTAAAAGCTCCCAAATAATAATACAAAATGGTAGTTCTTTGCATAGTTGACATCACTAGCGGGTTTCTAATAAAATGAAATGGCGGCAAAAAGATGCAAAATTGGCTAATAACTTATTACAGCAAGTCCCAATAAAACTATTTTTATTAGTTTTATTATATAGTCTAATAATTTAAAAAAAATAATCCATCTAAACCACACTTAAACCACTGTTTTAAATATTTGATGTTTGTGTTCAACAACAGGAGGTACATATGATAGTACGTAACATGGGTACGTTTGAACACAAAAATTATAAACCATATGTAAAACACTGATTTTGACATACACATGAAATTCCATATGGATAGCAATTTTGACAGTACATATCACTTGTACACTCAATGTAAACACACGTTTAGATAATTTACATATATTTTAGTTGGCTTGCTTTTTTACAATATAAACAATTGTTATGCGCATCTTATTTAGCTATGGTTCTTACCATGTACTCTCGTTTTATTAGTTTTTTTTTGACGTAATATTTTGATTAATTATTTAAAATGTCTGACATATCAAAAGCAAAATTCATTTCGGAAATGGAATTGATTTCTTATTTTGCTTCTATAAGAAACGTAAAAAAAGAAGTTGTTAGCAATGAAAGCACTTTTAATTTGCTATGTGGAATTAATTAATTTTAGTTCTGGCCGTTTGAACTATTCAGAACATCTTGTTATTTATATTGCTATAAAATTGTTATATATTTTTGTTTTTGTTATATTTTTCCGTCTAAAACAAATACTGAACTACAACACAAATAAATAAATATTTCTTAAATATATAGTCTTTCAAAGTAGATATTTTTTGTTTTGCTAGATTTTAGTTATGTATCCATATTTTATACATAAAAAGTGGTTTTGTAATTTTTCGGTTTAACCGATGGAATCTATAGAAGCGAAAACCATTGAGATCGGAATAGTAACTATCGGAATAGTAGTATCAATTCCGAGCGGAACTTGTGACATGCCTGTATATTTATTTGAAAATACATACTTTGATTTTCACGAAATTTAGTATTTTAAAACATCTATTTGCCAAATTACAATTAGTTTTAAACATATTTTTTTGAAGTAAAAATATCAAATAAAATTATTTAAAATCTGTAGTTAAATTTATATTTTTCATTGCTTTCTTGAATACAATAAAAGCACAAAAAGAAAAAAACCGCACAATTTGCTTTGTAATTACTTAAATACATTAGTTGAATTTAAGTATAAAAGTAGTGTTTAAACATGTAAATAATGGTTATTTTATATAACATCTTAATTTTTAAGTTACTTTTGCAATTAGTACTTATTTTTAACTTAAATCTTCTCAGAAAATGCCAAACTTTGGCCCCCATGAACTTTTTAACTCTAACATTTACAAGCGCTAAAGTTTGGCCGTTTTGAAACAACCCGAGTTAAAGTAAGTATCGAATAAAACTGTCTGGAATTGATTCAAAATTAACTCAGATGTAGAAGTTTTAATGTAAAAGCCGTATATTTCTATTTTAGATATTTTTTATTTAAATATTTCCATGTCAAATTATTGTAAATTTATAAAATAAACATTGATCAACTCACATACATTTTATAAAAATTTTTATATAAAAACAAGTACAGTGGACCCTCAGTTAACGAACGCCCCGCATAACGAACATTTCGTATAACGAACACTTTTTTTATGAAAAATAAGTTTCACTTAACGAACGAAGTTTCGTATTACGACAAAAAAAGGGGAAAACCTTAATTGCATGTAAAATTTATTTTAGTATATAGCAACGAAAGAGGGGAAGTCCCGAATATACATTATTTTGTTGTCTGTTTTCATCTTTTGTTTCAAGTCCATAATTGCATCAGTTGTGTTCGTATAATTAACAATGTGTGTTAAAACATATATGTAAGTGTTCTATTTTTAATTTTGTTTTTATAAAAATTACAAAATAACATACTCGCAAATGCCTTCAACAAAAGATCTGGAGAAAGAGAAAAATATAAGAGCTAAAATAACTATTGAGATGGAACTCAAGATCATTGAAAAATATAAACAAGGTTTGAGTGTGTCTGGTTTAGGACGTAAGTACAACTTATCGAAATCGACGATTTCTACTATCCTCAAGAATAAGGACAAGCTTGGGCTGGTGAATGCTGCAAAAGGAGTATCAAGAATTTCTTCGCAACGACCACAAATTATGGATGATGTTGAAAGATTGCTTATGATATGGATTAACGAAAAGCAAATGCAAGGTGACTCAATTTCGCAGAATATAATTTGTGAGAAGGCTAAAACTATTTTCGCCAATCTTATTGAAAAGTTACCAGGAACATCAACAGTCAGTGAAAAAGAGTTCAAAGAAAATAAGGGTTGGTTCGAGAATTTTAAAAAACGTACTGGTATTCATAATATTAAGAGACATGGTGAAGCATCAAGCTCAGACGCTAAAGCAGCGGAAAGTTTTGTCGGCGAATTCGAAAAGCTTGTGGATATTGTTGGTTTCTTACCCCAGCACATTTTTAATTGTGATGAAACGGGTCTTTTTTGGAAAAAGATGCCGCAGCGGACATACATAACAGCAGAGGAGTAAGCAATGCCTGGTCACAAGCCAATGAAAGACCGCGTTAATCTACTTTTGTGTTCCAATGCAAGCGGCGACTTCAAAATAAAACCCCTTCCCTCCGTGCAGAAATATTTGATTAAGAAGAACTTGCCTCTTCGTGCTTGGCTTGTTACGGATAACGCTCCTTCACATCCACCAAGTTTGCAAGATGATCTCATTGAAGAGCTGAAATTTATAAAAATCAACTTTTTGCCTCCTTACACAACACCATTGCTTCAGCCCATGGATCAGCAAGTTATTTCACACTTTAAAAAGCTCTACACTAAAGAACTTTTCCGGCATTGCTTTGAAGTGACTGAAAAAACCAAGCTCACTTTAAAGGAGTTTTGAAAAATTACTTTCATATTGTTGACTGTTTTAAAATTATTGAAACAGCATGGAGTGGTGTTACTAAGGGAACACTTGAATCTTCCTGGAAAAACTTTGGCCCGACAGACAGTGGCTATACGTGCAACAGAATTATTTAACGATAATGCTGTATCTCATTTTCAACAAATTTTGAAGCGACGTCAGAAACAAACGACACTAGACAGTTTTTTGTTAAAAGAAAATTAGGTATGCATGTACCCATTATAAAAAAATTTATTTTCTATTTTCCTTTATCTTTAAGATATGTACATTTATGTATTGGTTTATTTTTTCCGTTTTAAAAGTTTTGAAGTATTTTTTGTATCATTCTTTTAAATAAAACTTCAAATTGAAACATATTAGTGGGTAGTTTTTTCGATCTGGAACGGATTAATTTATTTTACATGTGTTTATATGGAAATAGTCGTTTTGCTTAACGAACTTTTTGCATAACGAACGAGGTGCTGGAACGAATTAAGTCCGCTAACCGAGGGTCCACTATATTACTAAATAAACTGCAATGCTACTAAAAATAAACAATTTTAGTAAATATTTCTTCTAAATAGCCTTGATTTTCATCTTGTAGAAGCTTATTAGCTTCTTCGTCCAATTCAACAGAGGTAGATTTCTATTTTTGCCGAATATGGGACATATGTATATGGGTCAGAAGTGCACAACAAAATAATAATAATATTATTAATAATTAGTACCACATCTAGACATTTTTCTTATGTTGTGCTCGTGAAAGAATCTGTAGTCTTTGGTCCTCTTTTCGTGCACTTCTTCAGATATAGTAGTTGAATTACTTGTTCCCCATGGTACAAAACTTTATTAATTGTAGATGGAATACATCTTCAAGAGTATTTATCGTTATAAATTATAACTGTTTCATTTGCATACTCTCCAAATTTGTTTGCATTTATCTTCCTGCTGCATGCAATAACTTGTAAAATAATTTTAAATCGTCTTATTAATTCATGATCTACACCTGTGATAGACGCAGCAGTTTCTGTATCGGAAAAAAGTCTCCTTGCAGTGTTTCCATCGTTTGAGTTTCCTCCTCCTTGTTTTAAGGCCTAGCTGAAGATATTTTTCTTGAATTTCTGTTTTTTTTGCTTTCTTTTTCTTAATTTTCTTTACTTTTTCTCACAGTTTCGCCTAAAGGACCAAATTCCAAATCATAACTTAATTTAAGAATATGATCCATAAAACGTATTCTTACACGTATTCATCTTGTGGTGGGGGTTGACTTAATTGACTTGATGTTTTTTGACATATAATGTAGCTTGTGCAACTTTCCCATCAATCATTGTGAGACACATTTTAAAATTTACTTCGATGTCTCGGCCATCAACTCTAAATATAACTTTGAAGTTCTCTAATTTGATCTTTTATTTTTAGAACTTCCCCATTTATGATATGGCTGTAATCCGGTATAACTTTTTGTCAAGCGCAATGGATGAACATGTTTTTTAAAGTCTTTTACAAATTTTTTTGGAATATTTTTAACAAATTTTTTTTAAATTTATTTTTTACTGGCCGCGGTCTAATATCTTTTTAACAAAAAAAAAAGCAAAAGAGAATCATTACAATCCAAAAAAATAAAAACAACCTGAAAAAATGTAGGTAGGCGTGGTTTTTTGCTCGCTGCCTCCAATTGAGTGGTCTGATGTTGCTGAATTTGAATAGCGAAATTTTCGAAACTATGCCTGGTAGATTGGTGTGCTTAAATTGTCTGTATCTTTTCGCGTGCCTTGGCAAAGTTGATTTCAACCCCAACACAGGCGGACATCGCTAAATCACCTTCTCTATTTATAAAGATCCAGAATATATATTTTATGAGGTCCACCTCTGGTGAAGGCTATAATAATTGGTTTTGTAAAACTTGTGTATTCATTAATTTGTGCAGAAAATATCGGACCTTGGGTCAGAAAAATTGGGGCATAGGAGTGTAGGCGAGGGTTCAGACTACAAACTGGTGAAAGATTTTGTTGACCTGGTTTGACCTCTAGGAGTTATGCTCTATTAACTCGGAGATTTTAAAGCTATATGAACCTTAAAAAAAATTAAAGATTTCTGAAAGACTTAATTTTTTGGGAGCTAATAGCTATGCAGAGTTTATTTTGTATTAAAATCTTTCAAAACAAAAAAGTTATAGGCATTTAAAAATTAACATTTTCTAAAAAAAACAATTTTAGCAAAATGGATATTCCCTCCATTTTGGACCACGCTGTGATAATGTTGAAATAGAGCAGTAATATTTTGGATCCCGAGGTACTCTGGTATTTACTTTCAAATGAATAATATAGATTTAAATTTGGTAACCATAAAAAATTGGTTTTTGGCCGCCTTCTAAAAATATGTGCCACAGTGCGCCGCGGCGCCTAATTCTAAAATACAACAATAAACAATAATTAAATATTTCAACTGGTATTAGCCAAATCTTTGTACCTTTATTATTTTTTTATTCACATATACATACATATTTCCTTTCATATTTATTTTAGTGAACGTATACAATAATTTATTTGAGTACATTGGCAACAAAAAGCTTCCTAACAGACTGTGATCACAGACTTCATACAACTTCTTCTTAAAGCTTGCTCGATGAATTGAATCAACGGTTTAATTAATTTAAATCAACGGTTTAATTTAATAATGGATAAAGCGACCGTGACTACGGTTACGCAGAGTTCCTTTGGCAGCAACATCACGAGTAGCAGGTGTCTCTGCTTTTTTGGATTTTGATCAAAGAAAACATAATCAAAACTTCTGACATTTTTATATTGTTTTATTTAATAAGAAAACTATAAATAAATTTCATTCGTGTACTGTCATTGAAAGCATTCAGACGTATAATTAGATCAGCTGTTTATTTTTTTCTTTTTTTTTAACTCAAACCTTAATTTATAATTTCTCTTTGAATTCATTAATAATGTCTTCAAAACGTAAGAAATATTGGGGTAATAATCCCCGATTTAAAGTGCCGAGATCTGGAAATAATAATAGGTTCCAGATGCTATCAGACCTAGAAGATAATGATGGTTCAAGCATTGAAAATGAAGTCGCCCACGAGGCTGTTAAAATTCCACTAATAATTGTGGACAATTGTCATAAATTTACTGAGGTTATAAATTTGATTGGTAAAAGTTGTAAATATAAAAGAATTTCCATAGGAACTAAATTAATTCCAAACTCGCAAGTAGAGTATCACGAAACTGTCAATAAACTAAAGACCACCCAGATTAAATTTTTCACTCATCCTTTAAAAGACAATAAAACTTTTAAAATTATGTTGTTTGGTTTACCACAAACTAGCCTGGATACTTTAAAAAATGAATTTAAAGATTCATTCAATATAGAACTGGTCAACGTAAAAGAAATCATAACCACGCGCTCAAACTCAGATGATGCGTTATATATGATGGAGTTCAATCGAAGTCAGATAACAAAGCGAGAAGTTATAAGGATTAAGTATGTATGTGGCATTGTTGTTCACTGGAGAAGCCCCCATCGTAGGTCAAGGGGTCCTACTCAATGCTCTAAATGTGCAATGTATGGACATGGATCTGCGAATTGTTTTAGAACTAAAGCTTGTTTAGGATGTGGGGGTACCCATGACTAAAAATGTTAACCACCGTGCTGACGATCTTCACTGTCCTTCACGAAGAGAATATTTGCAGATTCGGCAAAGAGTTACTAGCAGCAGGCGACCAGTAAGAAAAATACGCCAGAACAACACTGTCTCTATCTCGTCCGACGAGATTCAAGATAAGGCAGAGGTTACGATGTGCAAACTTCATCTCAAAAACCACCAGGTAAACATCAAAATAATATTTCTTACGCCTCATTTGTTGGCACAAGACGAAGAACACAACAAGGTTAAAATTTGTCAAGTGAGCAAATCTTAGATTAGACGCATTAGAAAAATGCAAAACCAAGTACGATAAAATGAGAGTGCTTGGAAATATGCTTAGGTATGTTATATAAGTATACAAGATGGAGCCTAAATGTTATGCATTAGAATGCTCAGGGCATAACGACTCCAGCTTCGATAATAGAATTAGAACTGGTTTTACATCAAAATCAAATAGACATTATTTGCATAAACGATACTTTTCTAAAAGCTAATCACAAGCTTAACTCAAAAACTTTAAAGTTTATAGAGAAGATCGTGATACTCATGGTGGGGGAGTTTTGATAGCAATCAGAAACTCTATTCCACATGAGGGTGTTTCTAAATTTCCAACAACTAAAATTGAAAATGTATCCATCTTGGTTACTATAAATAATAGACCAATACGATTCACTTCTGTTTATTGCTCACACTACAGAAATGATTTTATTAATGACATACACATTTTAACATCAACATCAAGCGACTATTTCATATTTGGGGATTTGAACGCCCATCATACAGAAGTTGCCAACAGGCAGTAAAAAGTTTTGGTTATTGACGAAAGCAATTAAAGGCAATACAAATAGTGTTTGCAGTTTATTAATAGATGGCGTTGAAAAGCATAACAATAAAGAAAAAGCTGAAATAATCTCAGACGTTTTTGAAAATTGTCACAAAACAACATGTAATTTGTCCTCACCATTTGATCGTATTGTTGAAAAGCACATAAATTGGTTGAATGCCCAAAGTATAACTGATAATATGCAACAAAATTTAACATCAATGGAAAAAGTATGGAATACTTCTGAATTAGATGGATTAAAGTAAATTGTACTGAAAAATATGACAAATACTTTTTACTCCCTAATCACTCAAATTTTTAATTGGAGTTTATCCAATGGTTATTTTCCAAAAATTTTTAAAATAACAAAAGTAGTTCCAATATTAAAAAAGGGAAAGGATGCAAAATCGCCTATAAGTTATCGTCCAATAAGCATGTTAAACTGTTTAGATAAAGTCTTCGAAAAAATTGTGCTCGAAAGAATTAATGAGTACACTGAAAATAATAATATAATACAAAGGGAGCAATTTGGTTTTCGAAAAGAACACTCAACAGTACATCAGGTAAAAAGAATTATATTTTAAATAACAAAAGTGACCGGAATAGTACTGGAATAGTGCTATTAGACGTCGATAAAGCCTTCGACTCAATATGGTTATCCGATTTAGTTGCATAAAAATTGTGCAAAGTTTTTTGAGTGAGAGATCTTTTATAGTAAATATTGGTACAAATTTCTATTCGGAGTTTAATATCGCAGCAGGAGTACCCCAAGGTTCGGTGTTACTCTACTCAATTTATACATCGGACTTTAAAATACTTAAAGAGCAATCAGTCGCATTATACGCAGATGATACTGCCATTATAACAAAAGGTAAAGTTTCAAACGCTATAGTCAAAAGGATGAATAAAGCTTTTTCACATGCTCAAAAACTCTTTAAAAAATGGAAAATAAAAATAAACGAAAATAAAACCCAAGCAATAATATTTCCGTTCAACAAATCGTCTAAAAGAATACCTTCGATACTACTATCTGTAGAAGGAGTTGAAATTCCCCTACTTGATTCTATTAAATATCTTGGAATTGAGTTAGATAAAAAAAGGCAATTAAATGTGGAAGAGCCTTGTTTCCCTTACTAAACCGAAAGTCTACTTTGAATTATAAAAACAATCCTTATGGTTGCCCAATTTGGTCAAATCGATGTTCCAAAACTTATTTAAAAAACTAAAAATTATATTTAATTTACCTAGAAGATACTCAACCAATAGATTACATCAAAATTATAAGCAAGATTGGTTAAATTCAGTATTTAGTAGTTTAACACAAAGATTTGAAGTTCGAAATAGAACTTCAAATTATGACTTAATAAGAAATTTGTAATATTAATATCTTCCTCAACTTCCGTAATAAAGCTGAAAAAAGTTTAATATAAGAATTTCTTAAAAATTGTCACTAGGTTTTTCCTATCTTTTTTCCTGACTTTGTAATAATGTAAATAATAATCTTAAGATATTTTTTCATACAATAAAATAAGTTTATATTTGTTGCAATACTTACTTAAGTAAATTCTCGAAATATGTAAATATATAAAAAAATTTTAAACATTTTTTAATTGTACCAATAAGAGTAAAAATTAAAAAAAAAACTATAAATAAATTTGGGCGATAATTCATTTATATTTAGGTATTTTTTCACAATTTTTGGGTCAAATTTGGTCCAAATTTTGTGAAATTTTTTCATTTTTTTAGGGTGATTATTCATTCGCCATCTTTGCACTGCTTTTCTCTATTCATACGAGCCAACAATGAAGCTTCAGATCCTTCCATTTGTTTCAACTTTACGTATTTTTTCCCGTGATTTTACAAACTTTAAATCACAAAAAATATATGTAAATTAGTGATCTACAAAACAAGCTCAAATAACACAGGTGTTTCAAAGTGGTTTTTGATCAAAAATCTTGTAATTTTTCGAATAGACTTGCTTATACTGAAAAAGTATTTAATTAATTATTTTTTATTAAATAAGTCTTCAGAACTTTAACAAAATTTCCTGTGATAAAAAAAGAGTAAAAGGGTTTTTTACTCTTAACTGAAGTAGGATTGATAAAATGGCTTTAGAAAGATAAATCAGATTTCGATATTTCTGGCTTCAAGTAACTGAAATTCTTTTTCAGACAAATTAAAAGCGTTTAGGTATTTTTGCCTGTCATAATTGTTAGTTGATAGTTTTATAGATTCGATTGCGTTAAATAATCTGTTGAATAGTTGTGCTGCTTTAAGTTTTATCGCATTTTTTGTACCATAATTTCTATTAAACTATTCCAGTTTTCCGGGAAATTTTCAGATGATATTTTTACCCGGGCGGAAATTCCCGTTTCCTAAACCCTACAAGCGATGGATAAAGTTCTCAAATATTTAACGAAAAAATAAATTTTCGCAAAACTTTAATGAGCTGTTAGAAAGTTATTTAACTGGGTGAAAATTTATTTCCAAAGCAAGTAATTTTAAATCTCACCTTAGGCAATTAAAGCCAAAGTTACAGAAGAATTATTTTGATCCATTTTATTTGTGGGCGACGCAGCTTTTCAACTTTTCGAGTTGAAATTGCTTGGTATACATCTTGGTCGGCGCACTGTGGTACATATTTTGAGAAGGCGGCCAAAAATTATTTTTTATGGTTACCGATTTCAAAGCTATATTACTCATTTGAAAGAAAATACCAGAGTACCTCGGGAACCAAAATATTACTGCTCTATTTAAACATTATCACAGTGAACAGGGCATAACTCCTTGAGTCAAAGCAGGTCAAGAAAATCTTTTACCAGTATTTAGGTTTATACCGCATTATATATGCGCTGGGTTGCTGCCGTGGGCACCAGAACAATTTTTCTAATTACATATGATTTTATTAATACATACATACATAAGTAAATTAAATTTGGATTTTTCTTCTTCCAAACCGTGTTTCAAGAACATAACGGCGGGAACACTTTGGGAATCGATTTCACGGCATTCGCACATGGCCTGTATCATCGCAGTTCATGGATTTACCAGTAAAGAATAGTAAGTTCTTAAAACGGCTCAAGATTTCTATCATTACTTTGTTTATGTTGTTCTTGAAGACATCAATTTGATGGGGGATCTCTTTTCCCAATTAGATAACACCTTTTTCATGTAGTTTTTCAAGTACAAACTGAAGTCTTTCTTGTCTCCGAAAGCAAAGCATTCTTGTACACGGTGGTTAATAACAATATCAACGACGGTCTCAACGGTTGAGTCTGTACCCTCATCTTCTTCTTCATCTGAGATAAATCTTAAACTTTAATGTCACCTCGTAAATTACATCATCGACCAATTTCGTTTTGTAATGATATCCCTGTTGATTTTCATGATATCGAGGTCTTATTATTTTTGGGGTATAAAAATTAAAAATAAATTTCAGTCTCACACCGAGTGGACACGAATTGCGGGTATCCAGAGAAGATGGTTGCCACGCGCTCAATTCAACAGCGAAAACTAAATAATTAAACATGTATATAAATTCCCAAAACAATTGTTTATAATTTTTTTATTATTTTTTAAGCACAAACAAATAAACTCCGATGGCATAAAGAAACAAATAAAATTTATTTTTAAAAAATTTTTGGTTACCTATGAGAAAACTTTGGCTGTGGTGTAAAAATTAAATAGTTAAAACCAACCATGTGAAATTTTTTGTACGTAGTAACCATTTATGAAATATTTATTTAAAAAATTTTGTTAAGTAAACTTTATTTTATTTGCCAATTAAACTGAAAATGTAAGAAATAATTATGATTAATGTATTAATGCATGCAATTATTTTTGTTGAATTGCTTTGAATTGAAATATTTTTTATATGAAATGATTTTTTTATATTAAATTATTTTCATTCTGCGTTATCAAATAATTATTATATTGTTAACATATTATTTTCTTACGAATATTGTAATTATTATTCTTCTACGAGTATTATACTAATTTAAAAGCTTATTTGAATTTAACGGTCAAATCGCGAAAAAGAACGAAACGCAACCTATGTATTTATAATCTGAAATATCTGTTATACCGCAGGATAAGTGTAGAGGAACCACATAAGCGATCAGGACCCATCCAGTGTTTATATTGCCAAGAATACGTTGTTTAATGAGTCTCTGAAACTATCATGATATCAATTTGTTGGTTCTTCAAGAAGTATTCGAGTTTATTTATGTGTTGGCGTAAGCCGTTTGCGTTCCAAAAACATATTTTTAAACAGTTCATTTAACGAATGCACTAATGTCTCTATGTTTCGAGACGATTATAGTTACCAGGTGGTGTTTGTTCGTTAGGTTCATTAAAGATCATTTACTGTGTGATTTTTGTGAGGACTATCTTCAAGCAACAAACATCTGCATTGAAGAATATCATAGTTTCAAATATCAGAGAGTCAATATAGAGACTTCTACAAATCACTAGGTCCCTGTTTCATAGCATCAGGTGACTACAACGCAAAGCATACGTTTTGGGGATCAAGACATATTACTCCAAAGGTCGTGTTTTACTTGACACTATTTCAAAAATGCGTTTGAATGTGATATCGAGTGGACAACCCTACTGATCGACAAAAATACATAATGTTATTGATTTTGGCGTGATTAAGGATATTCCGAGAGAAATGATTAAAGTTGAAGCGTCACTTGAATTATCGTCAGATCATTCACCCACTATTGTCTATATATGAAACCAGCAAAATATCGTGTCGCCAACAACTAGCACAAGCATTAATTGGTGGAAATATAGAAAGTATCTCAGTAGTCATTGTTCGGAAATCATACCGCTAAGAACACCAGAAGACGTCTAATTAAAAAGACCTTTGAAGAAAAAAAATACTGTTCTGCACTTTTTATCGAAATACGAGAAAACTTGTATTCAATTATCAATCGTCAGTTAGTGAGAACGAAGTCTACCACTACCTTAAGCAAGTTTTCTCGTGTTCCTTTATCTGGGTTTGGTTGGTTAAATAGATGATGCTTACAACTAAACACTACCCTAAGTATATAAATGGAAGAGTGCTGATGACGGACACAGCTGTCCAGAAAATGTGCATTCCGCTCTGCTGGTGTCTAAAAATTATATTTTCACAATTTTTCTTTAATAATATCACCTAATTTGTAATTTCATTTATTCTTTCTTAGAAGGAATAGAGCGAACTCAAGCTTGACTATGTAATATAAATAGTTCGATTAATAAAATTTAAAATTTTCAAAAATCAACAACAATTTTAATAGTTTGAATGCAAAGGCGTCGTTTTTGGGTGTTCCTTATTTATGGAATTTTTAACAATCACCCGTTGTCATTCTCTGACCATTTTTTCTGCAACAGTTTTTTTAAGGCTCAAGTAGGAGTAATATTTGTGTTATGTTTAATTAATTCTAAATATCGCCGTTGTACTAATGTAATATACATTTTCCTGTCTTAAACTAATAAACGTTAGAGCAAGAAACTTGGTTTTACAAAAAACAACTAGAATTAAAAATTTTCGAATAACTTAACAACTTACCTCCTTTTACAAAATCCTGTTAATAATTAATTATCAATTATCTAAATAAATTAAATACAAACTAAATCAAATCACTGGAATATAAAATGTGCCAAATCAAATAATAATCAGATCATAAGAAGACAATTCAAAACTATTAACTCTTTGAAACCAAGTGATTGAATAAAAAATAGAATAGTTTAATACTGAATGAAAAAGAACAAGTATTGTACGTTATATCAAAAAATACTTTAACATATCATATGCACTTTACATAAATATATAAAATAAAAAAAAATGATATAAAATATACTTGCCATTTTTAAATCAAATGGTATGCGCCTCATTGTAATAGGGTCACTTATTAATCTTTCTGTTTATGCAAAGTTATACAAAATTATTGCCGGATTACGTTTTCTAAAATGTTGGTTATCGTAAGTTTTATTTATAAACCAAATTATTAAAGTTTTCCCATCTTGCTTAACATCAAAATAGTTAGTAATATTAAAATCAAATATTTCAATACATCAGCAATTGTTGTTTTTAGCTTTGATTTTGTTAGCCATTCTTCGAACTATATTCAACAGATATCCTCCTTTCCACTAAGCTCTAGTGATACCATACCAGATTGAAAAAGAACGAAACGCACCCTATTTATAATCTGAAATATTTGTTACACCGAAATATCTGTTAAGTGTTGAGGAACCACATAAGCGATCAGGACCCGTCCAGTGTTTAAATTACCAAGAATACGTTCATACTAGGGCTTACTGCAAGTTGCCTCCAGTTTGCGTTGTGTGTGGCGAGCGACATTGTTCTGCCCAATGCGACAAACCAAAGGATGACTCGAAGGTTAAAAAATAAAGCAATTGCGGTGGAAATCACACTGCTAACTACAGAGGCTGTCCAGTTTTTTCTATGGTAAGGAATTCAAATCAACTCCGAAATTAAATATCCTGCTAAGCAGCCTCAACGCAAACGGCTTACGCCAACATAAAAATGAACTCGAATACTTCCTTAAGAACCAACTAATTGATGTCATGCTGGTTTTAGAGACTCATTAACAACAAATAGCTTTTTTAAAATCAGTTGCTATATATTATATGACACTAAAAACCCCCGTAGCAGAGCATGTGGTTGTTCGGCAATACTAATAAAGGCTCGAAATAAACATTATTTACTGCGTGATTTTTGTGAGGAGAAATGATCGAAGTTGAAGTGTCACTTGAATTATCCTCAGATCATTCACCCACTATTGTCTTTATATGGATCCAGAAAAATATCGTGTCACCAAAAACTAGCACAAGCATAAATTGGTTGAAATATAAAAAATATCTCAGTACTCATTGTTCGGAAAACATCCCGATAAGAACACCTGAAGACGTAGAGCTGAGTCTTATTGATTTTGATCTAAATCAGCTGTCCAACATGCAACATTAACCCGAAAAAGTTATTCTGTAGACGTCGAGAGGCTATTGGCTGAAAAAAGAAAAATTAGCAGAGAGTGGTAATCACACAGATCTCCTCAACTTAAAAGCAGACTTATTTACATAATGAACAAAGCGGCTAAGAGAGTTACTAGAATCCAGAAGAGCAGCACTGAAAAACTATTTAGAAGACCTTGACGCAACTTCTCAATCAGATTATTCATTATGTCGCGCATGTACGAAATTCGTCTGGAGGCTGGGCAAGAAATGATACCGAAAAAGGCAATCTATTTGTTGGACGTTTGAAAAAGGTTTTTACTCCAAATGCATCGACTGATACAGTTGAGTTGCCAACTGTCGAAGCTAGTGCTGCAGTACTCTTAAGTTTTTAATTTAGTGATATTGAAAGGGCAATAATTGATTTAAACACAAATAAAGCCCCTAGATTGGATAAAACCAGTAACCAGATGATACTTGAGTTGCCTCGTATAACTCGCAAGAATATTCCATTATTTTTAACACCATTTTACGCCTTGAGTACTTTCCTCCAGAATGGAAGGTTTCGTTAATAACTATGATTCCTTAAGCAGGAAAAGACCACACAAAGGTAGATTTATGCAGCCCTATAAGCCTTCTATCAAACATATCAAAGAGAATATTAATAACTAAGCTGAATCCAATTCTTAGCGCGAAAGTATGTATTCCGAACCATCAACTTGGCTTCAGAAAAAAACATAGTACAATCGAACAAACTCACAGGTTAGTCAACGTAGTTAAGAAGGCCTTTGAAGAAAGAAAATACTGCTCTGCGCTTTTTATCGACGTTGTTCAAGCATTCGATAAGGTATGGATGGCATGCTGGCCTAATTTACAAGTTAAAACTGAATTTGCCCGTAAGCTGTTAGGTAATTATTTAACCGACCTAAAATTCATTGTGAAAGAAGGAAATTTTGTAAGCTCACCTGTGCCAATTGAAGCCGGAGTTCCACATGGCAGTATATTGGGGCTAATTCTATATTTGTTGCATACATTTAGATATCCCAACTAGTGAACGTGTCCACACATCTTTTTTAAGCATTCACGAAAGTCCCGAAGTAACATCACGATATTTACAAGACCACGTATTAAATTTAGAAAAACGGTTAAAGAAATGGAGAATAAAGGGGAATGAACAAAAATGTACTCACATAACTTTCACACTGCGTAGAGAATGGTACCCCCCTATTTGCATAAATAAGCAAACAATGCCCCAAGTTTCAGACGTAAAATATCTCGGCATACATCTTGACTGGCGCCTTACTTGAAAACGCCACATAAAATCAAAGTTAACACAAATGAAGTTAAAAGCAGTCCAACTAAACTAGCATATTGACAGAAATTTTGCTCTCGCTTTATTTATTTATTATTATTTAAGTCTAAGGATTACAATCCTTACAGACAATTAATATAATCTACAAATTTACAAACAAGACATATATTTTAATTATTTAAGGCAAACTTTATATTTCGCACTCTAAAATATCGCTTAAAATTTAGGATCACATAGTGTCTAATATTACGTCGGTGTTTTGGTTATTTGCTACAAAACACACAATTTGTTTAATTTTACGCAGAAAAATAAAAATGTTGTTAAAAGTGTTTAATTTAAAACAAAATTTCTAAAATCAAAAAAGCTGTCAAAGGAAGAAAAATTATAAATCAGTTTTTTTGTTTTTTGATAAACTTTTTGTATTTTTATTAAATTAATTTTGTTAAATCATAAAAAATATAAAAAAGAACAAAATTTGAACGGCTAAAAATTAAAAAAAAAATATAATCTTCCTTTAACTAAAAAGTAATATCAATCCAATTGATGAAGTAGTTGAACTCCTAAACCTGGTAGATGCAGACACAGTAGCAGATGTCAACAAGAGTATCAACAATAGTTTCCCCCATGGATGTGCCCAAAATTAATATAAAGAGTATTTCTAGTGGCGATACTACTCGCGATACTACTACGCAATTCAGCTTCAAGTTCTATAGAACGAACTACCACAACGTCTGATAAATTAGGTGGTCAATCATCTGCCAAATTTAAATACGTAAATAACTTACTCCTCGACCGCACTTGCACGGAACCAATGATGAAAATTATTGAAAAAAGTCGGTGATCGCGATAGCATTAATGGCGCAAAATAATTTACCACAGCAATAACAGTAGTTTAATTAACACTTGTAGTTTAAAACAGCAACTATCACTGACAGCTAATGCTGCCGTTGCTGCCGACTTAACTGCTTCCACGAGCAAATACTCACAGTTCTAGCAGTGTAACTGTT
Source organism: Phasia obesa (assembly GCA_949628195.1). Classification (NCBI taxonomy): domain Eukaryota; kingdom Metazoa; phylum Arthropoda; class Insecta; order Diptera; family Tachinidae; genus Phasia; species Phasia obesa. Next base: position 48,353,747 of record OX451219.1, on the reverse strand, counting down.
GATGGTAGTAGTGCAAGAGTTATTGCTGACGGCATTAATAATATCAGTAATCATCGCTGTCATCACAACAGTGACATCACCAAACATAATGAAATTGATAATATACCACTGATATAACGTCTATCAGCGTTAGTTAGTTCTTGATATCCTGGCCTTATATCATCAGCAAACATTGGCATTCTAAGCAGTAAGTTTGATCAGCTTTTAATAAATTATCATTATTTTGTTTCAGAAGTAGCGGATGTGCGGATATGGAGAGAGCACTATTAAGTCTTTTGGATGTTTTTCATTCAGGAAACGGAAAACTTCTGGTTCTGGCTGTACAATGAATCAAATGATTAAAATATGCGAACAGCAAGAACGTCTTTCCAAATTGCATTTTGAATTGGCTTCATCCAAAGAAGATTTTCTTGAGAGTGGAAATGAACTTAATGCCACTAAAGATAAAAAAACTAATGGCTCTAATATACATACGTAACTGTTCTAATAAATATTTTTACATTCAATTCTTAAGTTAACTTAACTTTACTGTTTTTACAACTTGTGTAATGTTAAAAAAATTACGTTTTTTAATAATTTCTGAATTTTCTTTTTAAAAAAGTACGTATATATTTGACTTTATTTATTTATAAAACATAACTGATTAAGAACTAAGTAATATCTTGTAGTTGGCTTAACATGTTTAATTGTATAGATGATAAAGAATTGTATAAGTATACTCGTATATACGGATCAATGGATTATACAAGACTTTAGTTAAGATTATTGTAGGTATATTAATTATAATAAATGTAATTGAACACAATTATGAAATGCATTTTTATTTAAAGAAAAATTTAGAAAATTAACCAAAAGAGAAAATATTAAACACAATTTGTGTAAAATGATTAAACATATTTTGTTCAAAATTCAACAAAATTTTAGGTCGAAGATATTCGGTAAAGTGTTGCCTACTATTATCGACCTAATTTTCAACAAAAATGCTTTAGAGTGCTCTTAATTACATTATTACTGACAGAAAAATCAATACAATAATAAATACTCGGCCTGATTACGGTTGTCGAAGACGTAGTCGAATGTCGATTTTTTTGGAAAATGGTACTACGGTTGTCGAAAATGCACAATCTGTTACAATTTTCGTAACACGGAAGACGAAAACGACTGTCAAAGTATGCTAAAACAGTCGATAAATTTTTTTCTCACGACTAGAGACGCCGCCGCATTCAATTGACACCAAACTATAAAATCCTTTTCGATTATAATATTTAAACCTCTCATCGACTCCTAGAGCCAAAATTTTGATGTGAGTTCCATCTATGCATCCAATAATGCCGGGGAATTTAAACTTTTTATAAAAATAATCCTTTATTTCAGATTTCTCCAGTTCAGTCATTTGAAACGATATCCAACTCGGGCAAATTTCACTGTGCATTGCATCGATGCATTCTTTGAAGATTTTGCTTACTAAAGACTGTGAAAGGCCAACATTATAATCGTTGCCAGCTCCTTTTTGATAACTGCCCTCAGCAAGTATGCGCAATGTTACCGCCCACTTCAATACTTTGGGAAGAGCAGACGACTTTATTTGGTCTTCCAATCTAGGTGATATTTTTTCCAACACGTATTTGAATGCATCTTTATTTAATCTAAAAATGGCAATGAAACTTAAGTGCAGATGGGGAGTATGAATTGACACTCATTTCTCAATTTCACTACTTACTTCCAATTGGGCATTGAAAATTTGTTTGAATTTTGCCTTATTTCTTTGCGCAAGGCACTTATATCACATTCTGTGTATGCCTCATCGTCTTCATCCGAAGAAAAGAAATGTTCCAAACTTAACATTGTTATTTTATTCTAGGGCAGTTCATGTAATTTTGTTATTATGACACATCTTGTACTTTTCAGTCTATTACAAAATCACAAGAGTCGAAAAAGTTACGTGGTACCAAAAATGATCGAAATCGACAACGACTTCGACTGCTCTCGATTTTCGTCTTCGACAACCGTAATCAGGCCGACTATTGAAATCAGTGCATGTTTTTAATAAAAAAAAAAAAAAAAAACGTTTACTTAAATCAATTCATGACCACCTAAGACATATTTGTTGTTTATATTTCGTCTTCGAAAAAAGCACCTATGTTTACAATTATTAAAATTTAACTTCATTTAATTAAGGTTACACCAGGAATGAAGAGAATCCAAGTATTTTTGTAGGATTGACTGATCTGCATAGTTGTTATGACTGTAGAATATTTTAACATCATCCGCATTCATTAGAATATAAGAATGTTTTATTATTTTCGGTAAATCATTTATAAATAATGACAAAAGAAGTGGCCCTAGATGACTTCCCTGTGGAACACCCGATGTAACTGCAATTGATTTCGATGTCATTTTTTTATAAAGCACATTTTGTATTCTATCAGTTAGATATGATTTCATCCAATTTAGGCAGTTTTAAGAAAAACCTATACAGTGAAGCTTTTCCAGCAGGAGTTTATGGTTAACCTTATTAAAAGATTTGTAATAGTTGAGTGACCTTTTCTGAAGCCATGTTGAAGCGGAGATAACAAGGAATATACATGGTGACATAAATGATCAGTTATTAGTTTTTCAAATAGTTTAGGTATTGCGCTTAATTTGGCAATACCCCTGTAATTTGAGATGTCAGATTTATTGCCAGATTTAAAATACGGAATAATATACGAGGCTTTCCAAGTATTTGGGAAAAAACCAAACTTAATTGATGTGTTAAATATTATTGTGAGGGGAACAGTAAGTGTTATAGCACATCTTACCAATAAAAAACTAGGAAGTGCATCAGGTCCATGTTTGTAAGAAAATTTTAGTTTCTTCAAACTGTTTAGAACTACCGACTCGTTCAAAATGGTATAGATATTTGAAAATTTGGTGTTTCGGAGAAAATATTAGAATCAGAATTATTGCAATCGCTATCCCTATATGTAAAAGAAAAAAATTCAGCAAACATATTACTTATTGCAAGATCATCATCAGATTCTAGCTGTTGAAACTTCATAACGGGTGGAAAGCCAGTGGATCTTCTTTTAGAGTTATTATAAAAAATTATAGAAGGACTTTGGATTAATTTTGAATTTATTTTTGAGTTTGCAGAGGTAGGTTGAAAGGCATTTTTTATTAATTTCGTTGTATTCAGCACGAACGGAAGAATATCTTGCATAGTCAGCAGACTAACCGGTTGCTTTATATGTTTTGTAGAGTTTGTTTTTCTTATTTTTTATTTTAGATAACAGTTTGCAATTCCATGGTGGACCAGATGAGTTACAATCAACTAATTTAGGAATGCATTGGTTCATAACAAATTACAGTTTATTGTAAAATTGTTTAACTATCTATTCAATAGCTCCAGTGCTGCAGTCAAAACTAGATATTGATAATAAATCGTACCAATTTATGTTAGTAAGCAATTGATTAAGTTGAAGATAATTTCCTTTTTTAAAACCAAATCTTTTAAGCTTTAAATTCAAACCATTGGCAGGTGTATTTTTTGATAGACCACTTACATTTATTTGAAGGGTGGGATGATGGCGATACTCCGGACAAGTGGTTGGATCAGAACGGTGAACAGAAATGACTTTGAAAGTAATCCACTTTAAGACTCTTAATTTTATAGTGCTTCAGTAATGGTTTATGTAATTACTTTTTATAAAGGTACCCATTCCTGGGTTATTACTCAGAAACATAGGCTTTATATAAAAATCTAAAATTTGTATAAAATTCCAAAATTGTTGTAGAGTACTGCAAACAGTGTTTTAAACTACCCGCTGACAAAAATAAAAGTTGTTGCCAAGTTTGCAGTATCATTGAATCGGTAGAATTGCGCACTTTCACTACTTTCTCTCTCTCTCTCTTTACTTGGTAATGAGATATATTTACGGGAAAAAATATCCTATATTTGAAACACGATACTAAGGTACCTCTCCATACAATTTTATTATAATTCATCCAGTAGTTTTTACCTGATGCGAACACAAACAGACAGGCAGAAAATCACAGTTTTATTATATCGCACCCTAAATACAAAAGGGTCACAACTCAAAATTTTCTAAAACTGACTTTTTTTCATAAATAAATTCAGAGTACATATTTCTAACTACTACAAAAATTTCTTTCACATCACTATCTTCTTTAACTGGAAAAATACAGTTATATCTATTTTTATGTTAAGTGTGTTGCTTCAGCACATAAACAGTTTTTTGCCTCTCCTCAAAATTTTAGTATTTTGAGTTGTGACCCTTTTGTATTTAGGGTGCGTTATGTATAATAAATAATTTACTCCATGGAGCAATAATAAATTTTATTTAAAATAATACCAATTAATTTATTTAGAACAATTTAGAAACCAAAAATATTTTTTGACCGACACAAAGGTTTCTTACTCGTAAGACGAGCAAAAGCAGAAAAAAGTTGAAATTTGGAAAAAAATCGAAAAAATGGCGCAAAAACGCGTAAATTTTTTTCTACAGTATAAAAATCATAAAAATTTAAAATAAAATTTTTCTATAAAATTAGTATAAGAAGCTCATAATATAGCTTTTCACGAAAAAAAAATCAATACACAATCTTTATTTGTTTATCCACAAGAAATATATTGCAAACCTCTCAAAATCGTATTTTTTTTTATTTTTTTTGTACATTTATTAATTATTAGCTGACCCGGTCCGCGTTGCTGGCCCTAAGCAAACATTAGTGTTGTATTGCCCCACGATTTAAATTGAGCTTTTAACGAAATTTACGGCCCTTAAATGATGGAACACCTATCATAAAGTTTTTTACAGAATAACATACATATGGTATAGATATGGGTTCAATCAAAAAAGAAACGCATGTATTTAAGGAAAATTGGAAATTTTATTTATTTATTACTTCATCTTAAGGCCAGCGGATAGACAATGTTTTTTATTTGGTGTAAAAACGTATAAATTTTTTGGCGTGCCAAATCGGGAGCAAGCCACATACAACTGGCCGTGTGAAAAACATGAATTTTCCATAATTAAGCCAGCAATAGTCAATAATTGGCCTTGTGATTTGTCAAAGGCAAGACGCAAAGGGAATTGGAGCCGCTTGAATTGGAATGGTAAATCGTTGGAAATCATCGGAATTCTTGGAATAAGTACGTCTTCGTCTTTGAATCTGCAACCGATGATTTTAGCCACGATTAAATTTGGTGAATAATTTTTGATGGACAATCTGATTCCGTTGCATAAATTTGGTGAGTTTAAGTTGCGAATAAGAATTACCGCTGATCCAACCTTTAATGTAAGTACATGCGATTTCATTCCGGATAGTTCCAATGAATTCAAAAATTCAGTGTGATAATTGACGGCTTGTTCTTTGCCGGGCAGTTTTAATTGAATATGCTCATTGAGCTTGTTGACATAATAATTTGTTGATGCCAAAATTGCACGTTCGCACAGCCAATCCCGATTTTTGCAGTAGGTTGTTAGACTTTGGAATACCTTGTCGACAACGGCTTGAATATTCGTTTGCATTTGACAGAAGTTAGGCGGGAACGAAATCTCGTTCGTGGCGAGATTAATTCGAATTTTTCCATTTCCGATGTCCAAAAGTTGTTTTAAAAATGTTTGGGCAGACGGGTCTTGCAACAAATGCACATGCATGTTCTTCGATAGCGTGATTTTCTCCACTCGGTTCCAAAGATATGAAGGTTTCAAGCATGCGTTCAGCTCATCTGCGTGCATTGATCTGGGAATATATATAAGATTATTTTAACTTATTATACAATGTTGCACCATAGAATGCGCGGAATATCTTGTGTTATCGAATGATGTAAATATTTTGTAAATAAACCAAAAACTCGGAATTTTTAATGCAACATTACGAAAGTTTTAAAATTTTGATATTGGATCTATATTAACATAAGTTTTGTGTAAATATCTGCGGAACTACATAACCGATTTAAGAGTTTGATATCTCATTTTGAAAAACATGGGAACGGCTTTCAAAAAAAAAATAAAATAGAAAAAGCAAAAAAATAAATATATATATATTAGGGTGGGACGAAAAAATATTTTGTTCAATTTCAATAGCAAATAGTGATAAAAAGGGGTCATTTGCTATCTTTAAGTCAATTGTAAAATTTGAAAATATTAGAGTAGTGTAAGAGGTGCCGCAAAACCAAATGCCACAGATCAAAATATATTGAAATTTAGCAAATTTAAATACTTTTCTATCTGCAAAAAAACCGTATTATAGAAATAAAAGAACCATTCTAAGTATATTAAATAAGTTTTCGTGAAATAAAAATCATTACAATATAACATCTGCCCCTATCTTACTAAAACAAAGAAAAAAAGTAAATTAAAAAAAAATATTTTCATGTTTTTATACCCCAACGTTCCAGCCTAATGTATATGTCAATTTGAAAATTGGATTTTGCCACGCCCCTCTGCCCATAAATCAAAAATCAGACTTCACAGTGTCACCCGCCTGAATATTCAGAAGATTCCTTGAAAATTTCATCAAAATCGGCCTAGCTGTTTTGGAGTCCATACGTTACAAACATACACACATGCTGTTTTATATACATAAAAAATAATATAGATATAATAATATCGATATATTATTTTTGAACTAACAATAATTACTATATCTTAAGTCTAAAATAAAAATATAATTTTTAAGTCCATCCAGTGCTAGACAAAAATAATGGTTGTATCACGGATTTTGCAATCATTTGCAGGTCATTCCTCTAATATACGGCCAAGCAAAGCAATATCTCTTCTTTTTAGTCTAATGTAACCAGGTTCATTCAGCAAATTCCGCGCCAAAGGGTTTGGATGAGATTCAAGCCTCTTTAGATATGTGACTGCATGTTCCGCTATTTCTGCTTTGACTGATGGCATGTTCAGGTCTTTGTGGATGTTTGAATTTTTTATATACCAGGGAGCAGATGTAATCATACATAGTATCTTATTTTGGCGCCTTTGAATTTATGTGAGTTCATTCACTTTTATTCTCCATTTTTCATCTTGTCATTTTTGGTCTTGTCATCTGCAAATGTTGATGTGTGGACTAGGGTGCTAATTGGCATATATGATGTGTATAGTAAATATAAAATTGGTCCCAAAATACTACCTTGGGGAATTTTGGCTTCAATAAACTGTGGCGAGCTTAAAAAATCTACTTCTTTTAGTAAAAACTTTCGATTCGTTAAATAATTTTTTTAGAGCTTATAAAAGTATTCGGGCAAGTTCAGCTTTAACTTATATATTAGACCTTCGTGCGAAACCTTATCGAATGCTTGAGAAACGTCGATAAAAAGTGCAGTTAATGTTTTTTTTCTTCAAAGGTATTTTTTTCTTCTTTTAATTACATTTACTAATCTGTGTGCTTCTTGGATTGTACTAAGTTGTTTTCTGAAGCCGAATTCATGGTTCGGAATGCATCCTTTCGCGATAAGAATTGGATTCAGCTTAGTTATTAATACTAGAGTTAGCCCTGTGGTCGAAATTCGACCAAATTTATTTTTGTAATCGTTTTAGGTATATATTTTACATAAGTGCACATTCATGTTGCATATTTTTCATACACATATTATTCAAAGTTAGTTATTAATACATACATATTTTCCTTGATTTTGATTTGTGTTTTGGTTTACAAAATTATATTTATTAATAAATTAATAAGTTTTTCCTTCTGAATATTTACGGAGTTGCCAAGCCAAATTTAAATTAGTTAATTTTGAATTTTTTATTGTAATTTTTTAGCAAATTAAGAGAGAAAGAGAGATCATGGCTATATGATTGGATAATATCCGTAACTGTTTTTAACTATCTTAGACTCAAAAATGTAGAAGAAAAAATACATTCTGCACTGCTCCTATTGACAATCTATCAAACAAAATAAAAATCAAGCGAATACGTTGAGTTTCAGTCAGTTAAAATGGTTCTTAAATTTTTTCACTTGCCTATTTATATATAGATTATCTCAAAGAGCTTTGATATGTTTGATAAAAGGCTTATAGGTCTGAATACTCTAACTCAAGCCAAAATTAATAACATCAGGTATTTTTTTTTTATCAGTAGGCCAATAGGGGGTTATCCACTCGATATCACATTCAGACGCATTTTTGAAATTGTGTCAAATAAAAAACTACATTTTGGAGAAATTAGTGTTGCTCCCCAAAACGTATATTTAGCCTTGTAGTAGCCTGATGCTATGAAACAGGGATCTAGTGCTTTGTAGAAGTCGCTATGTTGACTCTGATATTTGAACTCTAGGAGGTTAGTAAATAGAAGAAATAACAAAGTTTTGATGAAAGTCTTCAATCCAGATGTTGCTTGAAGGTAGTCCTCACAAAAATTGCACAGTTTAATTCGAGTCTTTATTAGTATAGCTGAACCTCTCTGCTAAGGGGGTCTTTGGTGTCATATAATATATAGCCATTGATTTTAAAAAAGCTATTTGTTGTTTAATGAGTCTCTGAAACCATCATGACATCAATTTGTTGCTTCTTTAGTTTATTTTTATGTTGGCATAAGCCGTTTGCGTTCCAGAAACATATTTTTAAACAGTTCATGGTTTGTTAAGTACCACCTGCAACATCATAGATTGCATGCGAACCATTTCTTGCATCATGCTGCTCATAGAGCTCATAAAACTGTTTAAAGAATGCACTAATGTCTCGATACTTGCTTCGAGACGATTGTAGTTACCAGATGGTGTTTGTTCTTTAGTTTCTGGGTGCAAATTTGGAGTAGAATTAGTTGTCGGTGTCGCTTTGTGTACTGAAGTACATTTGGATTTTAACATATGAAACATGTTGGGTTGTTGGTTGAGCTAATTGAGGGTATTGAGCATTTGCTTGATATTGTGGCTGCCAAGCAGGAGTGTTTACTTTCTGAGTTGACTTCCTTGCCTCAGAAAAACTGGACAGCCTCTGTAGTTAGCAGTGTGATTTCCACCGCAATTGCTACATTTTTTAACCTTCGAGTCATTATTTGGTTTGTCGCATTGGGCGGAACAATGTTGCTTGCCACACACAACACAAACCAGAGGCAACTTGCAGTAATCCCTTGTATTACCATATTCTTGGCAATTTAAACACTGGACGCGTCCTGATCGCTTATGTGGTTCCTCTACACTAAACCTGTGATTTAACAGATATTTTAGATTATAAATGGGGTGCGTTTCGTTCTTCTGCAATCGAATATCGCCAGGTTCCAGTTTAACGCGAAATAGAGATTGAAGGACACGCTCTCGATTTCGGAGATTGTCTACACTTTTAACCTTAAATCCCGCTTTTTGGAGGCCAGCTTTTATTTCTACTGGATCAACATATGAGTTTACACCTTTAATAACTACCTGTAGGCCTTTGCTACTATTCAGCTGATAGGTATAAAAGTTTTTTTTTGCAGCTTTTAAACTCCTTTACTGCTTTACGATAACTACTTTCGTCTATAAAATGAATTTTAGTTTCATCAATGCTACCACGCTTGATAGGAATTACATAGAATGAGTTTTCCCCGATAACTGAAATTAACTTATTTATTAAGACATTGGAATTTTTCTCCCTTAAAAAAATTGGTTGTGGTTTAAACGACTTGAGTGCCGTTTTAGGTTCACTTGTTTTGCTATCTAAAATAGCAAAAAGAGTTTGGGAACTTAATCCGTTAGCCTCCTTAGCCTTAAGTACTTTAGACATTGGGGCTATGCAGAAAACTTTAGTAAGCGAAGTCGGTGTTGGTTATACCACAGAGGAGAAAATCCTTGCGCTCGGCCGAAGGGCTGCTATACAGGAAAACTTTAGTAAGCTAAGCCGGTGTTGGTTATACTATAGAGGTTAAACCCTTCCATACGGCCGAAGGCCGTCTACACAGGCCGGGATGGCTCAATGATCTCTCTATAGTATATGGAACAGCGGCCTCTCTAACAAAATATTGTATAAAAATGTATCTCTGCAATCCCACTTGCGTCTTACGTTTTTCTACGCTATCCATATTAGTTTTGGTAACACTCTCTTCAGAAGGCGACTTGTTTGTACTTATTTTATTGTCATCGCTTAACAAAAGCGATGAACAAGATTGAGCACGTAAAACTTGCGTAGCATTTATACATAAATTGTTTTTAATTTTATTTAATTCAATACTGTCCAGATTTGTGTTGCTTAAATTAAAGAGGCTCATTAGTCCTTATTGTTTTTGTTTTATTTTCAAAGTAGCAATTCTACATGCCGTTATAAAAAAGAAAGAGAAAAAAAGGATTTTACAGAAAACTTTATTGTTGTATTAAAACAGGTTTTTTTTTTTGTTTTTGTTTGAAATTATGTATTCACACAATGTACATACGTTTTTTTTTGTTAATGGAAGCTTAAAAAAATCCCTTCCGCACTTATCAACACCAAAAATAGAACTCGATCGTATAAAGTAAATAAAAACGTATGCGATTTACTCAAATTTCCTAATTCTAACAGTGTTCCAAAACGACAAATTTCAAGCCAAAGCCTTGAAAATTCATTATTCGATGGAGAATTTTCTTATCTGTCGAGCTGCTTCCTTAAATTTCGTAATTTTAATTTTTGGCCTAATGAGCGGCTAGATTGGCAAAATAGCCCTCTGTGCAGCGCTGCGGTCTAGCAAATGGGCAAGCGCTTGAGCAACACGTTAATGTTTAAGTTGAAAAGAAAACTTATGTCCGCGATTTGTAGCTGGAAAAAAAATAATTTATAAATTTAAAGAAAGAGAGTTGCTATCGCTAACGGGTAGTGAACGAGTAGAAATACTCTATGGTGTGGATAATCTTCCAGTTATAATATCATTCGATGGTAATGTACAATTCCCTCGAATACACACAATTCCTTCGAATATTGACAAATATCGAGTTTAACTATTTAATGGAGATTAGAACAAAATTAATAAGACTAATTTTTTTATTAGAATTGAAGGTCAGATGGTAAAGGAATTAGTAGGAAATGCATCCGATATAATAGAATTCGCATCACGAAATATCCAACTCCTATTAAGTATAATTTTTCTTTACAAACGCCTGTAGTATTTCGTCAAGACATATCCTATTGCACCTTCCAGATAAAGGACAAGCTACTTTTCATATTTCATTAAAATCGGTTCAACTGTATAAAAATGCACTTGTTTACTTTTTTCCTATCTGGGTCCCAGTTTTGAAAAAAAATCCTATAGATAAAAATCTATTTTGACTTTAGTTTCATTAAAATTGGTTTAATCAAGTTAAAATTAACCTTTTTTACTTCTCCCCTCTGAGCCTTAGTTTAAAAAACCGGCAAACCACATTAAACCTCTTAGATAATAATCTATCTATTTTATAGAAATGTCCGTTTTCCCATTTTTTCTCCCTGTGTCTGCGTTTTCAAAAAGGCATTATCTCTTGCACCTTCTATTAAATTAGATAATGTTTATAAACACTTCATTTATGTATGAATATGTACATTTAATTTTTTAGCTGTTTCTTATCATCAAGAGCCCCCACGAAAACCCCTAAGGGTCTGTGAGCACATACACAATCTCAACGAGAATCCCACAGAGAACAAAATATGTAAAAATTTTAGATCAGTAGCATACCAGCTTTCAAAAAGGTAGGTTTGTGTCACTTTGCTAAATATTTAGCAAACCAATGCATTTTCATTTTAACCACTTTTTTTGTTTCGGGGCCTTTGCTTATCATACATGTGTGAGAGACTACAGAATTTTTTTTGTGTTTACATTTATGAATGCGATAATTTATTTTTTTTTCTTTTTGTACAAAAGTGAATAAATGACAACATACATACATACTTATATTGTTTTTCATATTTGAGTATATACAATTTTGATAATTTTTCAAAAATGAAAAGATCGTAGAAAAATATGCGCAAGCATTCACGTATAGAAATACACGCAAATATGTATGTATGTATTTTGTAATGTGCAACTGCCGACGTATGCAGTAACAAAATGTTTTTTTATTTCTTTTGGAATATATTGTAAAATTGTATTTTGAGTTAATATGTATGTATGTTGTATGTATGTGTGCATATGTTTTTAAATAACACAAAAAATAACATTTAGAATACACTTACATACATACATATGCAGAAGAACATTACCTGAACCCTGAAAAAAAGTAATATGCGAAAGACCCTTTTGTAAAAAATATACTTTATTATAAAAGACGAAATTAGTGATTCGTTTATTTTGTAGCCATTTGATATAAGAAAATATCCAATTCATAAATCCGTAAAATTAGATTGTAATAAAAAAAAAATAAAAACAAACTTAAAAAATATTATGGCGAAACCAACATATTTTTTAAACCAAACTTTATTTGCTTTAGTCAAACTTTGTCTACATACAGACAGACTTAACATATTTTGTTTATTAAAAATATATTATGGTTATAAATACAATATTTTATGGTAACATATTTTTCTCTGTGCGTAGGCAGTAAATGTAGTTGTAAGTGTAAGGGATTTTAAACATACATAGTTAAAATTACAGTAGATTGAATACTGAAAAAGGTCTAACACCGGTTATGCAAAAGCAAAGTCAAAAGTCAGAAAGGTCTATTTTCACGAAATTTTTATTGAAGGTGACATTGAATTGTAAAAAAATTAATTCGATAAATAAAAATTAGTTGGATCTCAAATGACCGTATTTTGATTTAAAAGACAAATTTTCATTTCATTTTTTATTGCTTTTGTTTGCTTTTCCTTTTAAAACTTTTGACAAGTAGATATATTAAAATACTGAAAAACAAAAATCGTGAAAAAAGCAAAATTGTGGCTTAGTACAGCAGCAATAGAAATGATAGAAATGTTGATGCCCTAATGAAATGGCCAAATTAAAACAAAATGAAAAATTATCAAATATTATGAAGAAGGGAAACATTTAAAAGAAAAATATATGAAAAGATAGCAACGCAAGCATTGAATAAATTTTGAGTAGTTTTTTTTTTGCAATTTAGCGAAATTAAATGCTTGGTAATGTTACCAAAACGGCTTAATGAATATTTATAATTTATTATTTAGTAAGTTTTACTAAGAAAAAAAAAAACACATACCAGTAGTCGGAAGCAAATATAGTTGTGTAACTAAGCTATTTTATAAGATAAGAACTAAAATTTACTAACTATTTTTTCCATTTACATAAATATTTCAGTTTTGAATTACAATAACACAAATACTTGGGATAGTGGTAACAAACATTTTTATTTAATTTAAGAATTATAGGAGTATAAAGAAAAAAACTAAATTAAAGAGATTGCAAAGAAGTCGAAACTCTGGGCTTTTCTCCCATCGTCTTTTATTATACAGTGCAACACGGAAAAAATAACCATATACGGACACCACTACGTGATAAAAGACCAAAAAAAAAGACCCCTGTCTCCCAGTTTTGCCCAAAGTCCTCCAGGTTTTTTTTTATGGGCCCTCAAAGATGTGGGGCCTCGATGTCATTTTTGCAAAAAAATGATCATTTACTCAAGCTCATATTTTGCAAACCGTTTGTAATTTTGATATACTCTATGACGCAAAGTTGTAGCTCTTGTCATAAAGATTCTTAATACCGTTTAGGTAGTGAAAAATTTCCCGAAAATTTTTAAATTCATTTCGGCTACCTAAGCGCTACCTAAACGGTGTTAAGAATCATTCCTAGGAAGTTCATATGTTTTTGAAAGTTGTTTATTGAGATCTTAGGTTCATTTTTGTAGTTGACTGTTTCCATGAATTTTGAACGGTTTGCTACCTATGGACCTGAACAGGGGAAAAAAGGTAAAAAAAATTGAATTTTTTAAAGTTTTTTGCGATTTTGACCTTGAAGATGAATTTTTCTTGATTTTATATGTTAACAATTTTTGTTCTTTATGACAAGAGCTACAACTTTGCCTCAGAGAGTATATGAAAATTCCAAACGGTTTGCAAAATATGAGCTTGAGTAAATGATAATTTTTAGGCAAAAATGACATCGAGGCCCCACATCTTTGAGGGCCCATAAAAAAAAAACCTGGATGACTTTGGGCAAAACTGGGAGACAGGGGTCTTTTTTTTGGTCTTTTATGACGTAGTGGTACCCGTATATGGTTATTTTGCCATGACTTAAAAAATTACACAGTGTGTTATACGACTAGTTATTACTTTTAAAATGGATACCAAAAGCTAATATTTGAAAAATATATTTTTCTTCTATTTTGGGATTTTTTTTGCTTATTTTAAACATGATAAAGTTCGTATAAGTGCAGCCTCAACATACTTACATTTCAAGTAGACAATACGATTTTACCGCCACATCGTTATGGCACTATGCCAGCACACACCGAAATAATATGGACAAGTAAGTATAAATTTATTAGTAAACTGTACACTCAAACATTTACTATAGCCCAGCGATCAGCAAAGTTTTTTTGGGAGGGCCATAAGAAAATATTACAATTATCGGTCGGGCCGGAATATAACATCGGTTTTTAGATACATTACAACACTTTTTCGAAAATTTAATTTTATTTTTTTTATTTGTAAGAACTACCAAATTTTTATTTTAAAATGAAATTCATTATAAAGGATTACAAAAAAAGTAAAATAACATTTACCAAAACAATAAAATATTACGTTATCAGGTGAGGTGAAATTGTCGCATTCCGTTTGTGGCCAAATTGTTAAAATCAGGATTAAAATTCGACGTTGCAGTTCGTAAGACGGCATGCAAATGTTCATCTGTCATTGTTGTTCGAAATTTGTTTTTAGGGTTCCGTACCCAAAGGGTAAAAACGAAACCCTATTGTTTTCGCTGCAATGTCTGTTCATCTGTCCGTCTGTCAGCGCCTTTTATCTCTGGAACCGTAATAGGTAGACTCTTGAAATTTTCATAGATGCTGTTGCCGCTATAGCAACAAATACTAAAACTTATAGAGTATTCCGATAGAGAGGGGGTTTTCACGAATATTTTTTTATTTCTTGAACTGTAGGGGCTTAGACTAAAGATTTAAAAACAGTAATTAAAACTTAGTTCGCTTTACAATCAAGTCTAAAAAAATAAACCTAAAAATGGCGTGAATTGCATGTATAAGGCCTAATTTTTGAACCATAATAGGTAGACTCTTGAAATTTTCACAGAAGGTGTATAACTGTGGCCGCTATAGCAATAAATATTAAAACTTATAGGGTGTTCCGATAGAGAGGTGTTATTCACGAATATGTGTTTATTTCTTGAACTGTATGAGGCATACACTAAAAATTTACAATCAGTAATTAAAACTTAGTTCGCTTTATAAACAAGTCTAAAAAAAAATCCTAAAAATTAAAGGGTGTTCCGATAGTGGTGTGATATGCATGTATAAGGCCTAAGTTTTAAACCATAATAGGTAGACTCTTGAAATTTTCACAGAAGGTGTATAACTGTGGCCACTATAGCAACAAATACTAAAACTTATGTTTAGGTCTTTGTGAATGTTCGAATTTTTTATATACCAGGGCGCAGATGTAATAATACGTAGAATCTTATTTTGGCGCCTTTGAATTTTTTCTACATTGCTAGCTGAGGCAGTGCCGCATAACTGAATCCCATAACACCAAATTGGTTTGAGGATCGACTTGTACAGTAGAAGTTTACAATCTAAGCTTAGGGTGGAGTTTCTGCCAATAAGCCAATTTATTTGTACTGCTTTTAGTTTCATTTGTGTTTACTTGAAGTCAATGTGGCTTTTTCAAGTAAGGCGATGGTCAAGATGTATACCCAGGTATTTAACGTCTGAAAGCTGTGGTATCAGTTGGTTATTTATGCGAATAGGAGGGCATGAGTCCCTGCGCAGTGTGAAAGTTTTGTGAGTGCATTTTTGTTCATTCACTTTTATTCTCCATTTTTCTAGCCATTTTTCCAATTTGAGTATGTGGTCTTGTAAAAGTTGTGATGCTTCTTGGGCACTTTCACGAATACTTAAAAAAGCTGTGTCCTCTGCAAAACTTGATGTGTGGACTAGGGTGCTAATTGGCATATCTAATGTGTACAGTAAATATAAAATTGGTCCCAAAATACTACCTTGGGGAACTCCGGCTTCAATAAGCTGTGGCGAGCTTAAAAAGTCACCTTCTTTTAGTAAAAACTTGCGATTCGTTAAATAATCTTTTAAGAGCTTATACAAGTTTTCGGGCAAGTTCAGCTTTAGCTTAAATATTAGGCCTTTGTGCCAAACCTTATCAAATGCTTGAGAAACGTCGATAAAGAGCGCAGAACAGTATTTTTTTTCTTCAAAGTTCGTTTTAATTACATTTACTAATCTGTGTGTTTGTTGGATCGTACTATGTTGTTTTCTGAAGCCGAATTGATGGTTCGGAATAAATCCTTTCGCGCTAAGAATTCGATTCAGCTTAGTTATTATATTCTCTCAAATAACTTTGACACGTTTGATAAAAGGCTTATAGGTCTGTATGATTCTACTTTTGTGTGGTCTTTTCCTGGTTTAGGAATCATAGTTATCAAAGAAACCTTCCACTCTGTGGGAAAGTACTCAAGACGTAAGATGGCATTAAAAACAAACAGAATAATTCTGCAACCTATACGGGGCAACTCAACTAACATCTTGTTACTTGTTTTATCAACGCCAAGGGCTTTTTTGGTGTTTAAATCTGCTATTGCCCTTTCAATGTCGCTAAATTCAAATCTTAGGGGTACTACGGCAATAGTCTCTACTGATGGCAACTCAGCTATATCAGTACATACATTTGGGGTGAACACCTTCTTCAAATGTCCAACAAATAAATTGCCTTTTTCGGTATCACTCCTTGCCCAGTTTCCACAAGAAGTTCGCAAGGGAGGCTTACGTACCACCGGTCTTAAGGTTTTGATCAAAATAAATTAGACTCTGGTCCACATTTTTCTATATTTCAACCAATTAATGCTTGTGCAAGTTGTTGGCGACACGATATTTTGCTGATTCCATATATAGACAATAGTGGGTGAATGATCTGAGGATAATTCGAGTGACGCTTCAACCTTAATCATTTCTCTCGAAATACGTATGTTTAGCATTGTAGTCGCCTGATGCTATGAAACAGGGACCTAGTGATTTGTAAAAGTCGATATATTGACTGTCTGTTATTTGAAATCTAGGAGGTGAATAAATCGAAGAAATAACAAAGTTTTGATGATATTCTTCAATACAGATGTTTGTTGCTTGAAGGTAGTCCTCACAAAAATCACACAGTAAATGATGTTTAATTCGAGCCCTTATTAGTATTGCTGAACCACCACATGCTCCGCCACGGGGGTCTTTAGTGTCACATAATATATAGCCATTGATTTTAAAAAAGCTATTTGTTGTTAAATGAGTCTCTGAAACCATCATGACATCAATTTGTTGGTTTTTCAAGAAGTACTCGAGTTCATTTTTGTGTTGGCGTAAGCCGTTTGCGTTCCAGAAACATATTTTTAAACAGTTCATGGTTTGTTAAGTACCGCCTGCAACATCATAGATTGCATGCGAACCATTTCTTGCATCATGCTGATCATAAAACTGTTTAACGAATGCACTAATGTCTCGATACTTACTTCGAGACGATTGTAGTTACCAGATGGTGTTTGTTCTTTAGCTTCTGGATGCATATTTGCGGTAGCATTGGTTGTAGGTGTCGCTTTGTGTGCTAAAACATGATTGCATTTTAACATATCCGCGTATGAAACATGTTTGGTTGTGGGTTGAGCTAACTGAGGGTAATGAGCATTTGCTTGGTATTGTGGCTGCCTAGCAGGAGTATTTAATTTCTGCGTTGACTTCCTTGCCTCAGAAAAAACTGGACAGCCTCTGTAGTTAGCAGTATGATTTCCACCGCAATTGCTACATTTTTTAACCTTCGAGTCATCCTTTGGTTTGTCGCATTGGGCGGAACAATGAAGCTCTCTACACACAACGCAAACCGGAGGCAACATGCAGTAAGCCCTTGTATGGCCGTATTCTTGGCAATTTAAACACTGAACGGGTCCTGATCGCTTATGTGGTTCCTCTACACTAAACCTGTGATTTAACAGATATTTTAGATTATAAATGGGATGCGTTTCGTTCTTCTTTAATCTAATATCCCCAGGTTCCAGTTCAACGCGAAATAGAGGTTGAGGGACACGCTCTCGATTTCTGAGATTGTCAATGCTTTTAACCTTAAATCCTGCTTTTTGGAGGCCAGCTTTTATTTCCACTGGATTAACATGTGAGTCTACACCTTTGATGACTACCTGTAGGCCTTTGCTACTCTTCAGCTGATAGGTATAAAAGTTCTTATTGCAGCTTTCAAACTCCTTTACTGCTTTATGATAACTACTTTCGTCTATAAAATGAATTTTAGTTTCATCAATGTTACCACGTTTGATTGGAATTACATAGAATGAATTTTCCCCGATAACTGAAATTAACTTATTTATTAATTCATTCGAATTTTTTCCCCTTAAAAAAATTGGTGGTGGTTTAAACGACTTGGGTGCCGTTTTTTGTTCACTTGTTTCGCTATCTAAAATAGCAAAACGATTTTGGGAACTTATTCTGTTAGCCTCCTTATCTTTAAGTACTTTGGGCATTAGTGCAATCTGCGAAGATTTAGGGCTTCGACCTCTTTTCAATACAGTTATATATCTGTCCATTCCAACTTGCGTCTTAGGTTTTTCTGCACTATCCATATTACTGTTGGTAACACTGTGTTCAGAAGGCGACTTGTTTGTAGTTATATTATTGTCATCGCTTAGCAAAAGCGATATTGGGCACGTATAACTGGCGTAGAATTTACACACAAATTATTTTCAGTTTTTTTGTTTTTATTTAATACAATATTGTCCACATTTTTATTGCTTAAATTAAAGAGGCTCCTTAGCCCTTTTTGTTTTTGTTTTTTTTTTTAAGTAGCAATTCAATATGCCGTTGTAAAAAATAAAGAGAAAGAAAGAAAAAAAAATTACAGACAACTTTGTTGTTGTATTAAGACAGGTTTGTTTTTTTTTTGTTTTTGTTTGAAATTATTCACACAATGTATGTTTTGTTTTTGTTAATGCGAGCTAAAAAAAATCGCGTCCGGACATATCAACGCCAAAAACAGGTTGAAAGTTTAGATAAGAAATGTTCAGAAATCAAGAACGTGTCCCTCAACCTCTATTTCGTGTTGATTTGGAACGCCAAAAACAGAACTGTTTACTTTAAATTTGTGGACAGTAATTTAAACTATGTATGTTCGCGTTATAAGCAAGTATATAATATTAAACCTAAAAATTATAGGGTATTCCTATAGTGACGTGGTTTTCATGTATATGGAATAAGCTTTGAACGATAATAGCTAGACTCTTGAAAATTTTACAGGAGGTGTATTACTATGGCCAATATAACAAATAGTAAAACTTAAAGAGTGTGCCGAGAATGACGTGATTTGCATGAACATTGACTAATTTTTTAACCATAATAGATAGACTCTTGAAATTTTTACAAATGGTGTATTACTATAACCCCTATAAAAACAATAAAAATCTAAAGGGTTTTGCATATATAACGACATATTTGTTGAACCGTAATAAGTAGATTCTTCCAATTTGTATAGAAGATGTGTTGCCATGGCCGTTATAACAATTACAGTTCTGACATTGACATGTTTTTCACGTATAGTAACTTTATTTTTAATAGTAATAGGTAGACTCTTGACATATTCATAGAAAGAGAACTGCCATGGCCGCTATGACAAATAACAATACTAAAGGGTGTTCCAACAGTGATGCAATTTTCGCGATTATGACTTTAACTTTAAAATTAAAGGGTGACTCATAAGACATGAAAAAAGTCGTTCTAAACATAGTATGGAACCCTACATGTGTGAATCTAACTCTCACTTGACTCATTTATTTATATATTTCATTCTAGAATATGTTTGCTCGTATATGTAGGTACTAGTAAAAAGACTTAGAATTTCGGATGCAAACTGTTTTAAACGAGGATAAAAATAAAAAATTTTCAAAATCGGAATACCCCTTTAAAATATTTTTACAGAATGGAATATGATGGACATCTTCACGTGTAAGGGAATTCTTAAGCAATTCTAATTGCATTTCGAATGATTTGATATTTGAAAATGCTTTATGAACCAATTGTCCTTTACCTTGCAGCTTTAAATTTACTTCAAAATGAGTCGTAAATTGCATGATTTGACTACTAATGACCTAGAAAATAATTTACAAGAATGGAAAGATAGTGAAGATGGACTTGATTTCTCCGAGGACGACGTTACCGTCGACCCGATGTGTACCTTCAAGCAGAATGAGATTTAATCTTCTGATGAGGAACTAGATACAACACCACACTTGGAAAATAAAGCAGCTTCGGGGACATCTAATTATAAACATTGTACCTTGAAAACGAAAAAACTGGGCATAAATTACGACCAATAACGTTTTCATGGATCTGACAGGTTACATCCAGAGATACTTTGCTTGGACACACTATTTGGGATATTTTCGTATGTTTACTGCGGATATTATCAACCTTATAAGAGATCAGACTAATTTATACTCCGTTCAGAAAGATGCTAATAAACCTCTAAATGTAACTAGTCAAGAAATACGTCAATTCATTTGCATAGTGTATTACATGTCGATAGCTCGTATGCCAAATGTAAAAATGTACTGGTCTGAAAATATTAGCTTTGAGCACATGCAGGAAACAATGCCATCGATAATAGTAAAATACTGCCACTCAACTCTGCTGAATTCAGAATAGCTATAGCGGAGACGTTATGCAAGTATAAAACAAGTGATGTTGAATATCACATACAAAATAAGAAGAAGGAAAGGCCGGCTCAACACGTTTCTCCAGTTTCTCGCCAGTTTGGTTGGACAAAAGAATGATATGAAAATTTCCATACTGCAAAGGCTTTACACAAACAAACTGTGAAAAATGTGGTGTTAGTTTGTGTTACAATAAATTAAATAATTGTTATAAAAATTTTCATGTTTCCCAAACTCAATTGAAATTCTATATACCTATTGACGCAATGTTGCATATCTGCAACAGTTATGTTTTTGAAAAAAAAAACAAGTGCTATAATTTGAATAAAATATTTTAGTTATGTTTTCCCTTAATAAAAGCCTATTTACAATCTAAGAAATACAAAACTAACAAATTTAGGCACTTTGTGCCATAAAGGGTTAAGTTCGTTTCATTCTCTCTAAATTGAAAGAATACTTTTTACAAATTAGGTGATTAATTTTAAAGAAAAATTGGATTTTTTTAAATTTATATGATGTTAATTACTGGATAGAAAATCGATTTCAATAATGAATTTCACCAAAACTTTCAAAAACGTGCTATAATTATATGAATTGGAATAGATCATGTGACACACATCTGATGATCTTTAGTAATGTTGAATAAATTTAATTCCTATAAAACATATTCTAAACAAGAACACGGTAACAAATACCTTAAGGATGGCAAAAATTAATGTTTGTATTACCTATTCAAATAGTGATAAAAATTTGTTATCCATCGTTATTTTATAACCTTTTTTCAAGTTTTAATACCTAAATGGTGTATAAATACATGAAAAATATTTTTTTTTAATTTACTTTTTTTCTTTGTTGTAGTAAGATGGGTTAGATATGATATTTTAATGATTTTTCTTTGACTAAAACTTATTTAATGTACTTAGCATGGTCCTTTTATTCATATAATACAGTTTTTGCAGATTTGCGGCACCTCTTACCCTACTCTTATCGTCTTTAAACTTTACAATTGAATTAACAATAGCAAATGGCAACTTTTTATCACTATTATATATTGAAATTGAAAAAAATTTTTTCCACCCTAATGTATGTAGCTGTGAAAATATCTGTATATTTTTTTAAAACCTACGTGAACTTTTTGTAAATGTAAAAAATGTAAGGTAATTTATAAAATAGGCTAAAAAAGAAATAATTATTTTGTTTGGTCTTTGAATAGTTGGCATCCCTGGGAGCCTCACGTTCAGGTCGCCCAAAGGAGGTCATCATGACAAATATAGTCGATAAAATCCGAGCGATACTGGAGATCGGGAAAAGAAAATGAATGAAGTGAAATGAAATGAATGAATGAAGAGGCTGCAGGCATCTTAACCAAGCTGAAGTATCACATTTTACATTAATAATTGGATATTTTTTTATTTATTTTAATAATTAAATATTCATCGATTCGATGAAGTTTACAAAAAATGTTAAAAGCACACCCAAGAATGATAAAAACAAGTTTAAGGCATCCCGCACGTAAAATTGAACATTTCTGCGGATGTTGAACAAATGCTAATTTTGATTGGCAAATAATACTGATTTTATTTGCAGGTTTGTCAATTCTATATTTTCACGTACAGTTTTTTTGCACGTAAATATATAAAGCAGTTTGTTGTTTACAGACTTTACAACCCTTACAATGGACTAACTGCGTCATCTAACGAGTAACCTTGTATCTAACATTCTTAAGTATACCAATCTAGGATTCAGTTAATCTAAATATTTAAGGAGCATGGCCACACATCAAACTGATGCTTCAAATTTGTGTATGTATTGGTAATAACTATTTCATTTTGCTTAGCACAGCCACACATCAAACTCATTCCATCAAACTTCATTTTAAAGTTGCTTTGCAAAGGGAAACATGTACAATTTTTAAACGCAAAATCTTTTAATTTTTTTTTTTTTTGGTTAAAAATAAGCAAAATAAATGATTTTTCAGTTCCATTACTGTATTCTTCACTTTTCACTTGCCATAAAGCAGGAAAATCAATTAAAATAAAATTTTTCTCCTCCATTTTGATTATACCGCGTCGAAAAAAGTAGTAGATGTTGTTGTTTTGAAAATTATGTAAAAATAAAATTTGAAGTAATTACGCGCCACACATAAACTGGCTTCAAATTTCCATGGCGATGGTAGTGAAAATCAAAAGTATTTAGATTTTCTTCAAACCTACTCTCACCTATACGTGTTAGTATTTTTTTACTAACACAATCACAAAAGAGCGAGTTTGAAGCAGCATGCTGCAGCAGTTTGATGTGTGGCCATGCTGCTTAACGTTCAAAAATGTACATATACATTTATGACAAAGAACATTAATGACAACAAGCTAATTTATCACTTATCGTGTATGTTACAAAAACAAACAGGTACACGCATACGTGTTTGAACATAGGTAGAACATTGTTTGTTGTTCGTTTATGTGTATGAAAAATAAATATAAAATTTTAGATATCTCATTTATGAAAAATATCATGAATGTTAATTTCTAAATGTTCATAAATGAAAAATTTTGAACCCTGTTTATATATATTCACCTAAGCTAGACTAACACTAATCATTATTTTTGGTTCCAGTATAAAGTGATAATTTGAAGAAGTCTTACCTGTGTTATTTTCATTGCTTGAATTTTGAGCATGTGTGGTAAGTAAAAAAAATACACAAATTATTGCACTATACTCATGTAATCGAAATGGTGCTTTCCAATGCATCTTTAAATATAAGTTATTGGCCATTATATCATATACGTGAAAAAACTAAAAAAAATAAAATACATACAAAATAAAATTATTTTAATCTAACAAATTTAATATTTTTAATAATATTAGATACTAATATTAAAACTTAATATTTAATAAGATGTAATTATTGAAGACTGTTTAAATCATTCAAATAGGAAAATTTATACTTGCTTGCAGTTTTTGAATTCGTGTCAGCTGATAACACTTTTACTTAGTAAACAAAAACATATATGTACATAAATATAGAAACTCTATTGGACTACGTTTCAAACCCGTTTTGCAATATTGCACAGTAAAACCATTGAGCCCACAACGTTATACAAGTCCTTCAAATTGCCTCCTATTTATTTGGGAGAACAAAATTATATTCAGTTAAAAAAGAGGTTGATTTTAATGATGGAGGAAATTTTCTTTGTGATTCTTCTTAACCTTGTTACTGAACCTCATTTTAGGCGACAAAGGATGTATTCCAAACTATCAATTCGGCTTCGGAAAAAATATAGTACAATTGAACAAACTCACAGGTTAGTTAACGTAGTTAAGAAGAAAGAAAATACTGCTCTGCGCTTTATATCGACGTTTCTCAAGCATATAAATGTGAATGAACAAAAATTAACAAGAAATACCTCAGCTTTCAGACATGAAATATCTCGGCATATATCTTGAACGGCGCCTTACTTACTATGTTGTTTTCTAAAGCCGAATTGATGGTTCGGAATACATCCTTTCGCGCTAAGAATTGGACTCAGCTTAGTTATTAATATTCTCTCTTTGACATGTTTGATAAAAGGCTTATAGGTCTGTATGATTCTACTTTTGTGTGGTCTTTTCCTGGTTTAGGAATCATAGTAATCAAGGAGACTTTCCACTCTGTGGGAAAGTACTCAAGACGTAAGATGGCTTTAAAAACAAATGAATAATTCTACAACCTATACGGGGCAACTCAAATAACATCTTGTTACTTGTTTTATCAACGCCAGGGGCTTTTTCGGTGTTTAGATCCGTTATTGGCCTTTCAATATCGCTAAATTCAAATCTTAGAGGTACTTCCGCACTAGTCTCTAATGGTGGCAACTCAACTATATCAGTACAGATATTTGGAGTGAAAACCTTTTTCAAATTTTCAACAAACAAGTTACCTTTTTCGGTATCATTTCTTGCCCAGTCTCCACAAGAAGTACGCAAGGGAGGCGACTGGTCTTTTAAGGTTTCTACATGCACGCCATAATGAATAATCTGATTGTGCAGTTGCGTCGAGGTCTTCCAAGAATTTTTAAGAGATGCTGCTCTTCGATATTCTAGTAGCTGTCTTAGCCTAGATTTAAGTTCAGGAGATCTGCGTGATTGACACTCACTTCGAATTTTTCTTTTTTCAGCCAAGAGCCGCTCGACATCTACAGAATAAATTTGATTGTATCTAGCTGATTGTCAGGTTACTGTTGTATGTTGGGCAGCTGATTTAAGGATTCTATCAAAATAAATAAGACTTTGATCCACGTCTTCTGGTGTTATTATCTGCATATTTTCCAAACAGTGAGTACTGAGATACTTGCTATATATCAACCAATTCATGCTTGTGCTAGTTGTTGGTGAAACAATATTTTGCTGGTTCCATATATAGACAATACTGGGTGAATGATCTGAGGATAATTCAAATGACGCTTCAACTTTACACATTTCACTCGGAATACACTTAATCACGCCAAAATCAATAACATCTGGTATTTTTTGCCGATCAGTAGGCCAATAGGTTTGTTGTACACTCGATATCACATTAGACGCATTTTTGAAATTGTATCAAACAAAACACGACCTTTTGGAGTTATTAGGCGTGATCCCCAAAATGTATGTTTAGCGTTGTAGTCGCCTGATGCTATGAAACAGGGAGCTAGTGATTTGAAGAAGTCACTATACTGACTATCTGATACTTGAAATCTAGGAGGTGATTAAATTAAAGAAATAACAAAGTTTTGATGAAATTCTTCTAGGCAGATAATTGTTGCTTGAAGGTAATCCTCACAAAAATCACACAGTAAATAATGTTTGATTCTTGTCCGCGAGGGTCCTTGGTATCATATAATATATAGCCATTAATTAAAAAAAAGCTATTTGTTGTTAAGTGAGTCTCTGAAATCAGCATGACATCAATTTGTTGAATATTAAGAAAGTACTCGAGTTCATTTTTGTCTTGGCGTATGCCGTTTACGTTCCAGAAACATATTTTTAAACAGTTTGCAATATCAAAGATTGCATGCGTACCATTTCTTGCATCATGTTGCTTATAGAGCTCATAAAACTGTTCAACGAATGCACTAATACCTCGATGCTTGCTCGAGACGATTATAGTTACCAGATGATGCTTGTTCTTTAGGTTCTGGGTGCAAATTTGGAGTAGAATAATTTGTCGGTGTCGCTTTATGTACTGAAACATGATTGGTTTTTAACATATCCTGGTATGAAACATGTTGGGTTGTTGCTTGGGCTAACTGAGGATAATTAGCATTTGCTCGATATTGCGGGCGCTTAGCAGGAATATCAAATTTTTGAGTGGTTTTCCTTACCATGGAAAAAACTGGACAACCTCTGTAGTTAGCAGTGTGATTTCCACCGCAATTGGTACATTTTTTAACCTTCGAGTCATTTCTCGATTTGTCGCATTGAGCAGGACAATGAGCTCGCCACACAACAAAAACCGGAGGCAACTTACAGTAAGCCCTAGCATGACCATATTCTTGGCAATTTAGACACTGGACGGGTCCTGATCGCTTATGGGGTTTGTCTACGCTTATTTTGGGGTGTAATAAATATTTCAGATTATAAATAGGGTGCATTTCCTTTTTCTTTAATCTCATATCTCCAGGTTCCAAATCAACCCGAAATAGAGGTTGAGGGACACGTTCTTGATTTCTGAACATTTCTTATTTACACTTTCAACCTGTTTTTGGTGTTGATAAGTGCGGACGCGATTTTTTTTTAGCTCGCATTAACAAAAATCAAAACATACATTGTGTGAATAATTTCAAACAAAAACAAAAAAACAAACCTGTCTTAATACAACAACAAAGTTGTCTGTAATTTTTTTTTCTTTCTTTCTTTTTATTTTTTACAACGGCATATTGAATTGCTACTTAAAAAAACAAAAACAAAAACAAAAAGGGCTAAGGAGCCTCTTTAATTTAAGCAATAAAAATGTGGACAATATTGTATTAAATAAAAACCAAAAAACTGAAAATTATTTGTGTGTAAATTCTACGCCAGTTATACGTGCCCAATATCGCTTTTGCTAAGCGATGACAATAATATAACTACAAACAAGTCGCCTTCTGAACACAGTGTTACCAACAGTAATATGGATAGTGCAGAAAAACCTAAGACGCAAGTTGGAATGGACAGATATATAACTGTATTGAAAAGAGGTCGAAGCCCTAAATCTTCGCAGATTGCACCAATGCCCAAAGTACTTAAAGATAAGGAGGCTAACGGAATAAGTTCCCAAAATCGTTTTGCTATTTTAGATAGCAATACAAGTGAACAAAAAACGGCACCCAAGTCGTTTAAACCACCAGCAATTTTTTTAAGAGAAAAAAATTCAAATGAATTAATAACTAAGTTAATCTCAGTTATCGAGGAAAACTCATTCTATGTAATTCCCATCAAGCGTGGTAGCATTGATGAAACTAAAATTCATTTTATAGACGAAAGTAGTTATCGTAAAGCAGTAAAGGAGTTTGACAGCTGCAAAAAGAACTTTTATACCTACCAGCTGAAGAGTAGCAAAGGCCTAGAAGAAGTCATCAAAGGTGTAGACTCATATGTTAATCCAGTGGAAATAAAAGCTGGCCTCCAAAAAGCAGGATTTAAGGTTAAAAGCGTTGACAATCTCAGAAATCGAGAGCGTGTCTCTCAACCTCTATTTCGCGTTGAACTGGAACCTGGGGATGACTCGAAGGTTAAAAAATGTAGCAATTGCGGTGGAAATCACACTGCTAACTACAGAGGCTGTCCAGTTTTTTCTATGGCAAGGAAGTCAACTCAGAAATTAAATACTCCTGCTAGGCAGCCACAATACCAAGCAAATTCTCATTACCCTCAGTTAGCTCAACCCACAACCAAACATGTTGTGCGGATATGTTAAAATCCAATCATGTTTCAGCACACAAAGCGACACCTACAACCAATTCTACCCCAAATATGCATCCAGAAGCTAAAGAACAAACACCATCTGGTAACTACAATCGTCTCGAAGCAAGTATCGAGACATTAGTGCATTCTTTAAACAGTTTCATGAGCTCTATGAGCAGCATAGAGCTGCTGCTAGCAGCAGCAAGAAATGGTTCGCATGCAATCTATGATGTTTCAGGCGGTACTTAACAAACCATGAACTGTTTAAAAATATGTTTCTGGAACGCAAACGGCTTACGCCAACACAAAAATGAACTCGAGTACTTCTTGAAGAACCAACAAGTTGATGTCATGATGGTTTCAGAGACTCATTTAACAACAAATAGCTTTTTTAAAATCAATGGCTATATATTATATGACACTAAAGACCCTCGTGGCAGATCATGTGGTGGTTCAGCAATACTAATAAAGGCTCGAATTAAACATCATTTACTGTGTGATTTTTGTGAGGACTATCTTCAAGCAACAAACATCTGTATTGAAGAATATCATCAAAACTTTGTTATTTCTTAGATTTATTCACCTCCTAGATTTCAAATATCAGAGAGTCAATATAGTGACTTCTGCAAATCACTAGGTCCCTGTGTGGAGTTATCGATCTCCCATCGGACTCGTCCCCAGGTGGTGGATAGTGGGGCGAGTCGTGTTATATCTTCTGCGATACACCACCATAATGGTCGCATGATGTATGACGGGGCTCGGGTAGAGCCCGGGCTCTGTGGATTCTTCTTTACAGTTGCACAGGGTCTGGGCACTACAAGGTTGGGCTAATCAGCCCGTTTCTTTTCTGGAATCTCTTGGGCATGGAAACCATCTACCCATAATGGTGCCATGTGTGAGAGATCTCAGAATGCTAGTCATCCCCCTGGATACATTGAACAAATGGTTCAGGGGAGTGACTTGCATCTTTAAACGGTCAGCTGATTAGTTAAACCCGCGGACCAAAATTGACCCACTTGTAAGATTAAGGTGAAGGTAGCAGTGCCGAGAATCTGAGTGGCTAGTTAGTGGTAAAAGAGGACTAGTCTTTAACAGCTCCCTTGGACGCCAAGGCACGGGTCGGGTGTAAAAATTTAGTTGCCTAATCCATGTACGCCGTCCCTGCATGGATGGTCTAACCCCTTACGCGCTTACTCGTGGGAACAAAAATGAAGAACTCAAACAAAAACAAAAAGAACAATACAGAAAACGAAAAGAACAATAATAAAAACAACAACAATAATAACAAAGAACAACAAAAAGTCGCTGAAGGTGGGCAGGGGAAACCCTTGCCTGCTGAATGCAGTGGTGTCCCAACAGACCAACATAAACCGGCTGTTGCGGACAACTCAAATGCATGAGACCAGCAGGGGAAACCTGAGCTGGCCAAATGCAATGAACACCCAGCTACAACTTCAGCTGTGGTTAACTCTAACGAGGTAGCTCTCGACTTTTCAGTCGGTACCTCGAAGGCCTATGTTGGTAATAAACCAGCAGTAATCTCTTCTTCGGGTGCCACGGTTAAACCCGTGTGCAACCCTGCGGTAATTCTGCCAGCTGAACCTTCTGCCCAGGCAGTAAGTTCAGCCCAGGCACTCACTTGCGCCCAAACGGCAGTCGATCTAGCCCCCAAAGACCGCAAAAATATGTCCAGAAAGGCCTTCATTGAAGGGCGTGCCGCCCAAAGACTGGTAAATAAACTCGGAAGTTTGCCCTCCGAAAAACTTTCAAAGCAAGAAAAATCTTCCCTTGCCTGGGCAAAAGCCCATTTAGCTGCTGCGGACAACCCCAATTTCGATGTCGATGTAGAAAGACCATCTACATCGACAGCGCCGAAGAGGAAACGGTCGGGAGAGGAGAAATCCCAGCAGCAAAATATCCAACCGGACACCAAACGTCCAAAAACAACAGGCAGCATTACTCAATCCAGAGTCGTCAATAGGCCTTACAGTGAGGTTGCTAAAGACCCACTGATAAGGGCTATTATCGACAAATTCGCTTGCGACGGTGCTATCTCTCGCGAAAAGTGGGAGATGATCCGGATCAAGTTGCTGGAACAATATGCCAAATTTCTTGCCGATGAATCAAGTCAGGTACCCCAAAATGTGGATGCTGGCTGGTTCCAAGGCCATATCAAGCTGCTCTCATGCACAAGCAGGATGTTACGTCCCTAGGGGAAGTGTGGCCAGGTGCGAGATTGGACGTGGTTCCGGTAGGTGAAATCCCTCGCAGACCGAGATCCGTCGCAATCATACCTAGGGAACCTCACGACCCTGCGACGATTCTGGCGATCATCCGGAGACGAAATCGTGACCTACCGACCAGCGACTGGAAGGTGGTGAAAGTCTCCGAACCGGTGGGTCTGACCAGAAAGGCGGTTGTTGTCCTTAATAAGGACTCTTTGTCACCACTTCGAAAGAAGCAAGGCAAAATATTTTATGGATACGACAGTATCAAGCTGAGCATCTATCGAGATGATGACAAAACCAACCCCGAAACCTCCAGCGACATACTGGTAGGGTCGCAAGGTAAAGGCGTAACTGAGTGTATCAGCCGACAAACTACGGCCACAAACGAGGAGGTGAATGACCCCGCGAACTCAGAGACTGCAGAGAGTTCTCAATCAGAATCATGTCTGGTTGGGGAGCTCTTTGAGTGTCTGGGTGTTGCGGAGGACGAAGAAGCGCTTCTGGAATCTGATCCAGAAGACATAGACATCACTGTCATTTATGATCCCGACAACGATGGCGAAGGCGATTCAAGTTAACCTTCACCATTCCAAGGCAGCTACTGCCTTGTTGAAGATATAGCGTTAATCCAATAGCCGTGGTTCAATAGCGGCAAAATTAGTGGACTTAACGCACGAGGCTACAAATTGATGTATGCAACAACAGCAGGTAACAATAACAAAAATATTAGAGCCTGTATTTTAGCAAAACAACACCTCAATATCTTCATTTTATCTGATTACAGTGATGAAGATACGGTGACTGCAGTATGGGAGGATGCAAAATCAGCAGTGTGGATATCATCCACGTATATGCCACACGACCAAGCAGAATCCCCACCCTGCAGCCTGGTTAGCAAAATGGCCAGAGCAGCAAAGGCGAAAGGCGTTCCTTTAATAATGGGCGCTGACGCAAATGCGCATCACCAAATCTGGGGTAGCTCCGATACAAACTACAGAGGTGAGTGTATCTTTGATTTTATACTTAAAAACAATCTAGAAATTGCGAATAGGGGGTTCGAACCTACCTTTGTTGTATCAAACAGGCAGGAGGTTTTAGACATCACGCTAGTTAGCACATATCATACACTTTTAATCGAGAATTTAATCTCAGATGACTGCTCCTTCTCCGACCACCGTTACCTGGTCGTCCCTATTAGTAGGAAGAAGGTTTCGGTCGAAACCTTCTTCCTACTAATAGAGACGAATTGGGAGGAACAAAGCGTGTTTCTCACGAACGTAATTACGCATCTCTACGAAATTAGGAACACTAAGCATATTGAAGATGCTGTGAGAACAATCACAGATGCCTTTAAAGACGCAACTGACAGGTCATGTAAACCACCGGTCCAGCGCGTTAATCGAAAACCACCATGGTGGTCTAAAGAAATAGCCGAATCCCGCAAGATTTGCCGCAGGCTTTTCAACGAAGCAAAGAGGACAGGAAACTGGTTACTCTATAAATCTTCGATGAATAAGTTCAAAAATCAGGTCAGAAGCGCTAAACGTAAGTCATGGAAAGATTTTTGCAGTGGCATTGAAAATTTTTCTGAGACTAACAGACTGCGTAAAATACTGGCCAAACAAGCGCCTATTCCTGGATATATCCAAAAAGCAGACGGCACATGGGCAACCAGTGCACAAGAATCACTGGAAGTCCTTATGGAAACCCATTTTCCAGGATGTCAATCCATTACGGAGCGGTAACACAATTCCGTCCAATCTAGCCTTGTACCTCATACCGTAATCATTGATGCGGATAGGTTGCAATGGACTATAAAAAGTTTCCATCGCTATAAGGCTCCAGGGCCGGATGGCATAATTCCCGCTGATCTTCAGAATAATCTGGATCTGGTAACACCATGGCTTTTAGCTATATATAAAGCCTGTCTATCCTGGTCTTACATCCCAGACCAATGGACAAAGTGTAATGTGATATTTATTCCCAAGGGAGGAAAAGTGTCACATGCGAGAGCAAAGGATTTCAGACCAATAAGTCTAACATCCTTTCTTCTCAAAACACTAGTAAGACTTATCGAAATCCACATAAGGATGACAATCGATAAGAATCTCCTTTCCCCGTCCCAACATGCCTACACAAAGGGCAAATCTGTTGAGACGGCGCTGCACTCGATCGTGGGCTACATAGAGAAGTCCTTGGAGCATAAAAAATATACTATGGTGGCCTTCATGGATATTGAAGGAGCATTTAATAATATTAATCCGCTGGCAATAACTCAATCTCTCAAGGAGGTTAGGGTTGACCATTCAATCATCAGGTTCATAACAAATCTGTTAGGTTATAGGGAAATATCATCCTCATTCGGCTTGGCTAAAATCACCAAGATAGCAATAAGAGGCACCCCTCAAGACGGGGTACTGTCTCCGTTGCTTTGGAATATAGCAATTAATAAGCTATTAATAAAGTTGGACTCCATGTACTTCAAGACAATTGCCTAGGCAGATGATGTGGCGGTTGCAATTGCTGGAGCTCATGTTGATACAATGACACAAAGATTGGAAAAAGCATTCAGAGCAATCTGTTCCTAGGGGGGATCAGAGCGGACTGGGTGTAAATCCATCTAAAACGGAGCTTGTATTATTCTCAAGGAAATACAAGGTTCCAACCTTCAGACCACCTATATTAAATGGGGTAACACTAAATCTATCTGATAGCGCGAAATATCTAGGCATAATATTAGATAGTAAACTCTCCTGGAAAATGAAAGTTCAGGCTAGAGCGTCCAAAGCTATGACGGCAATATATGTATGTAAGAAAGCCATTGGCACGACCTGGGGGATGAGCCCAAGGAATGTAAATTGGCTGCTTGAAGCAGTAATCAAACCAATATTATTTTATGGTGCAACTGTCCGGTGGAGAGCACTAGATTTTAGGACAAACGTCTCTATTATAGAAAGGGTGTTGCGCACTATGGCGATCCTTATAACTGGAGCCATCAAGTCAACACCAACGAAGGCGCTTTTTGCAATACTTAACTGGTTACCGGTAGATATACTGGCCAGGTATGTGGCACTAAGGACAGCTGTTAGACTAAATGTTGTAGGTGCATGGAACCATAGATCATGGGGACATGCCAATCTTCTAGGAACAACGAATGTTATTCCTGAGCTCTTAGACTACTGCACCCCGTCATCCTTCTTCACACGAAGATTCCACTTTGATTTGGCGGAGGGATACACTCTAACTCCCCGAACTTTACTGGTTTACACAGATGGTTCCAAAAGGGGAACGAGAGTGGGAGGTGGAGTCTATATAGAGGAGTTTGGAATTAGGATATGTTTCAGACTTCCGAATGACTGCAATGTCATACAAGCAGAAATATCTGCTATTAAAAAGGCGGCTAACTGGCTAAAGTGCCACAGGATATCAGACAGAGATATCTGGATTTGTACTGATAGTAAAGCCACTATCATGTCCCTTATAGGTGTGTATAGCACATCAAATCTTGTCCTTGAATGCCGGACATCCTTAAATGAGATGGCGGATAATTCGACAGTCACCCTTAAATGGGTGAGGGGACATGGGACTAATCAAGGCAATTGTGCTGCCGATGAACTAGCCAAGAAGGGAACACTATTGCACGATGATGCCATAGACATCTATTGTGGCATTCCCCTCTCGGCCTGTTTACACCGCATCAACTTTGCCCTTCACAACATAGCTCAGGCCAGATGGTCCAATGAGTCGACTTGCTCGAGCGCAAGGACAATCTGGCCCTCGATGGACCAAAAGAAAACGGTCTCACTATTTCGGCTGCAGAAAATGCAGATACACGACTTAATAGCAATAGCCACTGGGCATTGCTTATTTGGAGCCCATGCAAGCAGGATGGGTATCCCTTATAATGACTTCTGTAGAAGTTACCAGGATGATGAAGAGGAAGAAACGGTTGAACACCTTCTCTGTCATTGCCCTGCATTAGAACACTGTCGCCTACAATACTTGGGACGACGATGTTTTGAAAGCCTCTCTGGAACCAATCAGGATTAACTCCTTTGTAAGGAACTGTGGTTGGTTTTCTAACCCTCTTCCAACTGAAGTGACATAGTTGGTCATCAACATATGTCACGTCCAATAGTGCCTTCACGGCTAGCACCTTCCCTGTCTATGACCTTCTACCCACTTCTTTCTCTAATTTCTCACTTCTTTTACTTCTTTCTCTAATTTCTCAGTCGAACTTTGTTTTCTATTTTCTCTGCCTATCCCTCCTCTTATCTGCAGGTATCACAAAGGGACCAACATAATGGACCCAAGTGAGCTATTTCATTCTCTTTCTTCTCCTCTATACAAGCTGCCTGCTTAACCTAACCTAACCTAACCTAGGTCCCTGTTTCATAGCATCAGGAGACTACAACGCTAAACATACGTTTTGGGGATCAAGACTTATTACTCCAAAAGGTCATGTTTTATTTGACACTATTTCAAAAATGCGTCTGAAAGTGATATCAAGTGGACAACCCACCTATTGGCCTACTGATCGACAAAAAATACCTGATGTTATTGATTTTGGCGTGATTAAGTGTATTCTGAAATGAATGTGAAATGTGTAAAGTTGAAGCGTCATTTGAATTAGCCTCAGATCATTCAGCCTATTGTCTATATATGGAAACAGCAAAATATCGTGTCGCCAACAACTTGCACAAGCATTAATTGGTTGAAATATAGAAAATATCTCCATAGTCATTGTTCAGAAAACATACCACTAAGAACAACAGAAGATGTGGACCAGAGTCTAATTTACTTT
Organism: Phasia obesa; assembly: GCA_949628195.1. Lineage (NCBI taxonomy): Eukaryota > Metazoa > Arthropoda > Insecta > Diptera > Tachinidae > Phasia > Phasia obesa. Next base: position 48,319,062 of record OX451219.1, on the reverse strand, counting down.
GATCAAAACCTTAAATCAGCTGCCAAACATGCGACAGAAACCAGACAACTAGCTAGATACAATCAAATTTATTTTGTAGCTGTGGAGCGGCTCTTGGCTGAAAAAAGAAAAATTATAAGAGAGTGGCAAGCACACAGATCTCCTCAACTCAAATCTAGACTTAAAGATTGCACGAAACGGCTAAGACAGCTGCTAGAATCTCGAAGAGTAGCATCTCTGAAAAATTACTTGGATGACCTCGACGCAACTGCACAATCAGATTATTCATTATGGCGTGCATTTAGGAACCTTAAAAGACCGGTCGTACGTAAGCCTCCCTTGCGAACTTTTTGTGGAGACTGAGTTGGCATCAGTAGAGACTATTGCCGTAGTACCCCTAAGATTTGAATTTAGCGACATTGAAAGGGCATTAGCAGATTTAAACACCAAAAAAGCCCTTGGCGTTGATAAAACAAGTAACAAGATGTTAGTTGAGTTGCCCCGTATAGGTCGCAGAATTATTCTGTTTGTTTTTAATGCCATCTTACGTCTTGAGTACTTTCCCACAGAGTGGAAGGTCTCTTTGATAACTATGATTCCTAAACCAGGAAAAGACCACACAAAAGTAGAATCATACAGACCTATAAGCCTTTTATCAAACGTGTCAAAGTTATTTGAGAGAATATTAATAACTAAGCTGAATCGAATTCTTAGCGCGAAAGGATTTATTCCGAACCATCAATTCGGCTTCAGAAAACAACATAGTACGATCCAACAAACACACAGATTAGTAAATGTAATTAAAACGAACTTTGAAGAAAAAAATACTGTTCTGCGCTCTTTATCGACGTTTCTCAAGCATTTGATAAGGTTTGGCACGAAGGCCTAATATTTAAGCTAAAGCTGAACTTGCCCGAAAACTTAAATAAGCTCTTAAAAGATTATTTAACGAATCGCAAATTTTTACTAAAAGAAGGTGACTTTTTAAGCTCGCCACAGCTCATTGAAGCCGGAGTTCCCCAAGGTAGTATTTTGGGACCAATTTTATATTTACTGTACACATTAGATATGCCAATTAGCACCCTAGTCCACACATCAACTTTTGCAGATGACACAGCTTTTTTAAGTATTCGTGAAAGTGCCCAAGAAGCATCACAACTTTTACAAGACCACATACTCAAATTGGAAAAATGGCTAGAAAAATGGAGAATAAAAGTGAATGAACAAGAATGTACTCACACAACTTTCACACTTCGTAAGGACCATGCCCTCCTCTTCGCATAAATAACCAACTGATACCACAGCTTTCAGACGTTAAATACCTGGGTATACATCTTGACCATCGCCTTACTTGAAAAAGCCACATTGACTTCAAGTTAACACAAATGAAACTAAAAGCAGTACAAATAAATTGGCTTATTGGCAGAAACTCCACCCTGAGCTTAGATTGTAAACTTCTACTGTACAAGTCGATCCTCAAACCAATTTGGTGTTATGGGATTCAGTTATGCGGCACTGCCTCCGCTAGCAATGTAGAAAAAATTCAAAGGCGCCAAAATATGATTCTACGTATTATTACATCTGCGCTCTGGTATATAAAAAATTCGAACATCCACAAAGACCTAAACATGCCATCAGTTAAAGCAGAAATAGCAAAACATGCAGTCACATATCTAAGAAGGCTTGAATCTCATCCAAACCCTTTGGCGCGTAACATGCTGAATGAACCTGGTTATATTCGACTAAAAAGAAGATATACTGATTTTCTTGGCCGTACATTAGAGGGATGACCCGCAAATGATTGCAAAATCCGTGAAACAAACATTATTTTTGTCTAGAACTGGCTGGACTTAAAAAGTATATTTTATTTTAGACTTAAGATATGAGTAATTATTGTTAGTTCAAAAATATTGAAGATACAATAAATAAATTTAAAAAAAAAACAAAAACAAAAATATTCATTTAATTGTGACTGATATAGTTTAAATGATATTAATTATTATATATTGTATTATTTATTATAATTATTTTTACATACAATGAAATTTTATAATCAAGCTTAAGAACGTTTTTATTCTCTCTAAGAAAGAATTAATAAAATTACAAATTACGTGATAATATTAATGAAAAATTGGAAAAATTTAATTTTTAGACACCAGCACGAGTGGAATGCACATTTTCTAGACAGCCACGTCCGTCATCAGAACTACTTGGATCTACGAATCTAACGAAGTCTACCACTACCTTAAGCTTCCCTCTTGTTGAATATTTTTACTTTAATATTTACCACCTATATTTTTTTGTTCCTTCAGCGAACCTTCGGTTAGCAATGAAGTTACTTTTTGTTTATTTGTTTTACTTTTAACATTCGTTTTTAGTTAACACTAATCTAGTATCAAACCAAACTTTGTTGAGTAAACAAGATTGCGCCGCGGTGCTTTGCGTTTTTTAATTTTGAAAATTTTAATTATTATTAGTCGAAATGTTTTATGTATTACATACAATGAAATTTATAATCAAGCTTAAGTTCTTTTTTATTCCCTCTAAGAAAGAATTAATTAAATTACAAATTAGGTGATAATATTAAAGAAAAATTGGGAAAATTTAATTTTTAGACACCAGCACGAGTGGAATGCACATTTTCTAGACAGCCACGTCCGTCATCAGCACTACTTGTATGTAATCTACTTAGGGTAGTGTTTTAGTTGTAAGCATCAACTATTTAACCAACCAAATCCAGATAAAGGAATACGAGAAAACTTGTATTCAATTATCAATCGTCAGTTGGTGATAACGAGGTCTACCACCACTTAAGCTTCCCTCTTATTGAATATTTTTACTTTTAATATTTACCACCTTATGTGTATGTTGTTGTGCCTTCAGCTAATCTTCAATTATTTTTATTTTATGCCCCTATTACGGTTTACAACTCAACTCAGTTGAGTTGTCTAAAAGACAACTTGCAAGACAACTGCTACTGATGAGTTGTAATTTGAAACAACTGCTAGTGATGAGTTGTAATTTTTTTAACCGAACTAGCACAGGGTTGTAAACGGTGAAACTACAACAGAGTTGTAACACAATTTAAATTCAAAATAAGCATTTTCGACAAGTTGAGTTGTAATTGATAATACCAAATTGTAAAATTTCAACTGAAGTAGAGTTGAGTTGTAAACCGTAATAGGGGCCTTAATATTATTTCTCTCTTGTAATCAGCGTTGCCACATTCTGTGTACAAGATATAAAATTTTCTGAAATTTAAAAAAAATGTTATTGATAATTTTTAAAAACTTTTGCTTTACAATTTTATTTGTTTATATACTAATAATCACTATTTGCCAAAATCTTTTGCTATTTTAATTCTGTTGATTTTCTTTAAAGGATGAAAGGGACATGTAGAACAATAAGTTTATTATAAAATGTACCAAAACTATTTCGGAAATTGTTATACTAATTATAGTTACTACCCTGAACCCCATTTTGAGCAAGAAATAATGTATTTTGGATCATTAATTTGAATTCATAACTCAGCACAGCAGAAAGTTCAAATATAATTTTGATTTTAAAAGTGAAATAAGTCAAATATTTTAAACATCTAGTTTATCAGCTATTTAATTTCAAATCCTAATAAAATAACATAATCTGAAGTAATCCGCAGTATGCTATGAAAATTAGGTTCATAAATTGAGTTTATTTTTTGTTTGGTAAACAAAATACAGTTACTGTGTATTTTAATAGTGTCCGTTTTCAAAGTTTGGCAACATAATTATTATATTACTATTAATGTAAAAATCACTATTTATAGTTAATTGTAGACATTATACATCCCTGAGCATTATTATAATTTAATAGAATTGCAAGAACAAATGGTTCAGAAAGATTTTATTTCAACAACTGGAAGAATCAACGACTAATAGAAAGAGAAATACCAATGGAGAAGCAGTATCTTGGCTAAAAATACAATAGATCAAATTTCTATATCCAAAGATGCTTTATAAAACTTTGGATGACAATTCCAAATTCAAAGTGTTAGACCTTTTACCTAAAAAGGAAGGAAGACGTAAAGATATGGTGGATTTACTACCCTATATCCCACCAATTTTCCACAAACCCTTTATTTCCCTAAATACTATAAACTAAGTTACTTAGTTACAATGTAATGAGTTTGAATAAAATTTTAATTTCTAATAAAAATTTTTCTTTAATGGTTTAAGTCATTTATAAAGCCATGCACAAAACCACATTGCCTTTTAAAAATGGTTATAAATTTCACAATTATAATAAATACTTATTTGTTGGCACTATTTAATTGTCAAAATATTGTATTCCATAATACAAAAATATTTCTTAATCCTTTAAAATGCAAACCTCTTAATATCTTGAAACAAGAAATATATGACTTATACATACCATTTTCATAATCAAGAGCTCAAATATCTCTTTTTACACTGTCTAAATAAAAATAAAATTATATTTTATACCAGCTGTGCCCGCCACTTCGTAAGGGTTCTTGTAATATTTTGTTCAATTTTGCTTTGAAGGCAGTGTAGATTGCCTTGACCTTTACGTTTTTATAAACGCCTTAAGATATGCTACATATCACTTTACGTATTTTTTAACGTTATAAAAAATTAAGTATGCACACCCGGTCAGTTTAAATTGTACTTTCACTGCTTTTCCTCCACTTTCTCTTGGAAATAAGATATTTATGCGGAAAAAAAGCATCGTATATTGGGATCAGGATACTTAAGTATCTCCTCACAAAATATTGTTAAAATCCATCCAGTAGTTTTTGCAGAATTACAATAAGACATGTTAGACAAATATCAGAATATAGATCTAAATCATCATACAACTCAAATTATATATAAACCTATATTATAGTAAACATTGTACCTTTCATTAGTACACTTAATATTTTAGTATTAATTTTAATAAAGTACAACATTTTAGCGATTTTTTCAATTTTTAGCGAATTTTGCCGAGTTAATTTAATTAATTTCTTGTAATATATTAATTATATATAAAAATTAAATAAATATATACATATATTGTTAGCAAATACGAAATTAATTTTAGCGATTTTTGACGTTGAGTTTTGCAAAATAGTTCGGATCTGACAGCCCAACTTCAAGTACAAGTACGATTGCCGAATGTGAAAAAAAATATTTACGAAGTAAGGTAAAGCCGACACCACATAAAAATATACTTGAGTTCGCTGAATATTCAAACTCAGCAATACTCAAATGTTATTGGTATAGTAAATACTCGTTCTTTGAAATGCGGTGGCGATCACATCGCAACCGCATTTAAGACGAGTATACTTAAAGTAGCTAAATTATGCAATCTTGCAGTTCTCTGGTGTGAACACGAAAATCATAATGCGTATGTTAAACACTGATTTTAACATACACATGAAATTCCATATGGATAGAAATTTTGACATATGACTTGTACACGCAGTCTAAACACACCTTTAGGTATCAGAGCAATAAGAGAAACCCTCCATTCTGGAGGAAAATGCTCAATGCGTAGAATGGCATTAAATTTATTTTTAATTAGAACTATTTTAACTGCTACCTGGGAAAATTTCATTATCATCTTATTGCTTGTTTTGTCAAAACCAACGCTTTTTTGGGTTTGAACTGGGGATTGGTGTTTCAACATCTATGGGTGGCAGCTCAACTATATTAGTAGGTACATATTATTGAATTAATAAAATGGCCAAGAATCACGTTTTGTAACTTTAAGAATTCATAACAATTGGTTATTTGAACAGTAGTAGAAAAAAGTAATATAAATAACTAGTGTACCAATAATGTTACCAGACTACAAAAGAATAATCATGAAATAAATACAAGTGAATGTTCATATAACATATCCAACACTCCGCTATCATTTGCTCGATGGGGCAGTATATACACGTTACAATTCCTTTCTTCACTAGATCCTTTGCCAGCTTATATTTGGTATCCATGTGCTTAGTTCTGAAGGAAAATTTATCATCTTGTAGAACACGTAAAGTGCTTTGATTGTCATTATAGATGATCGTTGGCTCGTTTACAGGCAAATGCATATCTTGTAAAATTTGTTTTAGCCATTTAGCTTCCTTAACAGCCCCCGACAAAGATACATATTCTGCTTCACAGGTTGATGACGCAACAATTGATTGTTTTTGGCAAGACCGGGATATAGTACCTTTATTTAAGAAAAATATTCGTCCACTATTTGATTTTCTTTCACTTCTCTCCTCTGCCCAGTTCGCATCTGCATAGCCGATTAGGTCCTCTTCTTGATTTTTATTACTGAGGTGCAATTTACGATCTGTGGTTGATTTGAGATATTTTAAAATACGTCTGCATTGAATCCAGTCTTCATTTGTTGGCTTTGCTACCTTTTGAGCTAAAATGTTTACTGGTGCTGAAATATCGGGTCTAGTATTAATGGAAATATATAAAAGGTGTCCAATTAATTTGCGATATTTATTGTTGTTTTCCAAATACGTTGAAATTTGTTCTTTTCCATAACTAACTTCCATTGGAGTTTTAATAAACTTTGCATCTTGCAATTGAAATTCGTTCACGGTTTTATTTATGTAATTGGATTGGCAAAGTTTAAAATTATCTTTTGGATCTTTCGACACTTCAATTCCTAAGTAATGCCTAATTTCGCCTAAATTTTCAATCTCAAAATGATGAGATAATTCCTTTTGAATATATCGGATTTGTTCTCTAGTGTGGGAAGCAATAATTAAATCGTCAACATAAACAATGACGTAACATATAGTTCCATAAATGTCACCAGTGTACAAACATGGGTCGTTAATACTTTGTTTAAATTTCGCCTTCAAAAGGACTTCATTAAGAATATTATACCAGGATCTAGCAGCCTGTTTTAATCCATAAATGTTTTTTTTTAACAAACACACCGATTTTTCATTTTGGTCTTGAAAGCCTTGAGGTTGCATCATATAGACAGTTTCAGTCAAAATTCCGTTCAAAAACGCTGTTTTTGCATCTATGTGATTTACGATCATACTTTTCCTACCAGCAACTGACAATAAAATTCGAAATGTTGTATGGGAGACCACTGGGGCGCAGATTTCATCGTAATCGATTCCAAATTTTTGACAAAACCCCTGAGCAACAAGTCGAGCTTTAAAACGACTCACTTCACCATCAGCATTTCTTTTTACTTTATATACCCATTTACTTCCGATAGCCGATCTATTTTCAGGCAATTCTACAAGCTCCCAAGTATGGTTCCTTTTAATTGACTCTATTTCGTCTTGCATCGCGGCTAGCCATTGGTCTTTTTCGTCACTATCAAGAGCTTCTTGGTATGTTTTAGGTTCTCTAATTTCTTGAGTTGACCATATTTCATCTATTAACTTTCTAGCAGCCTTACCTTTATTTGATCTTTCCGAAACTCGTACTACTGGTGTTAATGGTTCATTACTTTCATTTTCAAAATTAACATTTTGTTCTTTCACACTTTGAAGGTTTCTTTCACCACAATATTCTTTTCTGCCAATATCATCGGAATTATTGATTGCAATGTCTTCACTTTTCACAGGTTCTGAACTCTCCTCCTCAATCAATAATTTATCCATTTTACTATTTGTTTTCTTATATATTTCAATATAACCATCTTGTTGAGCTTTAATAGGAACTACATCAGTAAAACCAACATCACGGGATATAACGACCTTCTTGCTGTCTAGGTTATAACAACGAAAAGCTTTTGAATTATTATCATAGCCTAGAAAAATCATTTCTTGTGATTTATCATCTAATTTTCGTCTCATTGCTGATGGGATGTGTACAAAACATTTTGAACCAAAAATCAGAGATTGTAATGATTATGAGTTTAATTTTAAAAATTGGGTTTTAATGATTATTATTATAAGTACTATTTATATACTTACATATGACCAAATTAACAAAAGAAATAATTTTCATTTTTAAGTCAATAATAAAACTCAAGAAATAATTTTTATTTTCTAAACGAAATATAAAACTTGGAAAATAATCCTTATTTTCTAAGTGAAATATAAAACTCAGAAAGTAATTTTTATTCTTCAATCAGAAAATAAAACTCAGAGAGTATTTTTTATTCTTGAATCGGAAAATAAAACATAGAGAGTAATTTTTATTCTTCAATCAGAAAATAAAACTTAAACATCAATCATTAAATGATAATAATTTTTATTCTCTGAGCAGAAAATAAAACTCGGAGAATAATTTTTATTTTCCAAGCGAAAAATAAAACTCAACAAGTAATCATTGATGTCTGAGGAATAAATAGAACTCGAAAAATAATTTTTATTTTTGATTTTTTTCAATAAAACTTAAAAAATAAAAGTCAATCCCCTTAAAGACGATTGCAATGGTGTACTCCTTGTACATGTAGCATATCCCTAACATAATGATTGTTTTCTTTTAAAATGTGATGGATGATTATCCATTTATTTATTTGCGATCCCTGCCAAAAATATGAAATTTCTTCAAACTAGGTTTATTACCATACCATTTTTCATACGGAGTTGAATTAGTTGATCTGGTAATTAGATGATTCTGAATATAATTGGCCGTTGAAACCGCTTTTTCCCAAAATGTTTTTGGCAAATTAGAGTCAATAAGTAAACTCCTGGCCATTTCTAAGAGCGTTCTATTTTTCCTTTCCGCTTTACCGTTTTGTTGAGGGGAGTAGGGGGCTGTCAGTTGTAATTGGATACCTTTTAACTTCAGATAGTCATTAAGACTCTTTCCTGTATACTCCCCACCTCTATCAGAACGAATTATTTTTGGGGTACGACCAAAAAATGTGTGACAAAATGTTACAAAATTTTTAATAGATTGTTCTACTTCTGATTTTTGTGACAATAGTTGTATATTAGTAAAATTGGAATAGTCTTCAATAAAAGTTACCACATACCTTTTACCAGATGGCGTTGTTGTTGACATTGGGCCACATACGTCAGTGTGTATCAAATCCAATGGTGCAGTTGATTTACTTGACGAAATTTTCGGAAATGGTATTCGAGACATTTTTCCTTTCGCACACGTCTCACAAATTTCTTTAATGCCACAATAAACAATTTTTAAATCTTCAGCAAGGTTTTCGGAGACCATTTTACGAATAGCGTCTGGATCTCGATGTCCCAATTTATAGTGCCATTGGTGTATACAATTTTCATTATGTTCAAAAACTACATTCACTTTATTTGATGTACATTCCCGTAGCATATACATATCAGTAACAATATCAGCTACACCAATATTTATTCCATTAATATTTATGTAGCAATTACTTTTATTAAATGTTACATTAAAACCAGATTTAGTTAACTGTCTTACAGAATGAATGTTTCCAACTAAACGTGGTGCGTACAGAACTTCTTTAGCAAGGTATTTATTTTTCTTACCATTGACATCGCAAAACGACAATTCACCTGATCCTGAATACCTTCTATAGGAACCGTTTCACCATTTGCTAACTCTATGGAACTTTTATATGAGTTATCTATATTCACGAAAAATTTTGAATCATTTACAGAATGTCTTGTTACAATTTTTGTTATTACCAAGTTTAAAAAGAAAATCTCTTGAGTAGGAGGTTTCTTCAACAGAATTAATTTTGTTTGTACAATTTCTAGATACCTGTTTAGCTTTCTAATTTTAATACTTAATACAATTTTTCTTTTGGTGTCCGGGCTTTTTACAAAAATAACACGTTGATGCAGGTTTAACAACAGCTTTTAAAACAGTATCATTTACACCATTACCACTGATATGCAAACGACTTTCATATTCAGCAATTACCCTCTGTTGAACTAAAGCAAATGTGATTTCATCTTATTTTCTGGACTCTAGTGAAATTATTAGTGTATCATATCCCTCCGGCAAACTACTAAGAAGAATAGCAGCACTCCACTTATCGGATAAAGCTTCTTCCCCAACATCATGTAGTTTAGTGAACAAATCATTCATTAAGCTGCAAATTGAACGTATCAGAAAAACTTTATAAGCTAAAGTATTTTTCTCATGATAATCTTTAAAAGCCATCCACGTATCTTTAGCCGTCTTTTTATTGCGTATATAAAAATACAAAACAAATTTCCTTTTTGTAATTAAATACTTATTCCTTAGTTGCTTGCGTTATTTTATTTTGTTTTATGTTTCTTTAAAATTCTTTAAACAAAAGTTTCTTTAATTTTATAGGCCCATAACCTATTGAATTAATAAAATGGCCAAGAATCACGTTTTGTAACTTTAAGAATTCATTTATTAAAGATAATATAAGAAAACAGGAAATAACAATTGGTTATTTGAACAGTTGTAAAAAAGGTAATATAAATAACTAGTGTAACAATAATGTTATAGCCCATTCAGGCTGCCACGAAATTAAGTAATTTCGAGCTGAAATTACGAACGAAATCTAAGGTGTTCTTACTGGGCTTTTTGACATTTGAGTTGATTTCGCAAACAGCTGATCACGTTTAGTTACATTTGTATAATTTAATTCTTTAGAAAAAAGCTTTCGCACAACACTTTCGTATCAATTTAAAATATACACGAATATTAAAAACAGCACTACAACAAAATTAATGTACAATTATGTTTATATTTCCATTATTTCATTTGGCTTTTAAATTTTTTCTGACAAAAGCGCACTTTCAAGGTTGTAAATATGGTCATGGTTGCAAAAAGTGTAGCTTTTTATACAAAACCAGCGTTGTCTACCGCAATTTCAAGTTAATTTCGACGAAATTAAGTAGAATGAGTTAATTTCGGCAATGGTAAAATGTATGCGAAATTAAGTAATTTCAAGTTTATTTCGGCCGAAATCACGAAATGACTTAATTTCGTGGCAGCCTGAACGGGCTATTACCAGACTACAAAAGAATAATCATGAAATAAATACAAGTGAATGTTCATATAACATATCCAACACATATATTCGCTGCAAATACAGTTTTCAAATGGTTCTCAAATAAATTGCCTTTTTCAGTATCATTTCTTGCCCAACCTCCACACAAGGAAGGCTTATAAATAAAAGGTTTTTGTTTCATGCCATACTGAATAATCCGATTGTCGGCTAGCGTCAAGGCCTTCCGAGTATTTTTGTAGTGATGCAGTTCTATGATATTCTTTTAGATCTCTTAGAGGTTTCGTGATTTCTTCTAGCCTGCTTTTATGTTGAGGCGATCTGTGTAATTGCCACTCTCTGTGAATTCTTTTTTTTATCACTCAAGAGCCGATCGACATCTACAAAATAAATTTGATTATATCTAGTTTGTTGTCTGTTGCTTGTTAGGTTGATTTCATGTTTTTCTCAAACTCAATATAAAAATATTTTCTGTATTTTAACCAATTCATACGTATGGTTTTCATTGATGATACGATCTTTTGACGATTCCAAATATGAACAATAGTAGGCGAATGATCTGAAGATAATGCTAGAGATGCTGCAACTTTAATCATTTCTCTTGAAATGGCCTTAGTCACTCCAAGATATATTTTGTGGATCAGTACGCCAATTTTGTGGATCAGTAAGCCAATAAGTCGCTTGTCCACTCGAGATCACATTCAGACGCATTGTTGATGTTGTGTCAAACATGACCTTTTGTAATAATTACTATTGATCCACAAAAAGTATGTTTAGCGTTGTAGTCACCTGATGCTATAAAGCAGGGACCTATTTATAGAGGTCGCTATATTGACTCTCTGATATTTAAAATGTAGAAGGTAAATAAATAGAAAAAATAACAAAGTTTTTATAAAATTCTTCAGTGCAGATGTTTATTGCTTGAAGGTAGTCCTCACAAAAATCATACAGTAAATGATGTTTAATTCGAGCCTTTACTAGTATTGCAGAACCACCGTATGCTCTGCCACGGGGGTCTTTATCGTCGTAAAATATGTAATAATTGATATTACAAAAGCTATTTGTTGTTAACAAAAAAATCTATTTGTTGTTAACAAATATATTTTTTGTTGTTAACCCTTTAACTGTTTAATTTTGTTTTGAAAAATGTTTCTGTCTGGTTACTTATTTTTCAGCGATGACGACTATACTCGACGAAAACTGCTGTATAATTTTACAAATTGCGACAAAAAAATTGGTTTTTATAGAAAATCTTAATTGCTTACGTTGCAATCAAACATAATTTATTTCATTTCATTGATAAAAAATATACATTATGAAGATGAAATTTTTGCATTATAGAAACGAAAACAAAAAGTATATAATACCAAATCAATTTAAAGAAATTTAATTTAAGTTTATATTTTTAAAAGCTCTTTATTTGCCTAGCTTCAAGAAAAAAAATTATATGTGTTTCATTGATTTATAATAAGAATGCAATTTTTTTTTATCTTCATGACGAGTATACTCGACATAAACAGTTAAAGGGTTAACAAATATCTTTTTTTAATAATATAATCCCAAAAAATGGAAAAATATGTTTTTTTTAATTGATCTTTTTTTCAAGTTCCGGTTCGAGTTTTATTTTTTTTCGATCAATAGAAGACATAACAATAGTATAAAAACAGCAAAAAGTCAGAAGACCATATTTTTTCCTTTTTTTAAACACTCAATTAAAATAAATGCAATATTTATGACAATTAAAAAAAATATTACCAACCAACTTTATATATTAAAATTTTATTCATTTTATAGGAAATAATCTAAGCTAATAAATACACTCAATTTTTATTTCTTATGGCAAAAAATAAATTTTTAGCGATTATTTTTGTAAAACAATAAAAAAAACTAGTTTTGACTTGCAGTACAAAAAGAGTTAAATTGAACTTTTGTTTTGCGAAGTTTGTAGTTTTTTCATTAAAAACCTTTAAAAGTAAAGGAATTTGAGCAAAAATCAATAAAATGGACAATAAAAAAATAAATTCTTTCCAAAATTGCGGTAAAATTTCCAAAACTTTTTATAAAAACTTTTTAGAATCGAAAGTATTTACTAAAAGAAGGAGATTTTTAAGCTCACCACGGCTCAATGAAGCCGGAGTTCCCCAAGGTAGTATTTTGGGACCAATTTCATATTTACTGTACACATTAGATATGCCAATTAGCACCCGAGTCCACACGTGATCATTTGCGGATGACACAGCTTTTTTAAGTATTAATGAAAGCGTCTAAGTAGCGTCACAACTTTTACAAGACCACATACTCAATTTTGAAAAAATGGTGAATAAAGGTAAATGAACAAAACTGTACTCATATAATTTTCACACTGCGTACTGACGCATGCTCTCCTATTCGCATAATTATCCAAGTAATACCGCAGCTTTTTGCCGTCAAATTCCTGGGTGTATATCTTGACCGTCGCCTTACTTGGAAAAGCCACATAGACTTCAAGTTAACACAAATGATATTAAAAGCAGTACAACTAAATTGGCTTATTGGTAGAAACTCCACCTTGAGCTTAGATTGTAAACTTCTACTGTACAAGTCGATACTCAAACCAATTTGGTGTTATGGCATTCAATTATGGGGCACTGCCTCAGCTAACAATGTAGAAAAAATTCAAAGGCGTCAAAATTCGATTCTGCTCCCTGGTATATCAAAAACTATAATATCCACAAAGACCTAAACATGCCATCAGTCAAAGCTGAAATAGCCAAAGATGCAGTAACGTACTTATCTAAAGAAGTCAAACCCTTTGGCGCGTAACATTCTAAGTGAACCTGGATACATTCGAATAAAAATAAGAGATACTGCTTTTCTTGGCCGTACATCAGAGGGATGACCCGCAAATGATTGCAAAAACCGAAACAAATATTGTTGTTTTGTTTTATTTTGTTTAGAAGAGAAGGTCAAATTCGCGACATCTACGGAAAACCCTTTTATTTTTATTTAATTTATTTTCGTTACTTGTTGTTACACTAAATTTTGTAAAACATAATATGTGTAAATTTTAAGTGTCAGCCTATTACTGTTCAAATATAATTACTTTCTATAAAAATATCAGCAGCCTACCTATTGCAGTTCAAAAAATATGGCAATATAAGTCAAAACATGTTATTGCGGAACACCCTTTAATTATTATAGCGCCGATGGCATAAAAATTTCAAGAGTGCTATTACGCCTCAATCATGTCACTATTGAAACACCCTTCATTTTTAGGTTTATTTTTGTTTACTTGTTTATATAGCAAACTAAGTTGTAATTACTTTTTGCAAATTTAATGTGTATGTCTCCTACAGTTAAAGAAATAAACACATATACGTGAATAACACGTTTCTATTGGAACACCCTATAAGTTTTAGAATTTGTTGCTATAGAGGCAACAGTTACACAAATTTCCAGAGATAAAAGTCGCTAAAAGACAGATGGAACCTTAATAAAGATGATAATGAATTAAGTCTTTATTAGATTTTGACAAGAACTATACCAAAACCATTGAGCAAGTAGCCTTAGATGACCAATAACATTTTTGGTTATTTATAGACCAAAATAAGAAGACCAAAAAAAAAATACAAAATTTTTGTAATGATTATTAAAGACCTAAAAAATTAAAAATCATTTTTTGTTGTTATAATAGACCAACCTAATTAAAAATAGTTAAATAGTTTGTAATGGTTATGAAAAACCAAAATAAAAAAATCTTTAATAGTGGTTACCAAAATAAGAAAAAATTAAAAATAACTATAATTTATATATAAATAGGCAAGTGAAAAAAGTTAAGAACCACTTTAACTGACTCAAACTCAACGCTTGATTTTTGTTTGTATTTTTTTCTTCTACATTTTTGAGTCTAAGATAGTTAAAAACAGTTACGGATATTATGCATTCATATAGCCATGATCTCTCATTCTCTCTTAATTTGCTAAAAAATTACAACAAAAAACTCAAAATTAACTAAATTAAATTTGGCTTGGCAACTCCGTAAATATTCAGAAGGAGAAACTTATTAATTTATTATTATATGTAATTTTGTAAACTAAATCAAAATCAAAAGAAAATATGTACATACATATGTATTAATAACTAAATTTGAATAATATAAGTATGAAAATATGCAACATGAATGTGCAGTTATGTAAAATACATATATACCTAAAACGATTACAACAATAAATTTGGTCGAATTTCGACCACAGGGCTAACTCTAGTGGTTATAAAAGATCTAAAAATTAAAAATCTTTTATAATGGTTATGGCAGGACTACCTTTTTTGTGGTTGTTTATAACTGTTACAAGAGGACCGACATTTTTAAGTTATTTTTTCTGTAACCAATTTAATATTAAAATAAATTGAAAGAAGTCCCGGTACTGACTCTCTGATATCGAAAATATTTCCATCACAGTCTTCGAGGCAGATGTTGGTTGCTTCCATTTAATCTAACAGTACATGATGCTTTATTAGTATTGCCAAACATCCTCATGCTCTACCACGAGGGTATTTAGTATTGTAAAATATGTAGTTATTTATTTAAAAAAAATTATGAGTTTCAGAAATCAGCATGATATCAATTTGTTGATTTAGAAGAAAATTATAATATTAATACAATCATTACAATAATAATACAAAAATAACTATCTATCTATATATATAAAGCACAAAATGTGTTTGTTTGTATGTTTGTTTGTTTTTCGGAAAGCTATAGCTGCCTACACCCATGAACTGATCTTTCTGAAATTTTCACAGTTTGTTATTACATATACGGATGGTAAAATAGGGTACTTATTTTTTTGATATTCGACGTGGGCGTGGCACCTCCCATACAAAGTAAATATTTATCATCATGTTGCTTGGTAACAGTAATAGGTAGTACCTTAGAATTTTTCACCAGTAACCTCTATATTAACATACATTGTTAAGAGAAAGATGGACCGGATTGAAATAGCGGGCGTGGTACCTCCCATACAAAGTGAAAAATTATTATCCTGTATCTAGAGAACTGCAATAGGTAGCGCCTTGGAATTTTGCATCAGTAACCTCCATATTATGATAACTTGTGTAGAGAAACACAAACTGAATTTGAATGGAGGGCGTGGTACCTCCTTAACAAAGTGAAAAATTATTATAGTGTAGTTGGAGAACTACAACATGTCGAGTCTTGAAACGTTGTACAAGTAACCCTCATACTAATGCGCATTGTCTAGCAATATACCGAATGGATTGGGACAATGGGAGTGGTACCTCACATAAAAAGTGAAAAATTATTATCGTGTACCTAGAGAACTACAATAGGTACAGTCTTGAAATGTTGCGCCAGTAACACCCTTATTAAGTTACATTGTGTAGAGAAAAACAGACTGAATTTAAATGGAGGGCGTGGTACCTCCTATACAAAGTGAAAAATTATTATCGCGTACCTAGAGAACTACATTAGGTATAGTCTTGCAACTTTGCACAAGTAACCTTTATACTAATGTGCATAGTCTAGCAAAATACAGACTGGATAAGAATACAGGGAGTACACATCCCATTGAAATTAAAAAATTGTTATCGTGTTAATACGTATAGTCTAGCAAAAAACAGGTTGGATGGGGACATTTTTGATTTGAGAATATCGTGCGTTTTCGCGTTAAAATTCGGTCATACTTTTCTTCCAAGTTTTTATTGTATTTTTTGTGGATGGGTGTAGCGAAGCGCACTGGGAATAGCTAGTTTGTGATAAAATTATTTTAGGTTTCGTTCTGATAGAACTTTTCGTTAAAAAGTTACAAGCCTCTGAATTGGGAAAAGTTAAAAATGCCGTTTTTTCCGGATTTTCCCCAAAAAGGTGGTATTCTTTTTTTGCTGATGTAATTTAAACTTACTTCGGTACTAATAAATTTTTTAAACTATTGTAATGACAACCCATAGCTAATGCGAATAAAAAAATTAGGTAAAAAATTTAGCGGTTCTCCTTCCAGCCCTATCCAAACATAACCATTTTTTGAAACAACATTTATAAATTATTGTTAATTTTCTCGGAGTGCAAAGCACCGAATACGTAAACGGACTTTAAAAGCCTCAATTGTTGGCTATATACTCCAAAAAGGATTTGACAACCCTTTAATTAATAAAGACAGGGTAACCACATTTTTAAAAACCCAATTTTTTGGGAAATTTTTTCCCGTTCCGGAAATTTATATGTTAAAATAAAAAATTTCAATGCTATTGTTATTTCACCATTTGATTAAAATCTTTTTTTTTTTTGGACAAGCACTCAGGGGATGACCCCTACTCATACAATGCATTGTGGACATTCGATTTGAATTTTCCTACATCGAAAGTGACAGAAAGGACCTCTGGAGGGAGTTTATTACACATTCGAACAGTTCTGCTAAAAAAATGAATTTTCCCTGTAATGCGTAGTGCTTTTCACTGGCCATTCGACCACAAATGGATGCGCTCTAAACAAAAAGCGTGTTAAACGTAAAAATGTGCGGATTTTCGTCCCAAGGACATCAAAAGCGCCCGATTCATTAATATCTGTATCACCTATAATAACAGGTGAAGCATCATCTCCGAACGTACGCCATCATCTCCGTGCGTAAGCATGCAACATTCAGTTTTACGTCCGTTAAAATCGACTCTATTCACACGACCCCATTCGGATATTGTTACGAGATCGTGATTGATCGTATCATTCATGCTTTGTCTTTTCGACCGCACCACCAACTGGTTCGGTATATTACTAAATGCATACGTATGGCAAATGATGCTGTCATCTGCGAAAGAGTAGATAGGGTTGAAAGTTTGGCAAAGAAGGTCGTTTAAAAAAAAATAAGAAATAGGGTAGAAAAAAGAACAGAGCCTTGTGGTACCCCTGAATTAATCTTGAACTCGTTTGAAATCCCATCTACATCTATAACAACTCGTATAGTGCGATTCCTGAGAAAACCCGAAATAAATCGGGAGAAGTTATCACCGACACCAAAAGCAATGAGTTTTGACAGGAGTGCATCATGCTACACTCTACGAAACACCTTGGAAATATTTAGAGCCACCACCTTACTTTCGCCGAAATGATGTATAGAGTGACACCATTTTTCCGAAAGGAAAGCTAGCAAGTTACCTGTAGAGCGCCCCTACCGAAACCATACTGTCGGTCGCTGAGTAAGATATTGGGCTCCAGATACCTCACAAGATGAAAGTAAATCATACTTTCCACCACTTTAGAAAGTAAAGAAGAAATTGCTATTGGGCGGTAATTATCAGGATTGTTAGCCTTTTTTTAAAAGAGTCGGAATTGAAGAACTAGCATTATCCTTTACTCTTTTAACAAATGACCAAAAGGTCTTGCTACCCAGAGGAGCAGTAAGAACTTTAGCACGAAGACGCTCCTCGTATAGATTTTTTTCGCGTCGTAGTACTTTGGCACATGAAGATCTCGCTCTTTTGCGTAACGAATCAGTATCTGCGTTTTTGTTTCTACGCCAGATACTGAATGCTTCCCCTCTTGATCTGACTGCATTTTTGCACGTCTGATTAAACCAAGACTTCATTCTGGTTTTAATTGAAATTACTCTAGAGGGAATAAAAGTTTTCATTCCAAGCAAAATGATGTTAACAACCATTTCCGCTATGGCATCGATATTATTATCTAGGAAACATAGTTCCTATTTGAATTGCCTAAAAAACTCGTTGAGCTCAGCCCAACGAGCCTTTTCATAAATATATTATATGCGTTTCGTGGCTGTTTTCGAAACCTTGTGAACCCCTAAATATGAAAAGAAGGCGGAGATGGTGCAGTGATCGGATTTACGCAAACGCTAACTTCATGCTTTTCGGGGTGTGAAGTTAGAAGGAGATCAAGAGTATTACTTTGGTGCCCTTCAACACAATTATCTATATTACACAATTATATATATTACACAGGGCAACAGCAAAAATATGCTCGAGTAACTACTATATACATTTGATGTATCATGACTACCTTTGTACAAAAATGGTAAAATTTTTAAATTCTATGGATAGATTTTTTTTTAAAAATTTTTTTTTTTAAATTGCAATTTTTTTGAGACGTTTCTTCAAATAATTAATGATAACTCAAAAACTGCTAGTCCGATATTATTAAAATAAATTCAGAAAAATTAAGATTTGCATAGCCTTTAATTCGTCTATATATCGCGTTTCAATCGGATCAATAGTATCGGAGTTATAATAAAAAACTTAAGAAAAAAATATATTTTTTACGTAAAAATGGCAAAAATTTTCGTTTTAAAAAAATCATAAAAAATCGAAAACGGCAAAAAACTTCCAGATTCATTTTTTTATCGCATAGCGACATATAATAGCAACAAAATGAGATATCGACCATAAAAATCGATTGATTTTTTTCGAATTTATTCACATTTTAGTGAATTCGCTCATTTTCACAAAATTTTAGTTTTTTGCTTGATATACGCATTATAGCGGGTTTTCAAATGTGTGAAAAACATAAATTTTCCAATTTCAAGGGGTGCATGTCGGATTAATGTTAGATTTGATGAGAAACTTCCACCCACAAAATTTTAGTCGAATTCGACAACGTTAACACGTAGCGCATAGGCCCCAAATCTGAAAAAAAGCGTTTAAATCGAAAATAATTGACAAATTTTCAGTTTTTGCAAAATTAACGCTATTTATTTCCCCTTTTGCAAAAAAGTGGATCCTGGTCCTTAGGGCAAACACAATGAGACTTACAATAAGCTACATATCTTTTAAATCGGTTAAACAGTTTTCAAGTTACTTGCCGAAGGCAATTGACAAAAAAATGTAACTAAGTCAAATCGATGGAATAGATCGAAAATGCATTTCATTGTTTTATTAATGTATTTTCTTTTATTTTATATTTTATTATTTAAATTTATTACAACATATAAAATAAGGAAATAAATAAATAAATATTATAAACTACAAACTTTGGAATTTTCTTTTATGACATTTTCTATTATTGAATAACGAAGTGTTGCTCTGAATACTCCAGCAAAAATCTGCCATCATGTGTGCATCCCAGCGACCCTGGTATCTTTCCTCCATTGTCCGAATATCTTGGTGAAATCGTTCGCCCTGTTCCTCACTTAAGTCTCCTAGATTTTCAGGAAAACGATCTAAGTGACTGTGAAGGTAATGTAACTTGATGCTCATGTTGCATCCAAGATTCTGGAAGTGAGTTAACATCTCTTCAACGTGCGCAACATAATCATCATCCTTGTTATTTCCTAAGAAATGTTGAATAACCCATACAAACGAATCCCATGCATTTTTCTCAATTTCTGACATTGAACTGAGAAAATCGGTATCTTTGACCAATTTGTGGGCCGTCAAATATTCCTGCTCTCAGCTTTTCCATACTCAAACTTTTAAACTTCCTTGAAATATACTGGAAACATTCACCATCTTTGTTAAGTGTTTTAACAAATTGTTTCATCAGACCAAGTTTAATGTGAAGAGGGGGTAATATGATGCGATCTCGGGGCACCAGAGGTACATTTATAACATTCCTCATACCTGGGTCCAGTGTTTCCCTATAAGGCCATTGTTTTCTCTTCCAGTGTTCTGACTTAGCTCTGCTGTCCCATAAACATAAAAAACAAGGGTATTTGGTATAGCCACTTTGTTGACCTAATAGGAAATTTACCATCTTAATATCAACACAAATTACCCAGTTATGTTCATTATACTTTATCTTCTTCATGACCAATGCAATTACAGAGTATTCTTCTTTTACCTTGGTTGAATGTGCGATTGGCAAGGAGTGAAATTTATTTCCATTGTGCAAAAGGACACACTTCAAGCTGCGTTTTGATGAGTCAATAAATAAACGCCATTCGCTTGAATCATATCTATGTAAGCCCATGGCAGTCATCAAACCAGGAATATCCGTGCAGCAGACAAAATCGTCCTCTTTTGCAAAATACTGTAGTAAGCCTTTTTCTCGGGTACGGTAATACGAAACTTTAGTTTCCTCCGTTATGAGATTTGATTCCTTCATCCGGGATGCAAGTAATTCCGAAGATGCTTTTGACAATCCAAGTTCTCTTATTACATCATTTAGCTGGTCTTGATTCCATGGTCTCGGTGAGATATTTTTGTGTGGGATGAACTCGTCATTTTCAGATATAGGTAGTTCTGGATCTGAACTTCCTGATTGAGAACACATGCTTGAGGTTGAGTGTCCTTGTGAAGATGAAAGCACTTGACTACAGCTTGGTCCCTGATCTTGTGCATCCATAATTTCCTGTGAATGTAGAACTGCAAGTTGAAACCCATCAGCAGATCTCGTAGGGTAAGACCATCGCAAATGTTTTCCAAAGCCGGTTTTTGTAGTTAAACAAAAATAGCAATCAGATTCATGATTCGTTGTTTCTCTCCATAGCATAGGCTTCGAAATTCCCCAGTGTGGTCTGAAAAATTTTTATAACAGAAAATTAAAAATTTTATAAAATATTCCAAAAGTATTAACCTATACTTACTTTTTCTTAGATGAGCTTAGAGTTAAATTGAATCGACATGAAGTACATATAGTACTCGGCGTCCAATGTTCGTTAAAATTCTTCGGATTTATATTAAAGCAATCTTCATATGACTTTTGAAATGAAGCTGAGAAGCATTTCCGTTTTTTTTCGTTAATATATTGGCCGCACACATAACAAAATGAGTCCGGATTGTTTTTACATAAAAATGTTCTAGTTTTCTTGCTCATGGCTGATTGAAAATTATGCTTCTGTTACCGCAAACACTTGTTGAATGAATAGAAATGGCTCAAGGAGCTCTTATAAATAATGATACTAAAATTTCGAACAACCCTTAATGTGGTCCTATTTTTTACTTATTCCCAAGAATCGTAAAAAACATTAAGGAATGCTATGCAAAAATCAATCTTTACAGGTAGCCAGCGGAAAAACCCAATTCGGCGTGCACGCAAATTTATGAACGTTTATTACTTTGCCGCCGCAATTGTCAAAATGAAGCAAGGGCGACAGGTAGCCAACAGAAAAGGAGCATTTCATCGTTTATCAGATTTCTACTGAAATCGTAAAAATTAAAAAACTTTTCCTTTATTGCTTACTTTTTTTAATTCTGAAAATCATAAAAATGCCATAAAGATCTGTTCCAAACAATTTTCTACATTCAATACTGTATTTCCACAGTAACACGTGTCCCACAGAAATACGTGTTTTGCCCAAAACAGTATTTCGCGTACTTGTTTTGCCATACATTTCTCATTCATCCAAAACACTTTGGCAGTACCTGGATATTGTATAGTGGTTTCAAAAGCATCTATTTTTTTTATTTTGTTGCGTTGTGTAATAGGAAGATATCAGTCAATTTTAGCGAAATTTTATATTTTATTGTTAAAAAAGAAAAAAAGAAAAAATTTTAAAAGTAAAATGTTTTTGTAAATTGTCTTCGGCAAGTTCTCAAGGACATATAATGGCCAGTGAAAATTGTAATAACTCGAAAACTTAAAGACATGTAGCTTATTGTAAATCTCATTGTGTTTGCCCTAAGGACCAGGATCCACTTTTTTGCAAAAGGGGAAATAAATAGCGTTAATTTTGCAAAAACTGAAAATTTGTCAATTATTTTCGATTTAAACGCTTTTTTTCAGATTTGGGGCCTATGCGCTACGTGTTAACGTTGTCGAATTCGACTAAAATTTTGTGGGTGGAAGTTTCTCATCAAATCTAACATTAATCCGACATGCACCCCTTGAAATTGGAAAATTTATGTTTTTCACACATTTGAAAACCCGCTATAATGCGTATATCAAGCAAAAAACTAAAATTTTGTGAAAATGAGCGAATTCACTAAAATGTGAATAAATTCGAAAAAAATCAATCGATTTTTATGGTCGATATCTCATTTTGTTGCTATTATATGTCGCTATGCGATAAAAAAATGAATCTGGAAGTTTTTTGCCGTTTTCGATTTTTTATGGAATTTTTAAAACGAAAATTTTTGCCATTTTTACGTAAAAAATATATTTTTTTCTTAAGTTTTTTATTATAACTCCGATACTATTGATCCGATTGAAACGCGATATATAGACGAATTAAAGGCTATGCAAATCTTAATTTTTCTGAATTTATTTTAATAATATCGGACTAGTAGTTTTTGAGTTATCATTAATTATTTGAAGAAACGTCTCAAAAAAATTGCAATTTTAAAAAAAAAATTTTTAAAAAAAAATCTATCCATAGAATTTAAAAATTTTACCATTTTTGTACAAAGGTAGTCATGATACATCAAAATTATATAGTGGTTTTAAGAGCACATGAAATTTTTTTTATTTTGTTGTGCTGTGTTATCTATACAATTTCAAAATTTTAAGAATATATCGATCCGTTTGGGGAAAAGGGCGTGAATATGTATATAAGCTTAAGCAACGTGAATATGTATATAAGCTTATGCAGATTTACTATGCTTAGTAATTCACTCATGGATACGTTTAGTAAATAAGCCTGCTGTATATCCCATTCCGCAAAAGGAATGGCCTCCAACTAGGTGTGCTCATTGGCCATCGGACTTTTGTAGGATGTGCATGGACGAAATATCTCTGCTTTGCATCTATGAAATTTCATTAAGATGTCTTCAGTGGTTCATCAGATAGCGAATTATGTCCAAAATAAATCGTTTTCAAGCCACTGTGCTTTTGCTGGTCTTAATTAAATATATATGAAATTTTTAATTTTATTTGAACTATTTTAAATGAATAAATTAATTATTTAAGCTTAAGTTCTTAATTATAAATAGATAAAGATATTGTTAGTTCATATACAATTTTTTTTTTGCATTTTTTATTTATTGTATCTTCAATATATTTTAAACCATCAATAATTACTCATATCTTAAGTCTAACCAGTGCTAGACCTAAAAATGTATGTTTCACGGTTACTGTTATTTGCGGGTCATCTGATATACAGATGAGAGAAGCAGTGTCCCTCCTTCTTAGTCGAATGTAACCATTTAGTATGTTACCGGCCAGTGGATTTGGATGAGTTTCAAGCTTCTGTAAATACCTTAAGGCACGTTTCGCAATTTCTGCTTTAACTGATGGCACGTTTAGATCTTTATGGATGTTCGAGTTTTTTTATATACCAAGGAGCAGATGTAATCATACGAAAAATCTTATTGCCTTTGTATTTTTTCTTAATTGCTAGCTGAGGCAGTGCCCCATAATTGAATACCATAACACCAAATAAAAAATCAAGCAAATAAATTGCTTTTTCGGTATCACTCCTTGCGCAGCCTCCAGATAAAGATTGTAAAGGAGGTTTACGTAAGACTGGCCTTTTAAGATTTCTAAAAGCGCTATAATAAATAATCTGATTGAGTTGCGTCTAGGTCTCCCAAATAGTTTTTCAGGGATGCTACACTTCGAGATTCCAGCATGTCTCTTAGCCGGTTCGTGCATTCTTTAAGTCTGCTTTTGAGTTGAGGAGATCTCTTTGATTGCCATTCTCTACGAATTTTCCTTTTCTCAGCCAATAGCCGTTCGACATCTACATAATAAAATTGATTGTATCTAGCTAGTTGTCGGGTTATTGTTGAATGTTGGGCAGCTGATTTGAGGTTTTGATCAAAATCAATAAGGCTCCACTCTACGTCTTCAGGTGTTCTTAGCGGTACGTATTCCGAACAATGAGTACTGAGATACTTTCTATAATTCAACCAATTCATATAAAATGCAGATACAATAAATAATATGAAAAAAATTATATAATTTTTTGTATGTAAATACTTAAATAAAAAAGCATGATTCAAAATTTTTATTTGGGTAAATATTACATTTTAATGCCCTTGAAGTATACTTTATAACAAATTTTGTGTGAAAATTGAAGTATACTTTATGGCAAATTTTCATAAAAAATGAAGTATACTTTATAACAATTTTTTTATGAAAATTTGCCATAAAGTATACTTCAAGTATACTTTATAATGAAAATTTGCCATAAAGTATACTTCAAGTAAACTTAAATCCAACGAACATAAAATTTTTATCCGCGGAAGTGATGTTATAAAATATTTTAATTTGCCAATAGGTACATATAATTTAAAACACCTTTTTGAAATTCAAATAATAATTTTTTCTCTCATATTATTTATTTATTTATTGTATCTTCAAATTGTATGAACTAACAATAAGTGCTCAAATCTTTAAAGTTAAAGTACCAAGTTAAAGCAAAAAAAAAATTTTTTTTCAATTCATTATTAACTTTTTTCTTTCAATTTCAATATTAAATAGTGATAAAAAGTTGCCATTTGCTATTGTTAAGTCAATTGTAAAGTTTAAAGACGATTGGAGTAGGGTAAGAGGTGCCGCAAATCCAAATGCCGCAGATCCAAATTTATTTAAATTTAACAAATTCTGCAAAAACTGTATTATATAAATAAAAGGACCATGTTAAGTACATTAAATAAGTTTTAGTCAAAGAAAAATCATTAAAATATCATATTTACCACTATCTTGCTACAACAAAGAAAAAAAAGTAAATTATGTTTTTAATTATTTTAGGATTAGTTTTAATGAAATTAAAATAATAATAAATAGAAAAAACCACCAATAAAATAAAAAAATATAACTATATAAGATTTAAAGACAAAATAATATGTTCAAGGCTCTGCGGCACCTCGAGATGTGGTTCATCTCAATAAAACTTTGTAGAATAACTTCTCACATAAAAAGACAAATTTTTATCACTATTTGAACGGGTAATACAATCATTTATTTTCTGCCATATACCAACGTTCCAGGCTAATGTACATATATCTGAAGTCCAGTGCTAGACAAAAAAACTGTATAATGACACGGTTGTTGCTATAGTATAATAAATTAGTCACCTCTGTGATGTTCGGCCAAGAGAAGCAATATTCCTCCTTCTTAGTCGAACGTAACAGTTTTATTTTTATAAAAACAATTTTTATTTAAACACAAACGAAACAATTTTATTTTACCACAAACGTTTTACATAATAAATCTAGTTAAATAAATAAGATGTAGGAATACATGTATAAATATACATACATATAATTCCCCCATTATTAAATTGACGCTCCGAGGAATTTGATATATCCTAAATATTAATATTTTGTTTAACATACAACATTGTCTTCTAAACTTATTCCACACAAGAAATATATTTATTTTTTCTTTTATATGTGATTTGTAATATTTGTGCCCTGTTTGACTTATTACATGGTCATTATCAAAACGGTCTACAGAAATCTTTCTAAATTTTGCATGATTTTTTCCCCCTCTATCGCTTTTTATATAAATTTGTCCTGTTTGAATTTCGCTTTCTTCACGGAGGCGATTTAGCTTTGAAATTGATTTTTAATTTAATGCTATAATTTTCTGTTTTATTTTTGGATAGTCTTTTGCTTGTATGGAACCGTTTTGAAAATCAATAGGTTTGAATGAATCGTATTATTGTAAAAGGTAATCACTTTGTAAATTTTTTCCTCAGCACTATCACTATCTCTATTAGGGTCATGTCTAAGTAAAGGAATGTGTTCATTCATAGTATTATGGAGACGTTCCACATCTGAATTAGATGTGTGATTATTATTCGAAATAAAATGAATTTCAATATTATTTTTCCTTAAAAATACATTCAATGGCAACGCTTTAAAACCTAACTCATTGTCAATTACGATTTTCCCAATGGTGCCTACAATACTCATATACTGAATTAATGCTCTCTCGAATTCCACCCAAGTCCTATTTTGTATCTTTATTGCTTGAGCGAATTTCGAAAACTTATCAATAATTGTTAGAAATAAAGTTTTCTCTAAACAATAAAAAACATCTATGTGAACAACTAGACCACGCTTGTCAGGTGTTTCAGTAATTTTGAATTTTTGTTTTATTGGGTTGCGGTCATATTTTTCTAAATTACAGATATGACAACTGTTTATAAATTGCTGTATTCTCACTTTAAGTTTTGGATGATATATTCTTCTTTTAAGCTGTTCAAAATTTTCATTTATGCCACGATGATTATTTCTTTGATGCTCTTGTTTAATAACTTCATTTAGAACATTTTCATCTGAAACATTATCAAGACAAATGCAGAATTTTGTTTAAAATATTTGCAAACAGTCTCCTTGAAAAGTTCATATATTAAACCATCCTCAATAAAAATTGCATTTACTATTTTAGGGTGAAAATGATTTTTAATGAATTTTGTTATTATATTTTCATTGAAATTATTTGTACTTATAATTTTTCTATTATTTCTAAAATTTACTTTATTTTCTATTTTAAGCGAAACAGAATTTGATTTTCTAAAAACGAACTAATTTTTGTAAATATTGAGGGAGAACTGCTAGTAGAAATAACATTTGATTTTTGTAAAATAATAATTTGTGGTTCTATTCTGGATAATGCATCTGCATTTTTATTTGCCGCACCTCGTTTGTACATAATTTCATAATCATATTGCTCTAGTTTTAATCTCCACTTTACCAACTTCGAATTTGGTTCTTTAATAGAGACAAGCCATTGCAATGGCTGGTGGTCTGTCTGTATGACAAACTTTCTTCCAAACAAGTATGTGCTATAATTAACTTCATGTTAATTCAATGTTCTACTTGCATAACAAATAGGGTGGTTGTCTTGTGAAAGTACCGCCTCTAGAGCAAAATTACTTGCATCAGTGTTTGAAATGAATTTCTTGTTAAAAGCGGGATAAGCCAAAACTTAATCGTTAGTTAAAAGCAATTTCAACGTTTTAAAACTCTCTAAATATTTGGTCATTTTTGAATAGTCTTTTATAAATTTACGATAGTAGCCACTAAGATCCAAGAATTACTTTATTTCTTTTTCAGTTTTTGGCAATGGATAATTTGTTACACACTCCACTTTTTTTGAATTGGGTTTTATTCCCATTTCTGTTAAAACATGGCCCAAGAATTCCATCTCGCTTTTCAAAAATTCGCACTTGTCTACTTGGATCTTCAAATTTGCAAAACAAGACGTAGTGAGTTTATGTGCTCTTGAAGAGAAGTTGAATAAACAATTATATCATCCATATATACTAAGCAAACTTTATTAATTAAATCTCCAAGAATACTATTCATAAGCCTTTGAAATGTGCCCCAAAGGCATTCTAGTAAACTCATAGTGGCCTCCTTCGACAGAGAATGCTGTCTTATGAATATCCTTCTCGTCAATTTCCACTTGGTGGAATCCTTTAGCCAAGTCTAATGTAGAAGTATGTAGTAGTAAAATACATACTTCTTCCCAGCTTATCGAGAATTTCATAAATATTTGGTATAAGAAATCGATCATCTATTGTCTTCTCATTAAGTTTCCTATAATCGACAACAAGCCGCCATTTCTTAATTCCACTAGCATCTTTGGGACTATCCATATTGGAGCGGAATAAGGGGAATTCGACGGTCGTATTATCTTATTAGTCAACATTTCCTGCATTTGTTTTTTAACTTCATCCTTATGAACGTAAGGATATCTATAATTTTTTGAAAATACGGGTATTTCATCTCTGGTAATTATCCTATGCTTTGTCGCATTTGTAAAACTTAAGTTTTAATTTGTTACGTGAAAAAGTTTTTCATAATCATTTAAAATGGTTTTTAAGTTGAATTTTTCCTCTGCATTTAGATGATTAATTCTCACTCTTTCCAATAAAGCTGCCTTACAAAAAGTTTCTTTTAACAAATCAGTATCAACTAAATGATAATTATCACTCGTAACTGGCCACGAATTATATTCAGTTAGATAAATAATGTTAGGACATTTAGCTGAAGTTTCTACTTCAACTTTAAAATTCTTTGCATTGTAAATACCTTCAGTAACAATCGACTCACCAATATCATCTCGCTGTTCTGCTATATGAACAAGTCCATACTCAACATTAGCGATCAACATTATCTTCCGAAACCCTGAAAACAACAACGGTAAAATTTTACCATTTATACTGAGTTCATTACTTTCATAATCTACAACGGCTTCATATATTCGCTTTATATCGTTTCCAATGACTCCATCGTAATTGTCATGGAATTTACATTCTATTAAATAAATATTTTCATATTCATCACCCAATTCAGAAAACATTGGCACTTTATAAACAGTATTTGTCAAAACTTCATTTTGGAGAGTTTTTAACATTAAATTTGTAGAATTAATTTTGGATTACATAAGCCTGGATTTACTATTGAGTGGGTGGCTCCTGTATCAATTATGAATTTAAGAAGTTTTTTTAATACTATATGAGGTAATTGTCCGGAGATTCTAGAAAATGAAAATTTTGTAATAAATTATTCTCAGCCCAAACGTTCAAATGGTTGGGATTTGAAATCGGTTTTGAACGTTATACAAATTATTTTTGGACTTAACATTTCTTCTCGGCTGTGGACTTCGTAATTTACGAGGACGATTTTGGTAACAAGAATTGGAATTTCTCCCATTTTTTGCAACTGAAGCATTTGGAAAATTATTAAAATTATTTTTTCGTATCATATTAATATCCATTGGCTCTGGAATAGATTGATTAGAAAAAGAATTGCGATTTATATTTGAAGATGCGTATTTGTAATTCTGATTGTAGTTATTATTATTCGGATTGTAATTACTATTCCGGTAAGTGTTATATTTATTTTGATACCCGTTAGAATTATTAAAATTTCCATTACTATTATTGTTCCCAAATTTATTCAAATTTCTATCTATTCGAGATCGATTCAAATTTTTATTATAACTATTAATCCTGTCTCCATTGTCTCCATAATTTCCATATACAGATGTAAAAAGAATATTCATTGCATCTTCTAGGCTTACTGGATTCCTACACGCTAATACTGTTTTCATAGGTTCAGGAATTTTTGTTTTAAAAATATCAAGAGCAGTTTTCATGTTGTTTCTACCAATCTGCTCACTAACTGAATTTATCCCTAATTCCAAGACTGTTTTATTACTTAAACTACGAACTTTATCTTTTATTTCATTGTAAAAGTCAATGACATTTGTTCTAAAACTTACAGAACGAAGATTATCAAAAAGTTTCTCCACGCTCTGAAATTCCTCAAAATAATTGCATAAGATAGTCTTGATATCATTCCACGTTTGTACATGAAAATTAATTTTAATAGCCTCCTTGGCTTTGCCCTTACATTTATTTTTAATCAAATCTATAAAGAAAAGTTGTGATTGATCATAATACTGAACGAAAAGTGGGTTTATTTTATCAACTAATGAGATAAAAGTATACAAATCTTTTTTGTCGCCAGAGAATTCAGGTAATTTCCCAATTAGTTCAATCGGACTTAAAGATAAAATGTTCAATGCAATACATTCTTGAGCTATTTAAAAAAATGGTAATATTTTTCAAACACCAAAAAAATAATTCTTACCGAAGTCAAAAAAGGCACAAATTCGTGTATTTATACAATTATTCGTTTATAAATAAAATTTATTTAATAACACCATATTTTTAAGAATTTTTTTTTTAGCACAATTTTAACACAAAATATAAAATATATAATTATATAATATTGTCCATAATTAATAATTAATTTACTAAATAATTAAATAATTTAAAGAATTTACAAATAAATAAAAAAATAATACTTAAAGTAAGTTTGTACTCGTAGCTGCTCCTTTAATTCCTTTAATCCAATAAATTATCTAGGCAATTCATTCGTTTTCCAATTTCTTCTCTTTGGGTACTTGGCTTGACTTGAAGTTGATATGAATTTATTTAAGTTTGTTATAAAAATTATTCTTATTAATTGTTTGTGTTTTGGCCAGTTGGAATTTTGTTAAGTTTGTTGTTAGTTTTTATAAGCTAATAAGGCCTGGTGTTTATTATAGTAAATAAAAATCCATTTTATTTAGTTTTCCCAACGTTTCGTAGATGTTTTGTCTACTTTTTCAAGGGATGGTCTATTTAAAATATAAAAACAATTAGTTTTAAACACATATTCAATAATGAAAAATTAACACTTACAAATAGTATGAATTATTACATTAGAAAAAATAAAAACAATTGTAATTTTATAATTAAAAACATATTATAATTTTGGTGTTTATTTTAGGGCAACTCTGTAACTTGTGTTGATGTTCGCTGTGTCTTCTTTTAAATTCATTGTTTTATTTATTCTTTGTTGTATTCGTAAACTTTCAATAGTATATCTTTTCCTTTCTATCTTTTCTGTGTCCAGTATTTTAACACTTTCAAAGTCAGCTGCATGTCCCGTTTGTAGAATGTGTTGCGCAAGTGCTGTTGTTTCTCTCTTTTTGTTTATGTCCAGTATATGTCCGTTCATCCTTGTCTCAACACTTCTTTTTGTTGTACCAATGTAAATAAGTTCACAATTCTCATTGTTTTTCCCTTTGCACTTTATTTCATATACAACGTTGCTTTGTTGTAGTTTGTCAATTGGTGTTTTTGTTTTTGAAAAAATAGTGTTTATCGTTTTGTTTGGCTTGTATGCAAAATGCATATTAGTTGAGTTTATTGTTCTTTTTAGGTTGTTGTTGTCAATGAGGTTGGGAACATATGGTACACTGTGAAAAAATTTTTGCTCTTCTCGTATAGAACTGGTTGTGTTGCGTGAATTATTATTACTTAATTGTTTCTTTGTATTCTCAACAAGTGAATAAATTAAGTTTCTTGGGAAGCTGTTTTTCTTAAGAATTTCAAAAATTAGGGTTTGGTTTTTACAATGATATTGTTTATCACTTATGAGTAATACTCTTCTTATGAAACTGATAGCTGTATTTATTATTTGACTTTTAGGTTGAGTTGAATAAAAGTTCATAATTCTGCCCGACGATGTTGCTTTGGTATACCAGTCAAAATTAATCTCATTGTTAACTCTGTGTAACATGGCGTCTAAAAATGCGATTCTATTATCCTGTTCTATCTCCATTGTAAACTTAATTTTTGGATGAAAGCCGTTGAGAATTGATAAAATAATGTCTTTATCCTTGGCTTGGATTATAGCCAATACGTCGTCTACATATTTCGTAATGTATTTAATGTTTATACCAATTTCCTTAAGTTTAGTAAGTGCGTCGTCAAGTAGGCTGTCAAGTATTATATCCGCTACGGTAGGTGACAGAGGATTCCCCATAGGCATTCCAAAAATTTGATTGTATATAATAATAGTTGTTGTCTTTAATGCAGAAATTTAATAATTGGAGAAATTTCGAACGAGGTATTTTTGTTATTCCTTCAATTTTATTCCATTTGCTCAATATATTTCTAGTGGCTAAATGAATTGGTATATTAGTGAAGAGAGAAATGACGTCGAACGAAACTAAAATTTCGTTATCTTCAAGTTTAGTGTTAGCAAGCTGGTTTTTAAGTTCCAGCGAATTTTTAATATTGTATTTTTCCGAGATTACTTTTCTGAGAATACTGCCTATAAATTTTGAAAGTTGGTAACACGGTACTTGAAAAGAGGAAACTATTGGTCTAAGCGGGATTCCTGCCTTATGAATTTTCGGTAAACCATAAATCCTTGGGGCTGTTGCTGCTGAGGAAGTTAACTTTCGTTTTTGCCATGTGTCAATATAGCCGTTATTATGTAGGTCAGAAACGATTTTGTTGTTTTCTTTTTGTAATTTAACTGTAGGGTCCGTTCTGATTGTTTTATACGTGTCCTTGTCATCCAGTAGTTTTTTAATTTTTTCTTCATAATCTTTTTTATACATCATGACTGTTTTGTTACCTTTATCTGCCTGCGTGATAATAATATTGTTATGTCTCAATAAAAACTTTTTCGTTTCTTTGAAAACTGCGATGATAAACTTTTCCCGTTCTGTGTTTTGTATATTTCTCTTAAAGGCACTGATTTTGTTCGCTAGTTTTGTCCTAGCAACATCTTTTTCTGCGTTGTCTTTTAAAGTTTGGATGCATTGTTCTATATCCGCAATGATATGTATAGTTGAGAAACTTATTAATGTTTTTTTAATGTTTCTCTTTTTCTAATTATATATTTTTTATGTTGTCTCTTAATTTTTTTTGTATTTATATTGTTTTGTTTTTAAGGTTTAAACATAATATTTGTTATATTTTAAAGCCTTTTCTCACTTATTTAAATATTTTTTTAAAATATCTTAAGCCTTTTCGATTAAAAGTTAAAGAACTCACAAGAAGTTTCTTGTTTTTAATTAATTTGAGTTTTTGTAATTTTTTCTAAATGTATCCTGGAGGGTCGCAAAATTATTTTAATTGATTTAATTAGGATTATCCTTCTGAATTTAAATTAATTTTTTAAACACAATATTATATTTTATTTACGGCATATAGTTTTTATCTAATTTTTTAAAGTTCGTTTTTTTTAATAAATTAAGTTTAATTTTTCTTAATTTTTTTATTTCAGCTATGTTTTTTTTTATTTTTTTGATTTTATGTTCATATTTTATTTTCAATCTTTATTCAATATTTTTCTTCTTAATTTTTACAGGCACAATATTTTCCATTCATTGAAAAAAAGTTTTACTTTTCAAAATTTTTCTCTCATTTCATTTCAATTTATTTATTTTTTTTTATATTTAAAAATTTAAAAAAATAAAAAGGTTTTATATTTAAAAATTTTAGTTTATTACATTTAAAGTTTTTCAGGTTTGTTTTTTATATTTTTTAAATGTTTTGATTTTTTTTACACAATCACTCGTTACCAACACGATTTTTTTTTTGTTGCTGTTGTACACTTTTTGTATACATTCATAAGTTCACTATTTTTTGTTATATTCAGGATTCTTTTCAGTTATATCCTGGAGGGTCCCTTAGGATTCGCGGAATAAATTATTAAAATGTTTATTTCGTTTTTTTTTTTTGTTTTTGTATACCCATTAGGACATTAAAATGTCTAATATCCTTTTAGCATAAATTTCGCTTATACTATCTGGGTATCCTACCGACTGCGCCAATTTTATTTTTATAAAAACAATTTTTATTTAAACACAAACGAAACAATTTTATTTTAACAAAAACGTTTTACAAAATAATAACAAAAATAACAAAATATTTTCACAAAATAATTAAATTAAACAGCAAAGGTATATTTTAAATTTCATATTTCAACAAACAAAGTTTCTTATTATAAAGTATAAATAATATTGTATGAATACATGTATAAATATACATACATATAATTCGTAACCACGATCATTCAGGAGGGTTTGGAAGCGTGTCAAGCTTCTTCAGATACGTTGTTACATGTTTCGCTATTACTGCCTTAACTAGTGGCACGTTTAGATCTTTATGGATGTTCGAGTTTTTAATACACAAGGGTGCGGCTGTAATTATTCGTAAAAACTTATTTTTGCGCCTTTGAATTTTTTCTAAATTTGAAGCTGAGGCAGTACCCCATAACTGAGAGCCATGGCATCATATTGGTTTAAGGATTGAACTATAAACTAGAAGTTTGCAATCTAAACTTAAAGTAGAGTTTCTGCCAATGAGCCAATGTATTTGCACTGCTTTTAGCTTCATTTGGGTCAATTTTGCTTCTATGAGACTTTTCGAGGTTAAGTGTCTATCGAGAGGTATGCCGAGGTATTTGACCTCTGAGTTTTTGGGGTATGGTTTGGTTATTAATTTCTATTGGAGGGCATGAGTCTCTACGCAGTGTGAAAGTTACGTGAGTACTTTCGTTAATTTGTATTCTCCATTTTTTTAACCATAATTCCAAATAAGAAATGTGATCTTGTAAGTATTTTGATGCTATTTGGGGGCTTTCATGAATGCTTAAAAAAGCGGTTTCGTCAGCAAATGTTGATGTGTGGACTCGACTGCTAGTTGGCATATCGGATGAATACAGCAAATATAAAACGGGTCCTAAAATACTTCCTTGGGGAACTCCAGCTGTAATTGGTTGAGGCGAGCTTAAAAATCCCCTTCTTTAAGTATAAACGATCAGTTAAATAACTTTTTAACAATTTATAAAAATTAGTCGGTAGGTTTTGCTTTAACTTTTAAACTAGGCCTTCATGCCATACTTTATCGAACGCTTGAGAAACGTCTATGAAAAGCGCAGAACAATATTTTTTTTCCTCGAAGGCTCTTTTTACTACATTTACTAATCTGTGCGTTTGTTCAATAGTGCTATGCTGTATTCTAAAACCGAATTGGTGTTCGGAATACATCCTTTTTCGCTCAAAATTGGGTTTAACTTGGTAATTAGTATTTTCTCAAATAATTTTGACATATTTGACAACAGACTTATTGGCCTATAGGAGTCTACCTTTGTGTGATCTTTTCCTGGCTTAGATATTATAGTAATAAGGGATACCTTCCATTCTGAGGGAAAATGCTCAAGGCGTAGAATGGCATTAAAAATAAATAGAATTATTCTGACTGATACCTGGGGAAGTTCCATTATCATCTTGTTGCTCGTTTTGTCAAAACAATAAGCCTTCTTGGTGTTCAAACTAGCAATTGCCCTTTCGACATCTTGTAAGTTAAATCTAAGGGGCATTACTGCTTCATCATCTATGGGTGGCAGCTCCACTAGAGCAGACAGTATATTCGGGGTAAATACGGTTTTTAAATGATTAGCAAATAAGTTTCCTTTTTCGATATCACTCCTTGCCCAGCCTTCAGAAGAAGTACGCAAGGGAGGCTTACGTATGACGTCGTTTAAGGTATTTTGTTGCACGCCATAATGAGTAATCCGATTGTGGGCTAGAGTCGAGGCCTTCCAAATATCTTTGTATTGAAGCAATCCTTCGGGATTCTAGTAGCTCTGTTAGCCGGTTCGTGATTTCCCTTAGTCTGAATTTGAGTTGTGGAGATCTGTAATTTTGCCACTACCTTCGAAGTCTTGTTTTTTCTGCCAAGAGCAGTTCGACGTCTGCAGAGCTAATTCGATTATATCTTGTTTGTAACCGCGTTATTGTTGCATGTTGAACAGCTAATTTTAGGTTTGTGTCAAGATCAGTAAGATATGACTCGACGTCTTTTGGTGTTCTTAGCTGTATGTTTTCCGAGCAATGAGCACTGAGATATTTTTTATATTTAAGCCAATCCACGCGACTGCTTGACGTCGCTAGGAATCCAGTCGGTGAAACTATTTCTCGTGGGTTCCATATTGAAACAATAGTAGATGAATGATCTGACAATAATTCAAGTGATGCTTCAACGTTCACGATTTCTCAGGTTGGCTCCACTTTTAACCTTAAATCCATTTGCTAGCAGGCTAGCCTTTATTTCGGCTGCTTCGTTTCGATAACTGCTTTTAGAAAATTGCTTTCATCGATAATTTGGATTTTTGTCTCACTTATGTTTCCAAACTTATCACGCTTAACCACATAAAAAGAGTTTTCTCCAATTATTGATATTAAATTGTTCACTAATTCGTTTGAATTTTTTTCCCTTAAATATATAGGAGGTGGTTTAAACGATTTTTGAACTTTTGTGGGCTCACTTGTCTCTCTATCCAATATAGCAAAGCAGTTTTGAGAACTAATTCTATTCGAGTCCGCATCTTTAGATACTTTTGAGATTGGACTTAGAGCTCCGTCCTCGTTTAAGTACACTCACGTATCTATCCAGACCCACTTGTGTCGTGGGTTTAAGGGCACTATCCATTACAGTTTTGGTTATACCGTCATCAGCAGTCGATGCTGGTTTGTTCAGATTTACCTTATTGTAACCACTTAGCAGTAGTGGCCCAGCAAAAAAAAATTGGGTTTTTGGAAGCAGTAAAATCTTTTCCTGCAATACAAAATCTCTTAATAGTAACCACATATATTTTTCCGAAATAAATGCAATTTTGTATGACATAAAATGTTAAGTTTTCAAAAAAAAACAACGAATTTTTTACATTTCGCCTTACAGTAGTGCAAACTAAAAAGCACAACTGTAAGGCAGAGATAAACAAAGGATGAGTTACGACGAGTTACAAACTTAATACCGTATGATTTTAGAAGATCTATACTGCGCTGCATTGAGCACTTAAGAGGAAATGCTACTAAGTGTGACATCGTGAACAAATATCATGTCTTACGTAAGCAGGTTCGTAATCGATAACAACTCGTCTTTCCTTTACAAACCTGCATACGACGAAGCAGTATTTTTTGCTGGGGGTGAACACGAACGTGTTCGGTAAACTGGTGTAGTATTTAAAAATACATCAGTTTTATTGTTTTTATTTATTTTGTTATTTTCACTGTTTTTATCAGCATTTATTGTGACATACGCATTTCTGGTATTAATGTTCGCACTTTTCAAAAATGAATTTAAATTAGAGTGACTCATAGAATAGCCTTGCGCTGTTGTTTTGGTTTAACTTATTACTTAAATTAAGAATATTGCTGAAAAAAAAGAAAAATAAGAACAACGTTGTTGTTAAAACATGTTTTATTGTTTTTGTTTGTTTTTTTACACACTATTGGTAAATGTTTTTATATTTTTGCGAGCTTAAATAAACGCGTCCGTTTTATTCAACATGCAAAAGAAAACTCGAAAATAATAATTAAATAAAAAAATATTCTAGGCTGGTTGTCGGAAGAAGCGCTAGAAGTAAATTACAAAAAAAGGTTATTTTTTTCATATTTTATTTATTGAATCTTCAAATATATTTTTGAACTAACAATAATTAATCATACCTAAAATAAAAATAAATATACTTTTATGTCCAGCCAGTGCTAGACAAAAAAAGATGTATGTTTCACGGTTGCTTCTATCATTTGCGGTCATCCCACTTCTTAGACGAATGTAACTTCATTTAACTTCATTTGGGTTAACTTTGATTCTATGTGGCGCTTCCAAGTATGATGTATGCCGAGATATTTCACGTCTGAAAGCTGAGGTATCATTTAGTTATATATGTGAATAGGGGGGCACGATTCCCTACGCAGTGTAAAAGTTATGTGAGTACATTTTTGTTCATTGACCTTAATTTTCCATTTCTTCAACCACTTTTCTAAAATTAATATGAGGTCTTGTAAATATTGTGATGCTACTTCGTGATTTTCATGAATGCTTAAAAAAGCTGTATCGTCAGCAAATGTCGATGTGTGGACTCGGTCATTAGTTCGCATATCTGAAGTATACAACAAGTATAAAATCGGTCCCAATATACTCTCCTGGGGAACTCCGGCTTCAATTGCCTTCTTTAACAATGAATTTCCGATTAGTTAAATAACTATCTAACAGCTTATATAAGTTTGCGGGAAAATTCAGTTTTAACTTATATTTTAGGCCATCGTGCCATACCTTATCGAATGCTTAGGAAACGTCGCACACTGGGACGACAGCGGCCAAAAATGCGAAATGCGATCAAAGTTAAAACTTTACTTAAAAAAAAATCAGAAAGAATTTTGCAAATATTTTAAACATTGTAGCTTCACGAGGCCGTTAAAGTCTGCATATTGAACAATAGTACATATGAGATTATTATAAAGAATTTTTTCATATGAGCGTGGGAGGATTTTTTTCATATAAATTTCAGGTGTTTTGGGAAAAAAGAGTATGGGATTTTATTTTTCAATATATTTCTGATCTGGCAATGCCAATTTATTTGTTTTGACAAGTGATCTTTATAATGCACCGTTATCACGAAGCAAAGCATCCGATTATGAAAAAAGTTAAAGTGAAGTGCAAAGTGTTTTAAGCAATTATTAAAAAAAGGAAAAAGAGGCTCTCTCATTTTTTTATACCCTTCACCACAGGTGGAAAGGGTATATATAAGTTTGTCATTCCGTGTGTAATTTCTACAATATTCATTTCCGACCCCATAAAGTATATATATTCTAGATCCTTATACATAGAGAAGTTGATTAAGCGTTGTCCGTCTGTCCGTGTTAGTGTGGTAATGTCATTTGCCAAGGCACCAGAAGAGATACAAAAAATTTAAGCACACCAATCTGTCAGGCATAGTTTCGTTTGGTATTGCAATTCAGCAACATCGGATCATTCCTTTGGAGGCTACGGGCCAAAAACCACGCCCACCTATATTTTTTTTAACTTTTTTTCGGCTTTAATGATTCTGTTTTGCCTTTTTTTGTCAAATAAATATTAGACTGCGACAGGTAGATCGCAAGGAGTGCATACAGATCTCGGGGGATCAATAAACCCTTGCGAGGGGCGTTTTTTGTTTGTTTTTAGATTGGTAGGGTTTTTCTGCTTTGATTTGTATTAGAGACCTTAATAGAAAGCAATACGCATAGAGGCAGCCACAGGGTACCCACTGACAAATAGGAGCAGTTAAAAGAACCCCCCATGTGTCAATATGATGAATTTTTTTTGTAAGGATTTCTTTTTGCTTTAGTCTGACCATTCTAACTCAATATAGATTGGAGAAAGGTCCAAAATTTAACAACAAAATTTCAATAAAATTTAAAAAAAATTTTTTTTTAAAAATTTTTTGAAAAAACATTTTAAAATTTTTTTTCAAAAATATTTACAAAAAAAATTTACAAAGCATTTTCAAAAAGATATTTTACAGAAAATATTCGAAAAAAAATTTTTTTTAAAAAATTTTCGAATAAAATTTTACAAAAAATGTTTAAAAAAATATTTTTACAAAAAATTTTTACACACAATTTTCGAAAAATTAAAACAAAAATTTCAGTATTTCTTTGAAAATGAAAATCATGACTGTAACATAACATATATTTAATATTAAGAATATACATATGTATGTATGTGTGTATATAGAGTAACATATTTTTTAAATGCGTTTGAATTTTAAATAGATGATATCTCTGTTTTAAAACCTAGGTGCATTAAACACATACGACGTCATCAGAATATCGACAACTGCCAAAAATGAAACGTTGTGGCTGTCGTCAACTTAGGCTAATTTCTATTTTATTCAACAAAAGAAAATGTCACAAAATTGCAAATTAAAAATTCATATGCAAAAAACAGTTTTGGAGGAAATATTTATAATTTTTTGAAAAAGTTTTTAATTTTATAAAAGCAAAATAAGTGTTTCTACAACAATGTCAGATGTAGCTGTCGGCTTCAATATCAATTTTTTTAACTCATGAATTTTTTTCTCATACGAATTTATTTAAGTAAAGAGTCAACAATATGGATAATGCTGTACATGTCTGTATAAATCAAATCACCGTGGTGAAGGGTATAGAAGATTCGGCACAGCCGAATATAGCATATTATTACTTGTTTATATTATTTTGGTACAAGTATGTAAATTCTAAATCCAAAATATTACGTGCAGAGACTTGCACTTTCGTTTTTTATGGGTTATTTTGTAGTGTTATCCAAAGTAAAAATTCGATATCACTTTATACCCTTGGTACTACATGCCCAGCACTGTTCACAAGGTACTTATTCATGGTTGCCAAGTAATCAACAATTTTCAAATACCTATAGGATATTTATACGAAGAACCGATTGAAAGCAAGTACAAAGAATTACGAAAGGTTCGGCAGTTCAACACCAGAAAAACATCACGACAAGCTAGTAATTACGATTTAATGACAAACTTATTGCTGTCTTCAGAGACACTGCTAACGTGTAATAAGCGGTCAAAGAAATTCAGTTCCAAAAGTGATATACGAAATTACCTTCTACAAGAGGCAGATGTTGAAAAAATCTATAGCAATGAAGAAACAAGTGATGAAGAATAAGTTGTATGAAAATATTTATATGAAATAAATGCAAATATTTTTTATTCAAATGTTTTTAAATTTTTTTTCCGCGTCTTATGGACGTTGTAGTAAAGCGATTACGATCATTTTTGGTGAAACAGTGGATATATTTAGTTTAGTTTATCACGTATGCCGAATTTCATTAAAATATGTTGATTTTTTGCAGAGTTAGCATAGGATGTTATATTTTTTCATATGGGAGGTGTGCCTATCCGTCATCCGATTTTGATGATTTTTTGCCATAAACTATATTTTCCTAAAATAATAGCGTGTGCCAAATTTGGTGCTTCTAGCTCAACTCCTTCTTATTTTGGCCGCGGCTAGTACTGAGTCGTCCCAGTGTGCGTCGATAAAAACCGCAGAGCAGTATTGTTTTCTTCAAAGGTCTTCTTAATTACGTTAACTAAGCTGTGAGTTTGTTCGAATGAACTATGTTTTTTTCTGAAGCCAAATTGATGGTTCGGAATACATCCTTTGTCGCTTAGAATGGGGTTCAGCTTATTTATTAACATACTCTCAAACAGCTTTGACATATTTGATAAAAGACTTATAGGTCTGTATGATTCAACTTTTGTGTGGTCTTTTTCTGGTTTAGGAATCATAGTTATTAACGAAAACTTTCAACCTGAAAATGGCGTTAGAAATAAAAAGACAAATTTTGCGAGCTGTATGGGTCAACTCAAATAACATCTTGTTACTGGTTTTATCAAAGCCAGGGGCTTTCTTGGTGTTTAAATCTGTTATTACCCTTTCAATGTCACTAAAATGAAATCTTAAGGGTACTGCAGCACTAGCTTCGACAGTTGGTAAATCAACTGCATCAGTCAATACATTTGGAGTAAAGACCTTTTTCAAATGTTCAACAAATAATTTGCCTTTTTCGGTATCATTCCTTGCCCAGCCTCCAGACGAAGTTCGGAAGGGAGGCTTATGTAAAACTGGCCTTTTAAGGTTTCTACACGCACGCCATAATGAATAATCTGATTGAGGAGATGGGTCAAGGTCTTTTAAAAAGTTTTTCAGAGATGCTGCTCTTCGGGATTCTAGTAAATCGCTTAGCCGTTTTGTTTATTCTTTAAGTCTGCTTTTAAGTTGAGGAAATCTGTGCGATTGCCACTCCCTACGAATTTTTCTTTTCTCAGCCAAGAGCCTCTTGACGTCAACTGAATAGATTTGATTGTGTCTTATTAGTTGTCGGGTTACTGTTGCGTGTTGGGCAGCTAATTTAAAATTTTGAACAAAATTAGTAAGACTTTGCTTTACGTCTTCTGGAGTTCTTAGCGGGATATATTCCAAACAATGAGTACTGAGATATTTTTTATTTTGCAGGTTCCATATATAGACAATAGTGGGTGAATGATCTGAGGATAATTCAAGTGACGCTTCAACTTCAATCATTTCTTTTGAAATACCTTTAGTTACGCCAAAATCAATAACATCAGGTATTTTTTGCTAATCAGTAGGCCAATAGGTGGGTTGTCCACTCGATATCAGATTAATTTTTCAAATCGTGTCAAACAAAACACGACATTTTGGAGTAATTAGTCTTGATCCCCAAAACGTATGTTTAGCGTTGTAGTCGCCTGATGCTATGAAACAGGGACCTAGTGATTTGAAGAAATCGCTGTATTGACTCTCTGATATTTAAAACCTAGGAGGTGAATAGATCGAAGAAATAACTAAGCTTTGATGAAATTTTTCAATGCAAATGTTTGTTGGTTGAAGGTAATCGTCACAAAAATCATACAGTAAATAATGTTTGATTCGAGCCTTTATTAGTATTGCTGAACGACCACATGCTCTGCCACGGGAGTCTTTGGTGTCGCATAAGATATAGCCATTTATTTTAAAAAAGCTATTTGTTGTTAAGTGAGTCTCTGCAACCAGCATGACGTCAATTTGTTCCTTCTTAAGGAAGTACTCGAGTTCATTTTTGTGTTGGCGCAAGCCGTTTGCATTCCAGAAACATATTTTTAAACAGTTCATGGTTTGTTAAGTACCGCCTGCAACATAGTATATTGCATGCGTACCATTTCTTGCATCATGCTGCTCATAAAACTGTTTAAGGAATGCACTAATGTCTCGATGCTGGCTTCGAGACGATTATAGTTACCAGATGGTGTTTGTTCTTTAGGTTTTGGGTGGAAATTTGCAGCAGAATTAGTTGTCATTGTGGCT
The DNA here is from genome assembly GCA_949628195.1 of Phasia obesa. Lineage (NCBI taxonomy): Eukaryota > Metazoa > Arthropoda > Insecta > Diptera > Tachinidae > Phasia > Phasia obesa. The sequence goes on along the minus strand of OX451219.1, from coordinate 48,276,362 downwards.
TTTTGTACAGGCTTGTTAGTTTTTAACATATCCGCATATGAAACATGTTGCGTTGTTGGTTGGGCTAACTCAGGATAATGAGCATTTGGTCGGTATTGTGACTGCTTAGGAGTATTTAATTTTTGAGACGATTTTCTTACCATATTATAAACTGGACAGCCTTTGTAGTTAGCTGTATGATTTCCACCGCAATTGCTACATTTTTTAACCTTCGAGTCATCCTTTGATTTATCGCATTGTACGGAATAATGTAGTGTGACACACAACACAAACCGGTGGCAACGTGCAGTATGCCCTAGTATGGCCATATTCTTGGCAATTTAAATATTGAACGGGACCTGAACGTTTATGTGGTTCCTCTACTGAAATTTTACGGTGCAATAAATACTTTAGATTGTACATAGGGTGCGTTTCATTTTTTTTTTTTTATCTTAAATCTCCGGGTTCCAGTTCAACTCGGAAAAGTGATTGTGACACACGTTCTCTATTTCTGAGATTATCAAAATTGTTACCTTAAATCCCGCCTTTTGAAGGTCGGCTATTATCTCCTTCGGATCAACATATGAATCTATACCTTCAATAACTACCTGTAGATCTTTACTGCTCTTGAGTTGATAGGTATAAAAGTTTTTCTTGCATTTTTCAAATTCATTTACTGTTTTGCAATAACTGGTTTCGTCAATTACTTGTATTTTTGTCTCGTTTATGGTACCACGTTTAATAGGAACAACATAAAATGAGTTCACCCCAATAACTGAAATTAACTTCTTTGTTAGCTCATTCGAATTTAGCTCCCTTAAATAAATTGGAGATGATTTGGACGACTTGGGTGCCGTTTCAGCTTCACTATTTACGCTATCTAAGATAGCAAAACGGTTTTGCGAATTTATTCAGTTGGAGTGCCTATCTTTGTGTACTTTAGACATTGGTGCTAATTGCGAAGGTTTAGGGCTTCGTCCTCTTTTTAATACTGTCACGTATCCATTCATACTTGCGTCTTGGGTTTTTGGGCACTGTCCATTAATGTTTTGGTGGTACTGTATTTAGAAGGCGCCGATGATTTATTCTCATTTATTTTATGTTCACTACTTAGCAACAACGGTGAACAAGAACGTGTGTGGAAAAATGGCACAGCATTTAAAACACATCAGATTTTTTGTTTTTATTTACTTCGCTGCTTTCATCAGCATTTAGTATGACATATGCATTCCTACTACTAATGTTCGCACTTTTTTCATAAGAATTTAAATTTGAATGACTCATAAATGAGCCCTCTCACTGTTCTTTTGATTTTTTTTATTACTCAACTAGTAATGCCGTTGTAAAAAAGAAAAAAAAATAAAACAACTTCGTTGTTCTGTATAAAAACAGGTTTTATTGTTTTTTTTTTATTTGTTTGTTTAAAATTCACTGACTAATTTTTATTTGTACGTTATTGCGAGCTTAAAAAAATACACGTCCGTTCTATTTGGCGAATAACTACTCACCTCACAAAAAAGATGAGAAAAGTTAGGTTGTCGCATACTAGAAAAACGTCTCGAATAGACATGTATAAGGATAGGATAACTCATTTCTTGTTATCCACAGAAATTAAATTCGACTAAAATGAAACTTGGTATGTTTCATGAAATTCGAATGATTTTAATAAGACTTACTGCATTTCGTCTATAAAAGGATATGTGATAGGACTAGGAGTCCTTTTGTCAAGTGGAATTACGATAGGTATAACAAAACTAAGTTTCCACATTTTTATGTGTAACATTTACATTTTGGAACATAGGCGGTAGGCGTGTCCTTGTTCCGATTTTTTCCAAAACTTAATTTTTTTTTAATTGAGGTAAATTTAACTGTTTATACAGTAGGACGTTACGTACGATAATTCGAAGAGAAAATAATATCATATTTTATCCGTACTTAAATAGTAAAACCTATTTTACTATGTTTTACTAAACCAAATGTTTTGAGTTTTTCCCCTCGTTTACAGAAATATTAGTAATGCCAGCTAAGCTTTTCGCGCTATATCTAGCTGTTTTGGGGTAATTTTGAAAAGTTATAATCATTTAAGGTGTGATTAGATTGCGTGTACAAGTTATGTCAAAATTGCTATCCATATGGAATTCCATGTGTATGTCAAAACCAGTGTTTAACATACGGTTTATAATTTTCATGTTCACACGTACACATGTTACGTACATATGACAGACATAACCTCCTGTTGTTGAAAACAAAAATAAAATACTTAACAGCTAGTCTTTAAAGTGTGGTTTAGATGGATTATTTTTTTTAATTATTAGACTATATAATAAAACTAATAAGCTTAAGTTCGTTTTTATTCTCTCTAAGAAAGAATTAATTAAATTACAAATTAGGTGATAATATTAAGGAAAAATTGGGAAAATTTAATTTTCAGACACCAGCACGAGTGGAATGTACATTTTCTAGACAGCCACGTCCGTCATCAGCACTACTTGTATCTAATCTACTTAGGGTAGTGTTTTAGTTGTAAGCATCATCTATTTAACCAACCAAACCCAGATAAAGGAATACGAGAAAACTTGTATTCAATTATCAATCGTCAGTTGGGAGAAGGAAGTCTAAATATTAAAGTAAAAATATTCAACAAGAGGGAAGCTTAAGGTAGTGGTAGACTTCGTTCTCACCAACTGACGATTGATAATTGAATACAAGTTTTCTCGTATTCCTTTATCTGGGTTTGGTTGGCAATTTTGCCACCATTTCATTTTATTAGAAACCCGCTAGTGATGTCAACTATGCAAAGAACTACCGTTTTGTGTTATCATTTGTGAGCTTCTACAACAGTAAAGAAATCAATTTATTAGAGAGAAATTATATAAAAAACAAGTAAAAGTGCTATATTCGGCCGTGCCGAATGTTCTGTACCCTTCACCACGGTGATTTGATTTATACAGACATGTACAGCATTATCCATATTGTTGACTCTTTACTTAAATAAATTCGTATGAGAAAAAATCATTATTCATGAGTTAAAAAAATTGATATTGAAGCCGACAGCTACATCGTAAACTCTGACATTGTTGTAGAAATACTTATTTTGCTTTTATAAAATTAAAAAACTTTTTCAAAAAATTATAAATATTTCCTCCAAAACTTTTTTTTGCATATGAATTTTTAATTTGCAATTTTGTGACATTTTCTTTTGTTGAATAAAATAGAAATTAGCCTAAGTTGACGACAGCCACAACGTTTCATTTTTGGTAGTTTGTAGTCGATATTCTGATGATGTCTATGTGTTTAATGCACCTAGGTTTTAAAACAGAGATATCATCTATTTAAAAATCAAACGCATTTAAAAAATATGTTACTCTATATACACACATACATACATATGTATATTCTTAATATTAAATATATGTTATGTTACAGTCATGATTTTCATTTTCAAAGAAATATTGAAATTTTTGTTTTAATTTTTCGAAAATTGTGTGTAAAAATTTTTTGTAAAAATATTTTTTTAAAAATTTTTTGTAAAATTTTATTCTAAAATTTTTTGGAAAATTTTTTAAAAAAATTTTTTTTCGAATATTTTGCTGTAAAATATCTTTTTGAAAATGCTTTGTAAATTTTTTTGTAAATATTTTTGAAAAAAAAAAAAATTAAATGTTTTTTTAAAAAATTTAAAAAAAAAAATTTTTTTAAATTTTATTGAAATTTTTTGTTAAATTTTGGACCTTTCTCCAATCTATATTGAGTTAGAATGGTCAGACTAAAGCAAAAAGAAATCCTTACAAAAAAAAAATTTCATCATATTGACACATGGGGGGTCCTTTTAACTGCTCCTATTTTTCAGTGGGTACCCTGTGGATCCATTAGCTACCTCTATGCGTATTGCTTTCTATTAAGGTCTCTAATACAAATCAAAGCAGAAAAACCCTACCAATCTAAAAACAAACAAAAATCGCACCTCGCAGGGGGTTATTGATCCCCCGAGATCTGTATGCACTCCTTGCGATCTACCTGTCGCAGTCTAATATTTATTTGACAAAAAAAGGCAAAACAGAATCATTAAAGCCGAAAAAAATTTAAAAAAAAGTTAAAAAAATATAGGTGGGCGTGGTTTTGGCCCGTAGCCTCCAAAGGAAGGATCCGATGTTGCTGAATTGCAATACCAAAATTTTCGAAACTATGCCTGACAGATTGGTGTGCTTAAATTTTTTGTATCTCTTCTGGTGCCTTGGCAAATGACATTACCACACTAACACGGACAGACGGACATCGCTTAATCAACTTCTCTATGTATAAGGATCCAGAATATATATACTTTATGGGGTCGGAAATGAATATTGTAGAAATTACACACGGAATGACAAACTTATATATACCATTTCCAACTGTGGTGAAGGGTATAAAAATAAGTATAATAAATAATACAATAAGTAATAATTAATATTGTTACGAAAGAAGAATTTATTTATTATAAGCTCTGAACAACAATACTCTCGAACAACAACAACAACATTAATGGCTTATTTTCCTACAATGATGATAGAAAGAAACAAACAATAAAGAGTAACGCCTTAAACAATTACGCATACACACACACAGATTAAAATAAACACTCTTCTGTTAAATACACAGCCACATACATAAATACAAGCATAAACAAATAAACAGCCACACACACAGGTATAAAGAAATAAATAGCCACAAACACAGGTATAAAGAAATAACCAATCACACAAACAAAAACAAGAGCAATAACAGTCGAATCCGCCAGATATGTCTGGAATAGAACATTCTGGTGCTCTTAAAGCACCTATATAAATGAATCGTGCTGGCGAGTAGTATGGCAGTATTAATTTAAAAGTCAAAGAGTTAAGTTGTCGAATATTAAGAGTGTTTAACAGTTTGCTGTATTTTTGAACAGTGGTGTTAAGTAAATAAAGTGACTTACAGTAAAAGTAATAACAGTGTGTATTTATTTTGCAATAAAAAGAACCCAACGTAAAGTAAAAACGTAACAATTGGTGACAGAAGTGAAATTGTAAAATAAAATAACTTAAAAAAAACAAAATAATAAAAATGAAATTTGAAGATCTTAAAGTGGAGGAGCTGAAAAAGGAGTTGAGTAAGCTGGATTTGCCAACAGCAGGTAACAAAACAGAACTGCAGAAGAGGCTCATAGATGAATTCAAGCGTCGTGGCATGGACATTGGCGCATATGAGTTTGATGAAAAAGACATGACAGAGGTATGTAGCCGTGAAACAACAACAGCAAGTAGCATGGACCTCAATACGATGTTTGCCGCTATGATGGAGAAAATGGGAGAAAACTCTAGAATGCTTCTAGAAAATGTAAACGGAAAGCTAGTCGAAGTTCAGGAAGCTTCTAGAGCAAACAGTGAAAAACTGTTAGCTGAAGTACAAGAAGCTTCTAGAGCAAACAGCGAAAAACTGTTAGCTGAAGTAAGAGGTGAAGTACAGGAAGCTTCTAGGGCTAACAGTGAGAAACTAGAAAAAGTTAACGAGCAGCTACAGGAAATTTCTAAAACCGTCAATAAACGTGTTGACATCTTAGAAACAAAAGTCTGCAAGTTCGATGAACAAATCTCTGCCGTAGAAGTGCAACTGTCTGGTTTAAACAGAAAAGTGAATCTTCTAGAAACCAGTGGCGTCGAAGTACAGGTGAAGGATGTCGATGTAAAGCTGCAGGAGCTTGAAAACAAAATTATGAGCCTGGAAATAAGAGAAGGTCCAGTACGAGTAGTGACGGAAAACACAAATAGGATAAAAGCTCCCAGTTTCGACGGCACCATACCCTTCAACGTCTTCAAATTTCAGTTTGAGACAGTGGCCAGTAAAAATCTATGGAGCAATGAAGAAAAAGCGATTGAGCTGATTCTGGCACTTAAAGGATCTGCAGCAGAAGTCCTCGAAAGCCTACCAACTAGCTGCAGAAATAATTATGAGGACATAATGGTGGCGTTACAGCGGAAATATGGCGGCGATCATAAAAAGGAGCTGTATAGAATGGAGCTACGCGGCAGGCTGCAGAGAGCAAATGAGACGCTTCAGGATTTCGCCATGGAGATAGAGCGCTTGGTGCAGCTAATATACCCTGGGGAAAACCATCCACTTTTAGAACAGTTCAAAGTGGAGGCATTTGTTAATGGTATTCGTGACCCAGATATTAAGCACGCAGTTTGCGCTAAGCAAAACACATCCTTTGCTGAAACCATTACTTACGCTCTGGCTCAAGAAACAGCAAAAGTCATTTCGAGACCGCAGTCATACAAAGTGCGAAAAGTTGAAGTAGCTGCTGAAGATGAGAAAACAACAATGGACGACATAAAGCAAATACTTGAATCGGTAAAGAAAGTCTTAGATGAAAGGCAATGTAAAACAAACGCCAAGTGCTTTAATTGCGGTAAAGTCGGCCATTTTCAAAGAAACTGTAAGGCAGCAAGAAAACGATCCAGATCTGTTTCGCCGCCAAGAAACAATAAACGTGCGACTCATGGAACATCTCGAGAGTCGTTAAACTAAAGAGAGCTAGCACTACGGGGCATGAGCTAGCTCCCACAACCGAGGGCCCCACAATCTCCATATCTGTGATGCAGCAGCAAAACAGCAATCTTACTGCAAGCGGGTATATCAACGGAGGAAAGCGTATTCTGACAATAGACACAGGAGCGTCGCAGTCTATAATAAGGCCCGATTTAGTAAAGGGAAAAGTGGAACAAGTGAATAATGTAAGCCTGCGCACCGCGACCGGAGAATTTGCTGCTGTCTATGGTAAGGCGAAAGTCAGATTAACTATAGCCAACATGAGTGTGGACCATGTGTTCATTGTTGCCGATATCGTGGACGAAGTTATTATTGGCGCAGATTTTATGATCATGCATGGAGTCGATCTGCGCATGGGGCAACAAATAATGATCTGGCGAAACGTCGAAATACCCCTTGATATTGGATATGTGAGTAAATCTGCAGTAAGGAAGTTGGTTGCTGTAGCATCCCAGAAATTACCACCTCAGGCAGAAACTGTGATATGGGCACGTATGGAGGAAGATTGTGAGGACAACCGGTTGTGGGTAGTAGAACCATCAGGAATTAGGAGTGAGACAATAACAGCAAAAGCCCTCGTGAAAACCTCTAAGAATGGAAAAATTCCTGTGAGAGTGTTAAATCTATCCAACAGTGAAAAAGTAATTGGTAAAAACTCTCAGATAGCTCAATGTACACCAGCAGAGGCCATAATTAATTGCGAGAGAGACTCAGAGCCTGAAAAACTGTCAACTAAAGAGCGCGAAATACTAGCAGAACACGTGGGGAAATGGGTAGCAGAGCTGGAGCCACCTGACAGAAACAAAGCCAAGAAGCTGCTACGAAAGTACGCCTCTGTCTTCGCCCTAAAAGATAAAAGCCAAGGTAGAACGGCAATAGTGAAGCATGAAATAAATACTGGCGAAGCGAGGCCCATAAAACAAGCCCCCAGGAGCATTCCCCTAGCCAAGCGGAGCGAAGTAAAGCAGCTAGTCCACGAAATGGAGCGAGACGGAATTATCGAACCATCTTCGAGTCCTTGGAGCTCGCCGGTGGTTTTAGTAAAGAAGAAAGATGGCAGCACTAGATTCTGCGTTGACTACAGAAAGCTCAACGATGTCACCAAAAAGGGCAGTTATCCGCTACCAAGAATCGACGACACCTTAGACACGCTAGCAGGTACTAAGTGGTTTTCTACGTTAGATCTACAGAGCGGTTACTGGCAAGTCGAGATAGCGGACAAGGATAAAGAAAAAACTGCTTTTAGTGCTCTCGATGGTTTATGGCAGTTTAATGTTATGCCATTTGGTCTCTGCAACGCTCCAGCCACCTTCGAGCGTTTAATGGAACGAGTGTTAAAAGGACTCAATTGGAAGTCATGTCTGGTGTATCTGGATGACATAATTGTCATGGGAAAGACCTTCGATGAACACCTAAGGAATATGGAAGAAGTCTTCAGGCGTATATCAGCGGCTGGACTGAAGCTCAGTGTTAAGAAATGTGCATTGTTTCAGAAGGAAGTCAAATACTTGGGGCATCGTGTAACAGCAGAGGGCATATCAACCGATGAAGATAAAATACGGGCAGTAAAGGACTGGCCTCGTCCTCAAAATCTTCACGAGTTACGAAGTTTCTTGGGACTCTGCACATACTACAGACGATTTGTGCCAAATTTTGCTAGTGTTGCTGCGAGCCTACATGAGCTAACCAAAAAGTCGCGACCTTACCAGTGGAGTGAAGCAGCCGAGGAAGCATTCCAGAAGCTCAAGGAATTGTTGTGTGTGGCACCTATCCTGGCATATCCAGTAGCTGGGCAAAAATTCATGCTAGACACTGATGCGAGCGGATATGGAATAGGAGGCGTGCTGTCGCAAATGGTAGATGGGACAGAAAAGGTTATAGGCTACTACAGCAGAGTACTTTCGAAGCCTGAAAGAAACTATTGCGTAACGCGACGAGAGCTTCTAGCAGCATTGGAGTGCATAAAACACTACCACAAGTATTTGTATGGCCAACATTTTACGTTGAGGACAGATCATGCCGCACTCAGGTGGTTGCTGCAATTCAAGAGCCCTGAAGGACAGCTTGCACGCTGGATAGAGCGTCTTCAGAGCTATGACTTTAGTATTGAGCACAGAAAAGGAGGCAAGCATAACAACGCAGACGCCCTTTCTAGGCGGCCATGTGATCTGGGGTGTAAGCATTGCACAAAGGCAGAGAGAAAAGAATTCGTTATTGATGTTCGGCTTACACATATAGAATCTAGTGAAGACTGGCCGACAGCACAAAGAAACGATCCCATATTGGCAAAAGTTATAGCGGCTAAAGAGGAAGACAGAAGACCGACGCGAAGTGAGATCTCACCAGAAAGTCCACTGGCGAAGGCATATTGGGCCCAGTGGAACAGTCTAAGGTTGAAGGATGGCTGCTTATGTCGCACTTGGGAAAGCACAGACGGCAAAACTGTGATAGACTTAATCGTCGTGCCATCCTCCAAGATCAAAGAGGTCGTGAAACAATTCCACAATGGTCCTAGTGGAGGTCACCTTGGTGTAACGAAGACGCTGGAAAAGATAAAACAACGGTTCTATTGGGTCGGCTGTCAACAAGCCGTAGCAGAGTGGATAGCCAATTGCCAGGAGTGCATTGCAGCAAAGGGTCCAGTACGAAGGAGTCGGGGGCAGCTTCAGCAGTACAATTCAGGCGCTCCCTTTGAACGTATAGCGATGGACGTAGCAGGTCCCTTCCCTGCTAGCAATGCTGGAAACCGATACGTTTTAGTGCTCATGGACTATTTTAGCAAATGGCCGGAAGTATATGCCATTCCCAATCAAGAAGCCAGAACGATTGTAGACGCTTTTATAAGCAACTGGGTGTGTCGCTATGGTGTTCCCTTAGAACTGCACTCCGACCAAGGCCGAAATTTTGAATCCGTTATATTTAAAGAGATGTGCGAGGTATACGGAATAAGAAAGACCAGAACGACACCGTTACATCCGCAATCTGATGGTATGGTCGAACGATTCAATCGAACCCTGGAAGAATACCTGAGAAAAGTGGTCAGCGCACATCAGAGGGACTGGGATGAGCATATACCCAAGTTTTTATTGGCATATAGATCAGCTGTTCACGATTCCACCTCACGAACACCAGCGAAAATAGTCTTTGGATCTGAGCTAAATTTGCCTGCAGATCTAGAGTTTGGTGTTAAGCCAACATCGGCAGAAGGAGACGGCGAAAACTCTAGTCAGGCACAAAGGGACCTTCAGGAGATTCACGAATTCGTGCGGAGTCGGATAAAATTAACCAGTGATAAAATGAAAGCCAGATATGATCGAGCTGCCAACTCTGAGGGATTTAACGAGGGACAACTGGTTCTACTTTTTAACCCACAACGGAAGAAAGGATTATCACCCAAACTACAAACTCATTGGGATGGACCTTATAAAGTAATAAAGCGGTTAAACGACGTAGTTTACAGAATACAGAAATTCCAGAGCCCAAGATCAAAAATGAAAGTTGTGCACTTGGAGCGGCTAGCCAACTATGGAAAAGGTACATCTGTGTCTGTTCGGGACGAACAGGTTTGAGAAGGGGGTAGTGTTACGAAAGAAGAATTTATTTATTATAAGCTCTGAACAACAATACTCTCGAACAACAACAACAACATTAATGGCTTATTTTCCTACAATGATGATAGAAAGAAACAAACAATAAAGAGTAACGCCTTAAACAATTACGCATACACACACACAGATTAAAATAAACACTCTTCTGTTAAATACACAGCCACATACATAAATACAAGCATAAACAAATAAACAGCCACACACACAGGTATAAAGAAATAAATAGCCACAAACACAGGTATAAAGAAATAACCAATCACACAAACAAAAACAAGAGCAATAACAGTCGAACCCGCCAGATATGTCTGGAATAGAACATTCTGGTGCTCTTAAAGCACCTATATAAATGAATCGTGCTGGCGAGTAGTATGGCAGTATTAATTTAAAAGTCAAAGAGTTAAGTTGTCGAATATTAAGAGTGTTTAACAGTTTGCTGTATTTTTGAACAGTGGTGTTAAGTAAATAAAGTGACTTACAGTAAAAGTAATAACAGTGTGTATTTATTTTGCAATAAAAAGAACCCAACGTAAAGTAAAAACGTAACAATATCATTTGAACTATATCAACAACATTTAAATTAATAATTTTGTTGATCAATTTATTTTCAGTCTTTTTTATTAGGAATAAAATATTTTTTTATCCTAATTCTTATGACAGTAGAAAGGAATTCAATTTCTTTAAAATAATTATGCCGTTGCTTTTGAAAGTGTTATCGCTAGATATGTATTTAATGATTTGCATTTGAATGGCCTTAAAAAATTCTCAAATTCTTATTGCATGTAAGTTAAATATATTTGATTATCCATTTTAGCTGAGAAAAAAAGGTTTTGGTATGCGCCAATGTAGTTGTCTCATTTTAAAGGCAATGATTTGATGAAAATACCAAAATCATGAATAGTTTATTTACTTACTTATATATTTTAATTAAATATAATTTCTTTCTTCCTTGGTACAGTAAAACAAAAAAAATTTTAAATTATAGTTAATTTTAAAGTAAAAAGTGGAAAAAGAATAAAATATTCAATAATAAGTTGTACTTAATTGTAATACATACTTACATTTCTTAGGTTACACAGCGAAGATTTTTCACCATAGTTGCAGTATGATTACTAAATTCTGTAAATGCTTCTTAATATATTGCAATATAGAAAATAGTACTATTCAATATTGACTTGTCTCACTTTCAAAATCAACACATTTAAAATATTGTTGACCAAATAAATTTTTAATAACAAAACTATACTGATATTGAAATTGAAATAATATTGATTGTTCATTAATTAAAAACATAAAATAAATAATGTTAATTTGTAATAAGATTTAGGTTTAATTAATTTTTATCACAAAACTTTTTATCACTATACATATAGACATACTATACATATATTTAATTGTGTTCTCAACTTCGTATCAAAATGTCCATTATACCTGGCTCTAGTTTTGAAAAATGAAATACCCATTGGACCCACAAAAAAATTAAAGATCTGTCTATTTTTTAAATTTCATTAAATTCGATTTAGCCGTGATTGACGTACAAATAATCAAATATATAATATATGTATATATATTACATACAAGTTATTATTGTTAATATCACCTATAAGGTATAGATATAAATCTGAGACTAACTTAAATTAATAACTAACTTAAATTAGAATAAAGATATTGGATAATTTTAAACTCCTTTAATTCAGGATAAAAATGTTTGTGCGGAATTTTTTTAAATAAAAGTGAACATCACTGAAAACTAAACGTGAGCATAAAACGTCTTGTTAGACTAACTTCATAATGTTCAATAATGAAGTGGCCTCTTTTTTCTTGCACTTGATTTCATGTGTATACAAATATTGTTGTGCTCTTAAATAAAAACATAGAATAGCATTTGCTCTTCATCCAACCAATGCAATATTTGTTGTTGTTTGAAATAAAATTTCAGTAGTGAATATTTTGTTTCAATAGTGTCTCTTGATATGAAATACTGTTATAGCAGACAACATGTATGTAAATGTATGATGTTAAAAGCAAGGGTTTGTACTTTGTATTTTAGTTATGTTATATTAATTTGCGCGTTGAGTGGTTGAAAACAGAAAACTGTAGTAGCTTTAATTTTTTTTACTTTTATTGATGAATAAAAAAGCTAATTTAATTTGTTCTCTCAAAAATCAGAGATTTTACTCTCAAGAAAATTTAAGTAAAATGAACTAGTGAACAATATGATTGCTCAGCATATTTATTGCACTTGATAAAACTGTCCGGTCAAATCAGGTGCACTGATTTTTGCACTGTTTGCTCTCTTGTTCTCTGTATTTACTGTTTAGTAATATTCCACTACACATACAATCGATATTTGCGTTTCAAAAACATGCAATACTGTACACTTTTTAACATCTAGCGCTCACGTTTACTGAAAACATCTGTTGTCATATAGTGTTACACATAAAATACAGCGTGCTTTAAATAAAAAACTAACACATGTTATTGCACATACATAAATAACATATGTTATGTTTCAAGATGTTTACGCTATGTGTATAGTTTACATATGGAAAATCTGACATTCCATATGACTTGTACACGTAATGTATATACGCTTTTAGAAAAATGTACCCTGATCTGATAAAGTGCGATGTTTTTTTAAAACATATTTTTAAAAAATTTAAATTTATGTACGATATGAGATATAAGATGTAAGACTTTTGTGATCATGTAAACCGCCCTTTAATGGAAGTTAAGGTTTGTGTATAAATAATGGTTATCACAATTGAAGATTACGCCACCTATGTACATATGTATTATAAACAATAAATAACAAATAACAAATACACGTTAATTAACAAGAAAATATTTTTACTTTATCTAACCTATTGACAAAATATAAAAGCAAAACATTTCTTTCAAACACTATCAATTATTATCAACATTACATCTTACTTCACGCCACTTGACGGGGTCTTATCATATAAATTTTAAACAATACTTTGATAAAGTGGAAAACAAATATAAAAAACATTTAAAACTAACTCGCAAAATATACAAAATGCATTTGAAAATTTTTTAACAATTCACATTTTGGAAATAAATAAGCATATACCGTTGATAATTTGACGTTATTAAGGCTTGGCAGAGGAGTTCTAGTTTTAATGAAAGGTTTGGAATTTTTAATTTTTTAACCATTAACGATTGAGACAACTACTTATCATATACATACACATAGCTAACGAGTTTTATGCATAAGCAAATTAAAATTTTTATGTTTCACACTATATATCTATGAGCAATTCGTATTCTTAAAATTGATAATATAAATATGTATGTATGTATGTATGTATGTATGTATGTATGTATGTATGTATGTATATATGTATGTATATATGTATGTATGTATGTATGTATGTATGTATGTATGTATGTATGTATGTATGTATGTATGTATATATGTATGTATATATGTATGTATGTATGTATGTATGTATGTATGTATGTATGTATGTATGTATGTATGTATGTATGTATGTATGTATGTATGTATGTATGTATGTATGAATGTATGTATGTATGTATGTATGTATGTATGTATGTATGTGTTAGGTCACCGTATAACACTAGTCTTTTATAAATACTACAGAATTTGGTAATTTGTATTGTATTTAATTATTCATTTTAATTGATTTAAATTTATTCAGTTTTGGTCCAAGCTCATATTTTGCAAACCGTTTGAAATTTTGATATACTCTCTGAGGCAAAGGTTAATTTTTGTAGTTGATTGTTTCCTTGAATTTTGAACGGTTTGCTATCTATGGACCTGAACAGGGGAAAAAAGGTAAAAAAAAATTTTTTTAAGTTTTTGCTATTTTGACCTTGAAGATGAAGTTTTTTTTGATTTTATATGTTAACAATTTTTGTTCTTTATGACAAGAGCTACAACTTTGCAAAAATGACATCGAGGCCCCAAATCTTTGAGGGCCCATAAAAAAAACCTGGAGGACTTTGGGCAAAACTGGGAGACAGGGGTCTTTTTTTTTGGTCTTTTATCACGTAGTGGTGTCCGAATATGGTTATTTTTTTCCGTGTTGCACTGTGTAATTAAGCCAAACAATTTCATTTTTTAAAATCCACTCTGCAGAAACGAAAATTGTACAACGCAAGTGTCAAAAACTCCCCTTAAAATTAAAGCCATGCCATTTTGTTTACCCCGCTTGCTTCTCTACACCTCTTGCCGACAAACTAAAATTGCATGCAACCAGTTTCATGAAAAATGTTATGGTGTAAGTTGGCTCTTAGTAATAAGTTGAACTGTAGCTCTTATTTACATACATTGATGTTAGGTTTAAGTTAAAGATTATTTAAATAAAGAAAATATTGTTATAGTTGAATTCAATTCAACTGGTCGCATTTTATTTCATTCTTTGTCGTGTTGTTCTTGTCCGCAAGTTCCTTAAACTGATCTATCACTGCCCAAAGAATATTTCAGTGACATATAGACAACAATTCCAATTACTGAATTGCTCTATATAGCTGCCGGTGTGTCGCACAACGTGGATCATATGACCATTTAAAGTTTTTCTTAATTGTTGTTGTGCGGTTCGATAAAAATTCAAAAACTGTCGTTGAAGTACATCTTAAATAAAAGTGTACAGGTCGTTAAGTGGTGTAAAAAAACAGAAACAGTTTTAATAAAATAAAAAATTGCAAATAAAAATAGTGTGGTGCATCGAAAACATTTAAAAATTTATTGTGGTATATGTATATGGTATATACTGTAGGCTCAATAGTGACAGAAAACTTTTAAAAAATTAAAAAAAATTAGTTACTCTAAATTTTAACTGCGTTTAAACAGAGCCGCCCCTAAGGGTAGGGCGACCGCCCCGGGCGCAACGGTGAAGGGGCGCAAACTTGTCTAAGGGCGAAAGAAATATCGCCGTCGGCTTTATAGATAGGAGCCGAATATTGAATATTTGACGAAGAATTCGAATGTAATCAATGACTATTAATACAAACAACAATAAGTTGTAGAAGAGCACCTATGTATGCTCCACTCATGGCTCAATGGTTGCCAGGTGTAAAGACCGTTTTTCAAAAGTACGATGAACCTTCCAATGACGCTGGCGAGTGTGCGAATTAAAAACGGCTAGCTATTGAAAAGTTAGTACTGGTTCTTTCATTGCCCACAAAAAAGTAATAAAGAAGTAAAATACGAAAACAATAATATTATATTTAAAATTACCATACCATAAACATTCAGTAGGATTATTACGAACTGAATAATTTTTTACCATCATGTTTAAAAAACTGTCTGGAGCACAAAGATTCAATTAGTAAGAGAAGAGGAGGCAACGACTGAAGTGATTCTTAAGGTCCCAAAGTTTACTTCCTATTTTGCTCCTTCTAGTTCTTCGGCTGTCATCAGTGAACTTAAGTGCTCTTAATGAAGTTAAAATACTAGTAATACCAGATACAGATTCTAATGACGAAGATATTAATGAGAATGAAGCTGACAAAACGATATTAATTTCTTCTCCTAAAACTGTTGGCTTGATAAATTCGGATTCATCCTCTTGGCCAGAATTCAAAAATAAAAACGAAAAGAATGAGTTAATTTTTTGCCATTAAAGGCTGATAACTATTATTCAAAAAATATCCAAAAAAATTAATTTTGTAATCAACATCAGCTTCGTTGTGCAGAAAATGGGGAAAAAATAAAACGTTAATGTTTACCATTCCAGATTTCATTGAAACTTTTTTATTTACATTCCTTGACTTCCTAATTCGAATTATAATTTTAAAAAATTCTCTCTCTTATATTTTCTTTATTTTTACTACATAATATGTAACCCTTTTGTAAATATAAGTATAAAATAAAAAATAAAAAAATTATATGAGAAATATAAGTTTATTTAGAGCAATTAAATGTGTAGGGGGCCAGATCACAAACTCGGCCCGGGTGCCTACTAACCTCGGGGCGGCCCTGGGTTTAAACATTCCTATACACAAATACATAAAAAAATAACTGTTGTGCACTATGCTGGTTCCAGTACATAGTGTAAAAATTTTTTGTACATCATATTTTTGTCGCTTATACCGTTCTACTGTTCCAGTATATAAATTATATTAATAAAAGCAATATATAAAACATTTTGGCGGGAAAACTTTTGGCGTCGGTTACAGTGATCAACAAAATTGTGTCTCGTATTTGGAAGTACTACTTCTTCTGGCTCATATTTCACAAATACATTTTTATTTTGTAAAAATAATTTGTTTTCGAAATTTATAAGATGACTTTGGAATATGTGAAGCAACAACGAGCTAATACGAAGAAAAGTATTACCCGCATTAAAAATCAAATCGAAGCCAGCGGAAGGGGTGAAGGTAAGACACTGTCGACAGTTGCATTGAAGTGCCGTTTGGGAATTTTGGAGTCATATTTTAAGCAAATATTAACGTACCAAACTGAAATTGAGAAATATGATCCAAATGACAATAGTAGGCCCGAAATTGAAGATTTGTATATTGCAGCATAAATGAATATACAAACGCAGCTAGGTGACGATGCTCATAATACAACGACATCTGATTCTACAATTTGTTTCCCTGTCGCCAACTATAAATTACCTCAGCGCAAATTGCCCAGATTTAGTGGTAAGTACAGCGAATATAAAAATTTTAAAACTTCTTTTAAATAAATCATCGATCGTCTATTCGGCCTATCAAATATTGAAAAGTTTAACCATTTGCTAAACTGCCTTCATGGCCAAGCATTGGAAACGGTCAAAGCATTCCAGATTACGAATGAAAATTACTCAAAGGCTCTGTAAAGGCCAAAAATACGTTATGACAACAGCATGGTAATTTTTATGGAAAATATTACCACTCTGTTTGAACATCCAGTCGTTTCAAAATAAAATTGTGTTCAATTACGAAATCTTGTTGATAATGTTTCTGCTCTTCATAGCTCTCTTTTGTATCTTGGCTCACATAGTGACATTGCGAATTCGATGCTTATTTATATAGTGATAGAAAAGTTGATGATGAGACTAAAAGAAAGTGGAAAGACTCTTTGGACTTTACCAAACTGCCATCCTGGGATGATTGCTCCATAGTCTTCGAAAGACGTTGCCAGTTTTTGGAATCATACAATTAGTTGTTCTACTCACTTTAAAAATATGAACGTCAGTCAACCTTTTGAAAATATCAAACGCCTAGGTCTATGCATAAATTGTTTGTCACAAGGGCATCAAGTCAACAACTGGTCCTCTACATTCATCATACCTTGCTTCATCGGTCTCAACCAGCTATAAGGCCCTCGTCCCCTGCTGTTGAACCATGTACTTCTTGTGCTGCCTTGAATGATAGTTCTACCGCAGTTCATACTCACATAAAAAAATTTTCGCCGGAACAGGTGCTACTTGCTACTGCCATGGTTCTCGTACGCGATGCTACTGGTTGCTATCACTTAGGACGCGCCTTGCTAGATTCTTGCTCTCAATTAAATTTCATAACTGATGAATTTTCTCAAAAAATTCATCTGCCTCGAATAAAACAAACTACTGAAATCGCCAGCACTGGAAATACTTTTAGTAAAAGTAAATATAGATCATCAGCAAAGGTAAAATCTCGATTTACTCTGTGATAGAAAATCGGCCTAAATAAAACTAGCTATTTGTCGAGGTTTTGTTTCATTTTTATTTAAAAAAAACAACAAAAGAAATAACAAATCCTAATAGTTTTATGAATTTTACAAACATATGTATGTAAATATTTAAAGTCAAAGTGTTTTATGATTTTATAAACATTTAATATGTCTAAACAACTGGACTTATTAAGTTTAAAATAATAATTCCTTCTAAAGTCTCTTTTTCTAAGGAACATCGATATTTGTTTTTTTAAATGACAGCACTAAATATTCATTCGATATTTGCGGACGAATCTGGCAGTATCATAATTTGTTTCACAAATTCTGTTAACATTTTAAAAACTTTTGCCAAATCTCCTCGCAATATATCAGAAATCATATAAATTAGTTTCAGTCTTTGTAAATATTTGTACAAATTCAAGAAATTGCAATTCTCGGTACTCAGAACCTAACGCTTGTTTTTCATTTCCATCAATGAAATTGGTAAAATCCTTAAGGATATCAAAAATAGTCTTACTTTTGTTATTCGTTATGACATATGGATTTATTAAACTTACTGCCTATTTCACAACGTTACATTTAAAAAAACAACAACATTTGTAAATTTGTTTTTGTTTTAAATGTAATTGTGCGAAAGAACGACTTTGTGTGACGTTGTGAAATAGGCAGTTAGTGATTTAAAGTTAATTTCAAAATCAAACCGTTTCCGTATTTAAATGAGCATATCTATATAAAATTTACGCAGTTATTAACAACTAGCTGTGCCCGCCGCATCGTGGGCGTTCTGACAATATTTTGTTCGATTTTGTTTTAAAAGTACTCAACTTCAAATTTTAAGATTCTTACTTTTATAATGATTGAGTTCAGTTTTATACATTTGTATACTTTCTTTATATACAGGATACAAGTCTAAAATGTATATAAAGTTCTAAAATTATTCTAGAGTTTTGTAAATGCTATCAAAAATAAAAGGTTTTGTCAAGTATGCAGTACCTTTAAATTGGTAAAATTGCGTAATTTCACCACTTTCTCTTTATTTTTTCTTGGAGATGATATGTTTTTGCGGAAAAAAAAGTATCCTATATTTGAATAAAGATACCGATGTACATATGTATGTACCTGCTCACAACATTTTATTAAAATTTATAAAATTTACGTGATGCGAACACAGGCAGGCAGACAAAAATTCTAAAAATTACTGTTTTGTATTCTATTTCGATTATTATCTGCACCAGCAATAAAATTTTCAAAAAATATTTCAGGCACAAAAATGTTCCTTTTACTGTTTTATTATATGTATAGATATTGTGAATTTATATATTAAATTTTTAGCATAAACTCCTAAAGCAAATGATTTGAAAAAAACTGCATTTTTTGACCAAAAATCGGCAATCGGCATTTCGTGACTTTTGAGAGTAAAAATCGGCAAAATGAAATTTTTCCCTTTAACACTTTTTCAGAAAATAGAGCTAAAATCATCATTTATCCATCAAATGTAATAAAAACATAATTTTTAATACTGTTTTTTTTTTTGTATAAGGTTTGATTTTTGTTAAGCCAAAATTATGACTTATGTACACGTTATAAACAGTGCGTTTGACACTTTATGCTTTGTTGAATAAATTTTTCCTCTTTACCCTTTATTATCTGATCGTTGTTGTCAATCACATAACATTAAATTCACATAAAATATATGTGGCTTACAAAGATGTAATAGCTGCAGTTCAAGTTAAGATTTAAGACCAAGCGTATTTGGAAAAATAAATTCAAATAAAACATTAATTAAGTCAAAATCTATACATATATAATAAAACTATAACAGGACCATTTCTGTACATGAAATATTTTTTTAAAAAATTTTATTGCTGGAAATGGAACACAAAATATCAATTTTTAGAATTTCTGTTCGTGTTGGCATCACTTAAAAACTACTGGAAATAATAAAATTTTGTGAGGAGGTACCTGACTATCTTAGTGCAAATATACGATACCATTGCCTGTAGAAATATCTCATTTCCTGGAGAAAATCGTATATGTTTCTATCGTGTTTAACGAGTAAACGTGTTTTTTTTACAGTTCTCTAGAAGTTTTATTATATTTCAAGAAAAAAAAAATGATTTTTTCAGTTTTTCTTTGAGAAAATTGATTACACAAGTGAATAATTAAAAAAGTGAAAATAGTTATTGAAAATCTTTAAGAAAAGTAAGATTGTTTTTAAAAGAAAAATTAAATAAATTTTTGTGAAACTTTGTATATTGTTATAGACATACATACATAAGGAACTCTTTTTTTCTCCTACATAAACACATATGTATGTTCATACTTATATCTTTTTTTTTCTCTTTTACTTTGACTTAAATTTCCCTTAAATATTTTTTATTCTACATAACTATATCTGTGCTCTCAGTAGTTTTTTTGCTGTTTTTTTCTTATTTCTTGACCTGCTTTATATCGGACTTTAAATTCTTTAATACAGCGGTGCATGTGTTATAAAAAAAACTTGCCTGTTGTTATTAAAACTACAACTATAAATTCTGTTTAAGTAACAAATAACCTTTATATTCTTTACTGTATGACTCATAAATCAATTATTATTGTTGAAATACACTGAGCAAAACAATACAAGTAAACTATGATGTGTGTTGTTATAGTTAATGTAATCTTTAAAATAAAATAAGTGGAGTTATATTACTTATACAAATTAGATAACCATTAACTGGAATAAAAGAAATACAAATAATAATAATAATAATAATAATAATAATAATAATAATAACAAGAATAATAACAATAATTAAGAATAATAATAATAATAATAATAATAATAATAATAATAATAATAATAATAATAATAATAATAATTACGAAAAATAATAAAATTAATAACAATAATAGTTATTAAGAATAATAAGAATAATAATAATAATAATAATAATAATAATAATAATAATAATAATAATAATAATAATAATAATAATAATTACGAAAAATAATAAAATTAATAACAATAATAGTTATTAAGAATAATAATAATAATAATAATAATAATCAAGAATAATAACAATAATTAAGAATAATAGTAATAATAAAAATAATAATAATTGTTTGGTCGTTGTCGTAATGGGTAACGGTAAAAATTATATAGTCCATGAACTAGTAGCATGTACGTCCTCTAGTGTTTCCTTGTTTTACTTTATCGTTACATAAGATCATCTTGGATATCGATTTTTTTTTAATATTCTTTTCTAAGATGAGTGACTCAACTAATGTATTAAAAGCAGCTCGATTGCTTCCTGAAACTTATCCATTGCATCGAGGTCGACTATCCGAAATGCGAAAAAAAATATTAGAACATTAGGGAAGAAAACGGTTTTATCCAGCAGTGAAAAAAGTCGCCTTGCTAAAGCCTTGACAATTGTGGAGGAATACGAGAGTAGGAACTCCACAATCAAGGAAAAAGACGGTACGGACGACAAGTCGCTAGTGAATGCCATGGGTAGTATTTTAGTTGACGACAACAAAGGTATGGCAGAAAGCTTTACACAACTGAAGAAGGCTCATTGCACAGTACAGCAGCTTACCAACACAGCAAGCAATAGCGCTGAACTGGAAAAGGCAAAACAATTCATTGCTAAATGGGGTCAAAATTCGAATAACATAGGTGAGACTCAAAGAGAAACGGGACACAAGGTCATTTTAAATCCACATCCCGACATTAAGAAAAGCAATAAAAAACATATGCAAGATGGCGATAATGTTTTTGTGATGACTGTGGAGCGATCAAAGATAAAGCAATATTAAATCCTCAATCTCATTTATTAGTAGAACAGTCAAGACGAAAAAAAGATTCTCACTCTACTCTGTTGGGTCAGACAGGCCAAACCGCCCTACAACCCACAGAGGATGAGGGCACGTTTACCAAGCCTAGAGACCCAGTTAATATGGATAAGGTCAAAAGAAACCGAATATTTGACACTCAGTCTCCGGTTGAAAACATAATAAAGAAATCTAAGGTGAACGCTGATTGATATAATGAGGGATGCATTAAAGTCGCCATTATGGATAGAAGCAATCCCAGCTGAAAAATTAGTCCTGAAAAGTGGTGTATCCTTGAAAGTAGGCTACAACTTAGGATAACTGAATGTATCAGGGATAATGAAATAACCCCATTCTTCGGTAACATACATGGGTACAAGGTACTTTACTGCAAAAATGAGGAGACCTTTAAATGGCTGGAGGTGAATCTTTCAAGGCTCTCAGAAGTATGGGAGGGAGCCGAATTGTACACCAAACCAAATTGCAGATCTGAAAGTTCGTCCAAGAATCAGGGCATTTGTATCGGGTTCGATAATTCCTAGGATTCGTTTGATAGAAATGCTACGAGCACAAAATAGGTTGTTATAACCATCGGATGATTGGGATATAGTTTACCTAGAAACGCCGACTCAGTTCGGACAGGCAATAATTATAGCCGTAAATGAAGAGACAATGAGGCTTCTAGAAGTTAACTCTTTTAGGATGAGTATAGGCCTGACCAGTGTAGCAGCGAGACCTGTTGTGAAGAGAATCGAAAACAAACCTGGGGTAAGTTATGGGCCTGAAGACTAACCTAATTCTATATATCAACAGGTACAAGGTGGACATAGTGCTAGTTCAAGAACCTTGGATAACGTCCAAGGGAATAAGCGGGCTGGAGAATGACTTATATGAAATTTTTAAATGCCAAAGAAATAAAAGAAACAGAACATGTATTTTAGCAAAGAAAAATCTTAAGTGTTTTCTTTTAAATCAATTTACAGATAGGGACCAAACAGTGATTAGATGTAAGAGTATTGAAAGAGAAATACTGGTGGCTTCTTCATAATTCGCACATGATTGATCGACCTCCAGAGATAACAAGATCTTTGACAAAATTTTCTACGGACAATCAGATTGATCTAATAGGATGTGATGCAAATGCTCATCATCTACTATGGGGTAGTAATGACACGAATAATAGAGGACATGCACTAATGGACTTCATATTAGAAAATAATATATTAATTGCAAACAGGAGCTCGGAACCTACATTTGAAACAAGGAAATGAAAAGAAGTTCTAGATTTTACACTTTTGACACAAATAAACGACTTAAAGGTGATAGAATGGGAAGTGAAAAAGGAAATAATTTTTTCGGATCATAAATACATAGAATATGAAATAGATATGGGAAATACTAGACCCACTGGACTTTTCAGAAATCTGAGAAAGATTAATTGGGATATATTTGAAAAAAACGTAGCTAATTTTCAAACGCAATGTACTATAGAGATTAACAGCTCCAAAGATATTGAGTATATAACGGTCAGCCTTGAATGTGCGTTTAAAGATGCTTTTAATTCATCGTGCCCTCAGAATCAGAAATGGTGGCGAAATGATCTGCAAACATTAAAAGTTAGCACAAGGAAAGCCTTGAATGCTGCAAGAAAAATAAATACCGATGAGAAATGGGAAGCGTATAAAAACAAACGTAAAGAGTTTAAAAAGCAAATCAGGAGAGAAAAACGTAGATATTTTGTTCACATGTTAAAGGAAAAAGAATCCATTAAGGATATCTCTAGATTAAGGAAAATCATGTCAAAACAAAAACACGTCTCGAGTAATGTGAAAAGATTAGACGGTACATGGACCGATTCTGCGCACGAAACCTTGGAAGTACTTTTCACCACTCACATTCCGGGTTGTTTACTCCAATTAATAGATACCCCTTCGACTTCTGCGTATAATGTAATAAGGTATTCAAAACCAAATTATAATGTTATCACCCCAGAGAAACTTAAATGGGCGATAGGCATGTTTGAACCATATAAGTCTCCCAATAATGCTACAAAAGACATTACACATTGTGGAAACTGTGCTTAGAAAACTCTTTACAGCTTGCATCGGCTATTTATATATGCCAACAAGCTGGAGAAAAGTTAGAGTGGTTTTTATACCGAAAGTTGGTAAAATTCAGCACAGTGATGCAAAGGACTACTACCTATAAGTCTGACATCCTTTCTACTAAAGACCCTAGAAAGACTGATGGATGATCACATTAGAGACAGGATGCGCAATATGGTATTTTCACATGATCAACATGCTTATACTAAAGGTAAATCAGTAAAGACAGCCCTCCATGATCTAACAACAAAAATAGAGCAATCTATACATGATGGAGAATTTGCGCTTGCTTGTTTTCTGGATATTGAAGGTGCTTTTAACAACATCAAATCCAGTGCAATTGAAAAGGCAATCGAATGTTCGGGCAGTGACAATTGGTGAAAGAATGGATAATGAAAATGCTTTTACAAAGGCAAATTCATGCAGAGATCGGTGGCACACATATTGACCCCTTTGATACTAGGGGTACACCTCAAGGAAGAGTTATTTCACCTACTTTGTGAATTTTAGCTTTGAATGAAATCCTGCTGAATCTTGATGCACATGGTGTGAGCGTAGTGGCATGCGTTGATGTAGTGCTATTGGTGAAAGGGAAATTTCCGAACACCTTGGCTTAAATAATGGAACGTGCTCTAGAAACCTTAAGCCAGTGGGCTACAAATTGCGGTCAGGTATTAGCCCCGAAAAAACCAATACAGTACTCTTCACAAGAAGGAGAGTATTTAGTTTTAACCCCCCTAAGCTTGGGTGGCGAACTCTGTCGCGGTCAAAAGAAGCGAAATTTTTGGGTGTAATTTTCGACCAAGGCCTTAAATGGAAATGTAACCTTCATATGCTGCAATGTATTCCTGCCTAGCTTTAATTGGAAAAACGTGGGGACTTAATGCACAAATGATCTACTGGATATACACGGCAATAGTTAGACCAACACTGTGTCATGGATCACTTGTATGGTGGCCAATTTTGGGAACACATACTCATGCATCATTTATAGAGAGAGTAAATAGAATAGTAGCACTTAGCATTACAGGAGCAAGAAAATCCACAGCAACTGAAGCACTGTGTAGAATTCTTGGAATCGACCCACTAATCTTATATATAAAGGAATATGCATTGAGAACACAATTAAGATTAAGACAGCATAAACAATTGAATTTAGGAATTATGGACACTCCACGTTGATAAGAAAATATCAACTAGAGAACATAGAAACCGATTATTTAACACCTGAAATCTATTGGGACAAGGAGATTACTACAATCATCCCAATAAAGGATGATCGGAAACCTCTGGATATTTTAACTGGAGAAATTGGGATATATACAGATGGATCAAAAAAAGACAATGGTACAGGAAGTGGAGTATTCTGGGAGAAGTTAGGAATCAGACACAGTTCTAGACTGGATAACCTATGCAAGATTTTTCAAGCCGAAATTTTTGCGGTGTCTGAAGCTGCTAGGTTACTATCTATGAGGCCGATGTTCTCTAGTAATATCACTATTTACATAGATAGTCAGGCGGCTTTGAAAGCACTCGGTAATAGGTTTATTAGATCGAAGGTAGTCAGCCGTTGTCGCAGAGTACTTCAAGTTCTCAACGAACAACACACACTGAAACTGTGCTGGGTACCCGGTCATTACAATATCGTAGGAAATGAAGCTGCAGACGAATTGGCCGAGCTGGAGCTGATTTGGATATAAATGCCAGATGTGTGGACGTATATCCTGGTCTTGATTCAATGTATAGGAGGATAAGAAAACAATTTGGACGTGATGCCGACATAATGTGGAATAATTCATTGAGATGCACACAGACGAAATCTTTGCTGGGGGAAAGTCTGAACTGAGAATGTATGTAGGTATTATAACATAACGATCTCAGATATTTCTTAAGAAATATTCGACTTTGCGATAATGATATTTGCAGATGGTGTGGCGAAGAAGAGGAAAATACATCGCACTATCTTTGTGAATGTCATGCACTATCACACAGACGCAATAACGTTTTGGCTCTTTTTTCTTTCAGAATATTGAGGACTTGAGGGGTGTGGTAGCTATGCTGATTGTCAAATTTGTGAGGATCACTGGACTACTTAGAGGGACTGAATAGAACAGAACTATAGACACCGGAAAATATCAGAGGAGTCACTATGGATCAATAATGGTCTTGTGAACCTTCATACAAACAATCATCCTCTCTAACCTAACCTAATCTAACCTAGAGAAAATAGAGCAAGAGTAAGAAAGTACGCAATTTTACCGATATAAAGGTACTGCAAACTTGACTACACCTTTTATTTTTGTCAGCGGGATAAATAAATATTTAATAAAATAAATTAAAATTCTAATTAATTTACTTTCAGCACTTAAAAGTAAATCGAATTTAAGTAATACGGATTTCGATTTACAGAGCACGAAGAAAACTGAATTCGTCTCATAATAAAAAAATTCGGATTCGGTTTACGGAACAGCGGTGATAGTAATTTAAATATGTACATATAACTATATTTCTATATTTTTTAAAATCCCAAATGAACTAATTGTACCGTTAAAATACAAATATAGAAAAAAAATAGACTGAAAGAAAAAAAATATTTTTTCAAATTCGCACTTTTTAGCTCTTTTTGACTGCTTTTCGACGCGTTTGGTCTTTGAAAAGTTGGCATCCCTGCACTCAGGGGTTTGCGTAATACACATATGTATGTGTGTGTGAGCGTATGATTTGTATTTTTATACAAAACAGTGTTGGGATCAGACAATGTTTAAATTGTACCGCTTCAATGATAAAATTGTACCAAATCAGCATCAATTGTACCAAAAATTGCCATTAAGTAAAAAAAAATATACATACATATATACATACAGAAAGGCGATTGCGAAAATGAGAAGGATACTGCAACTTAACCTCAATCACTGTCGAACCGCTCAAGACCTGTTCAAGCAAAGTGTTCGTGAACTAAATGTGGATATCGCGTTACTTAGTGAACCATATCAAGGTGTGGAGTCCTCGAACTGGATGTCTGATCGTTCATGCATATCAGCAATCTGGTCGGTCAGTGGTTTAATACTGCGGGACGCAACGTCACAACAGTGTGGATATGCTCGGCCCACAGTTTCTGGTATTACGTTATACAGCTGTTATATCCCACCAAGGTATTCCATAGAAGAATTTCAGGTCATAGTTGACGACATTGCTTCCAATGCAATCCCTAGAAATCCTGTATTGATAATAGGTGATTTTAATGCATGGGCTATAGAGTGGGGCTGACCCCGCACAAACTCAAGAGGCAGAATACTCTTAGAAGCAGTTTCCGTCTTATGTATTGTACTGATGAACACTGGAAGTGAACAAACGTTCAATAGAGGCGTTGGCGGGTCGACTATTGACGTCTCGTTTTCCAGTAGTATTATCGCTGATCTGATATACTCGCTGGAGTATATCAGATCAATATACACACAGTGCTATAATCATTGACGTGGCACATGAACAACTACACGTGAACACAACGGCACAAAGTTTGACGGGTTGTTTTTGCAGTTATAATAGAAAACATTGCTCTGGATGGCCCAGCAGATGCCATGGCAGATCAACTGATAAATAGGACAACACTTGTAATGCATCAATGGTGAAAAGAAGCATATCGGCAAACAAACAACCAGTTTACTGGTGGAACGATGAAATTGCGAATTTGAGGATAGATTGTACACGTGCAAGAAGGCTATTTTTTTTTTTTTCTAAAATAGAAGTACCACTCAGGCAGTTAATGCCTACATTAACTGTGGTACTTCCTTTGGAAAGGGATGTAGTAGATAAGACAGATGGTTAGTGATAGTAAAGCTTCGATTCTGACAACACTGCAATTGCACGTTATGATTATTTTTAGAACAGTATTGCAGCGCCTCTGGTGTTATTTAGGCGAATTAGTTCGAAGCTAGCATAGCCAATTTATAATTATTTTACTTCGCCGGCGATTTAGTGCTATGTGGTAATACCGGCGAAGGAGGTCGCAGTGATATGCATTATTGTAAAGAAAAATTAATACATATCAGAAAAATTTATGTTGCCACGGCTGAGATTTGAGCTCGTGACCATTGCTTAGTAGTCAACGTGCTAACCACTTAAGCTACAGCACCCTCGGCTATACACAAGGTCAAGGGGTAGACCTGATAATAGCTTACATCAGTAGGTGTTTAAGACGAAAAGGAGAGCCTTAAAGCTAGCAGTTCGTAAAAGTAGGCGGAGATGTTTTCTGGAGGTATGTGACGATATTGAAAATAATCCGTGGGGCCTAGCCTATAAACTGGTAACCAAGAGACTTAAGTATTTAAACCCTGCACCACCTAAACAGGAGTCGATCGTTAAGGAAATTGTGGAGCACCTCTTATCCCAATAGGCAACGTCCTCATGGGAAGATAGTGTCTTCGACGAAGTCCATGATTTTCCTCCAGTTACTATATCTGAGATAGAAGCAGCTGTTTCAAAATTCAAGAATAAGAAGGCCCCAGGCTTGGATTGTATTTAGAATTTAGTGTTAAAGGAAGCCGTTAACTGCTGTCCTGACCAATTTGTAAGGATGATAAGCACGTGCTTAAATAAGGGTGTTTTCCCAAACATATGGAAGAGGCAAAGATTGGTTTTACTACCAAAGGATAAGAAGCCCCCAGATGATCTCTCATCTTATCGGCCACTATATATGATAGATACTTGTGGAAAGCTGTTGGAAAGTATTGTGAGTGGGTTATCTGAAAATCAATTTGGGTTTAGAAAAGCTAAATCAACTACCGACGCTATAAACGTGGTGGTGGAAACTGCTGCACGAACGATCGAAGGAAAATGGTGGAAAAATGGTACAAAAGAGTACTGCGTGATTGTAACATTAGATGTGAAAAATGCTTTCAATACAGCTAACTGGGAGAAGATTGTGAGTGCCTTGTCTCGACTGAATACTCCCCGATACCTACTGGCCATAATTCAGGACTACTTTCGTAATAGACTCCTGATTTATGATACTGACACTGGTACAAGAAGATACAATATCTCAGGTGGAGTCCCCCAAGGTTCCGTGCTTGGCCCATTACTATGGAATGTGATGTACGATGGTGTATTAAGGTTGGTTTTACCTGCGAATGTGTCAAAGGAACTCCGAGATGCTAAAATGGCAACTAATGCTAGCATACAGATTGTTAGCTCCTGGATCAGGTCGATGGGATTAAATCTCGCGAATAATAAGACAGAAGCGGTATTAATAAGCAACCGAAAAAAGAGGGAGACCATTAAGTTGAACATTGGCACGTGTTGCATAGAAACTAAGCCATACCTCAAATGTCTAGGTGTAATGATTGATACTCGTCTATCGTGTTTGGATCACCTAAAATATATAAGTGCAAAGACATAAAAAACCTGCTCTGCGTTATCGCGTATTATGGCAAATACTAGAGGCCCCAAATACCTTCAGAGAAAGTTGATTATGAGTGTTGTGAAAAGCGTTATCTTATATGCATCCCCTATTTGGGCAAGTGCTTTGCGGTTAGCATCATATTCAAATATGATTACGCCTCCGTACAGGCTTGCAGCCCTCCGAGTATGTAGTGCGTTTAGAACAGTCTCAGATGAAGCAGTTTTCGTTATTGCGGGTATGTTGCCGATTGATTTGAAGGCCACATCTACAGTTGCGGCAGGAGATGAATGTATCGCTAGATGGCAATTGCGTTGGTCGACCTCGGCTAAGGGAAGATGGACCTACTTATTGATACCCGATATAGTGACGTGGCTTAAAAGAGGACATGGTGACCTCAATTATTATATTACCCAACTGTTGAGCGGGCATGGCTGCTTTAGGTCGTACTTGTACCGTTTTGGTCATGACAGTGACCCCTTCTGTCCGAGTTGTAGTGGAAATGTGCTGGAGGATGCCAGACACGTTTTCTTTACCTCTCCACGGTTTCGAAATTGGAGGGTGAATTTGGAGCAGGCAATAGGTCACAGTGTTAGGCGCGATAACATAGTTCAAGCTATGTTGTCTTCGTTGAGCAATTGGGCGTATGTGTGTAACTTCGCGAAATTGGTTCTAGTAGAACTTCGTAGGTTGGAAAGGATTCAAAGCAGAATCGACATGGTTTAGAGCTGGGTTCATACCTTTCCCACCCTGTGACGGAAAACTTAGCGGAAGTTCCACAGGGACTTATGGGTTAGTGTATCGAGGCGTTTTAGCGTGTTAAAGTCCCGCACTCCTGGCAGTTCGGAGGCCAGGGTCTTTCGATGATTTCACCTCGTTAAATAAAAAAAAAAAAACATACATACATACATACATACATACATACATACATACATACATACATACATACATACATACATACATACATACATACATACATACATACATACATACATACATACATACATACATACATACATATATACATACATACATACATACATACATACATACATACATACATACATACATACATACATACATACATACATACATACATACATACATACATACATACATACATACATACATACATACATACATACATACATACATACATACATACATACATATATACATACATACATACATACATACATACATACATACATACATACATACATACATACATACATACATACATACATACATACATACATACATACATACATACATACATACATACATACATACATACATACATACATACATACATACATACATACATACATACATACATACATATATACATACATACATACATACATACATACATACATTCATAGAATTACCAACAGGTGCTTGATACTCCACCAAAGCTATCGCAGTTAAATCCGGTAGATTATGCCTGGAACTATTTGGAAGAATAATTAAAGACTCGTCTAATTACTAAAAAGGACTTTACGAAAGAAGAAGAAATACACATATTAGCTGAATACTGCCTTAAACTAATTGAGGCGATGCAAAAACGTTCAAACGCTATAGTCATAGAGACCCACGCAAACCCCTCTGTATTCTGTGTGCACACACACAATCTCAACGAGACTTTCACAAAGAGAACAAAACATATACAATTTGTAATCAGTAGCATGCCAACTTTCAACAAAGAAGGTTTATGTCGCATTGTATAATAAAATAAGTACACTGAAAATATTCAATCATAACCAAAAATTTTGTCAGTTTGAAGTAATATTTATTATTTAAATATAAAAAATATTTTTATCAGTTTTTGTAACAAATTAATATGAACCACGCTTTCATTTAACAATTTTAAAGCAATAAACGTTACATTTATTTGTTTTATTTTCGCAAAAAATAATATACGGGTACGCATGGGCATAGCATTTTTAAACAAGAGCTATTGTATTGTATGATTTCTGTACCTATTACCAGGGTTTGAATTGCTTGCTTAAAAATAGCAACAGCAGTAAAATCTTTGCTTTGCTTACATCTTTTCCAGCAAATAAAAAAAACTGAATTCCTTAGCATTTATATAACATTTTGTTATAAGCGAAGCAAAAGCAAAAAAAAGAAGAGCAACTCATTTGCTTAAGCTTGCTATGTGTCTCCTTGTGCAGCAAAACAATCAGCAAAGCAATATTTTTGCAAACGGTTGCTGTTGCTTAAGCAATAAGTTAATGTGTGTTTCTTCCTTTGCTGATGCTGTAAAACAATATAGAAAATCTTTATTTTGCAGATCTTCAAAATTTAGAGTTTTTCGATTTACATACATGTGGCACAGTAATTTTAATCTCTCACTGTCAAAGAATTTTCTTACTTAAGACTGAAGCAGCGAGTAACAGCAAAAACAGCAATCGTAGTCAGTCACTACTTTTTTTCTGTCAATATCTATACTAATTTACATTTATTCAAAAGCTTATGTTATAGCCTCAGCGTCACGAAGACATTTTTGAGGCGAGTTGGCAAAAATGATTAACAATTAATCAATAAAATATAAAGAAATTAAAATAAACAAGTAAAAGTGCTATATTCGGCCGTGCCGAATCTTCACCACGGTGATTTTATTTATACAGACATGTACAGCATTATCCATATTGTTGACTCTTTACTTAAATAAAGTCGTATGAGAAAAAATCATTATTCATGAGTTAAATAAATAGAAGACAATTTCCGTTTGCTACAATTGTCGCCGTGTTGTCAGCTACTTAATGATATTGAAGGCGACAGCTACATCGTAAACTCTGACATTGTTGTAGAAATACTTATTTTGCTTTTATAAAATAAAATAACTTTTTCAAAAAATTATAAATATTTCCTCTCATACTTTTTGTTTGAATATGAATTTGTAATTTACAATTTTGTGACATTTTCTTCTGTTAAATAAAATAGAAATTAATCTAAGTTGACGACAGCCACAACGGTGGCCGTGTAGCCATGTAGCTTTACTGACTTCAAAATAATCGTTTTATTTTTGACAGTTTGTAGTCGGTATCCTGATGATGTCTATGTGTTTAATGCACCTAGGTTTTAAAACAGAGATATCATCTATTTAAAAATCAAACGCATTTAAAAAAATATGTCACTCTATATACACACATACATACATATGTATGCACTCCTTGCGATCTACCTCTCGCAGTCTAATATTTATTTGACAAAAAAAGGCAAAACAGAATCATTAAAGCCGAAAAAATTAAAAAAAAAACGTAAAAAATATAGGTGGGCGTGGTTTTTGGCCCGTAGCCTCCAAAGGAATGATCTGATGTTGCTGAATTGCAATACCAAAATTTTCGAAACTATGCCTGACAGATTGGTGAATTAAAAACTGTTTTTAGCGTCTTGTTTTGTACACGTTGTAATGATTTTAACGACAATGTATTTCTACTTTCATAAACACAAATTAAATAGTTAAAACGGCTTTGTACTAGAGCTTGATAACGCATTAGCTTGGTTTCAACGTTAAATTTGTTTTTAAACTTATACAAGATACCGATAGCACTTGATATTTTTGATTTCAGTGAATCAATATGTAAATTCCATGACAAATTTCCTTGTAAAATTACTCCCAAATATTTTTTTTCGCAATTTTTATTTATTGTATCTTCAATATAATTGAACTATCAATAATTAATAATATCTTAAGTCTAAAAATAAAAATACACATGTTAAGTCCAACCAGTGCTGCACAAAAAAAATGTATGTTTCATGGTTACTGTAATTTGCGGGTTATCCCTCTGATGTACGGATGAGAGAAGCAGTGTCCCTCCTTCTTAGTCGAATGTAACCAGGTTCATTTAGTATGTTACGGGCCAGTGGATTAGGATTAACTGTTGGCACGTTGAGATCTTTATGGATGTTCGAGTTTTTTATATACCAAGGAGCAGGTGTAATTATACGAAGAATCTTGTTTTGGCGCCTTTGAATTTTTTCTACGTTGGTAGCTGAGGCAGTGCCCCATAATTGAATTCCATAACACCATATTGGTTTTAGAATTGACTTGTATAATAAAAGTTTGCAATCTAAAGCTAGAGTAGAATTTCTGCCAATAAGCCAGTTTAGTTGGACTGCTTTTAACTTCATTTGTGTTAACTTTGTTTCTATGTGCCGTTTTCATGTAAGGCGCCGGTCAAGATGTATGCCGAGATATTTGACGTCTGAAAGCTGGGGTATCGTTTGGTTGTTTATCCGAATAGGGGGGCAAGATTCTCTATGCAGTGTGAAAGTTATGTGAGTACATTTTTGTTCATTACTTTTATTCTCCATTTCTTCGACCATTTTTCTAAATTGGATATGTGGTCTTGTAAATATCGTGATGCTACTTCGGGTCTTTCGTGAATGCTCAAAAAAGCTGTGTCGTCAGCAAATGTCGATGTGTGAACTCGGTTACTAGTTGGCATGTCTGAAGTATACAATAAGTATAAAAAGGGCCCCAATATACTACCTTGGGGAACTCCGGCTTCGATTGGCTGGGGTGAGCTCAAAAAATCTCCTTCTTTCACAATAAATTTTCGTTCGGTTAAATAACTATCTAGCAGCTTATATAGGTTTACGGGCAAATTCAGTTTTAGCTTATATATTAGGCCTTCATGCCATACCTTATCGAATGCTTGAGAAACGTCGATAAAAAGCGCAGAGCAGTATTTTCTCTCTTCAAATGTCTTCTTAACAACATTGACTAACCTGTAAGTTTGTTCGATCGTACTATGTTTTTTCCTGAAGCCGAATTGATGGTTTGGAATACATCCTTTGTCGCTTAGAATAGGGTTAAGCTTAGTTATTAACATCCTCTCAAACAGCTTAGACATATTTGACAAAAGGCTTATAGGTCTGTATGATTCAATTTTTGTGTGGTCTTTTCCTGGTTTAGGAATCATGGTAACCAAGGATACCTTCCACTCTGTGGGGAAGTACTCAAGACGTAAAATGGCATTAAAAATAAAAAGAACGATTCTGCGAGCTATACGGGGCAATTCAAATAACATCTTGTTACTGGTTTTGTCAACGCCAGGGGCTTTTTTGGTGTTTAAATCCGTCATTAATAACCATACTAAAATTTGTTGTATAGTTATTATGCTCAGTGCATAACTGAATATAGTTTATATGATACGCCCTGTTATATACTACTTTTATAAATTTTTATATTTCTATAATCACTTAATAAAGAACTGTTAATCATGATGTACACATAAATAGTTAGTGATTCTTTTAATAAATACAATCTTGACCATTACTTACATAAGGTCGAAATCTTACAAGTTTAGTCTTACTTGAATTTATAACTAATCTATTTAGCCTTGAAAATTCAAAAAATAGAGTAGCATCTCTCTCCATATGAACTTTAAGTGCTTTTTCATCTTTATATGGATAAAGTACACAAATTTCATCCGCTTACATGTATACTTTACCATACAGTTTAAGATTTACAATATCATTAATATATATTAAAAAAAATTCCCTGTGGTACGCCATCTTTTACATCATCAAGAAAACTTTTACTGTCGTTTAACTCAACAAATTGCTTTCTATTACTGAGATAACTTTTAAAAAGTTCTAGTTCTCTGCCACGAATACCATAATAATGGAGCTTTTGAAGAAGTATTTTATGATCTACTAAATCAAATGCTTTTGAGAAATCATAAAAAATTCCTGCCACCCCCTAAAATCCTTCGTCTATACCTTGGCATATATTATTAACAACATTTATATCTGCATTATCCGTTCCACTGCTAGTTCTAAAGCCATATTGATAATCAGAAATTAATCTATTATTTTCCAAGTATGTTATAAGCTGTTTATGAATAATTTTCTCAAACACTTTATTTATGATTGGTAACAAAGAAATTGGTCTATATTTATCTTCCAGAAAAGAACCTGACTCTTTCGGAATAGGATTAGTTTTTGATATTTTAAATACATTTGGATATTCGGATGTTTGGATAATATTATTAAATATATTTAATAAGTGTGGCGATATCTCACTATTACATTAAATAAACACTTTTGGAGATAAGTTATCGTGTTGAGGACTTTTATTAACTACAAGGTCTGAAATAATTTGTGAAATTTCCTCTAGTGTTGTGTTGATAAGACTAAAATTGTTTGCAAAAAATGTAAGAGTATGAAGACGGTTACAAGTATCTTCATTAGAGCATTTTATGTTTTGTTTAAAAAGCGTTGGCATGTTTAAAAAATATTGATTAAAAAGGTTACATTTCGTAACATCATCTGAAATGAAATCTCCATTTGAATTTTTCAAAAGAACTTCAGTTTTATTACTACGTCCCAAAGTTTCATTAAGAAATCTCCAACATTCCTTTGGATCATGTTGAATGTTGCTCACTTTTTGGACATAATAGTTATTAATTGACTTATTATACGCATTTTTTATCACCTTACTTAGTCTTTTTAGTTTATATTGTATATCTAAGTAATTTGGGTTTTTTCGTCTTTGTTTAAGTAACTTCTTTTTAAGCCAAAAAAGATTTTGCAAATTCTCATTTATCCACGGCGTAATCTTCTCCATAATTAACTTTTTCTTTTTTGTTTCAACAACTGCGCTTTGATAGGAAAATGTTAGACAATCTATTAACTTACATGTATCATCTGAAGGATTTTCAGAATATAAGTTTTGAGAACTATTATTGAAATGAGCTTTAAGTTTATTATAGTCACAATGATTCAATACAATATCAGTATGAGAGTAGCTTTGAGTTTCATTTCGAATTTTACAAACAATCATATTATGATCAGAGAGACAACATTCAACCGAATCAATAAGTAACACACTTGAGAGATTGCTAAATACAATATCAATATCCTATTTCTCTGATAAGTTTGTTTAAATATAAAATTAATAACAATTGAAACTACCTAGTAGATAGATACGAAGAGTGCTGATGATGGTGTCTAATTTTTTCTTTATCTATATATAAAGCAAAAAATGTGTTTGTTTGTCGGAAAGCTAGAGCTGCCTACACCCATGAACCGATCTTTCTGAAATTTTCACAGTTTGTTATTACATATACGGATGGTAAAATAGGGTACTTATTTTTTTGATATTCGACGTGGCCGTGGCACCTCCCATACAAAGTAAATATTTATCATCATGTTGCTTGGTAACAGTAATAGGTAGCACCTTGAAATTTTTCACCAGTAATCTGTATATTAATATACATAGTTAAGAGAAAGATGGACTGGATTGGAATAGCGGGCGTGGTTCCTCCCATACAAAGTGAAAAATTACTATCCTGTATCCATAGAACTGCAATAGGTAGCGCCTTGGAATTTTGCATCAGTAACCCCCATATTATGATACATTGTGTAGAGAAACACATACTGAATTTGAATGGAGGGCGTGGTACCTCCTATACAAAGTGAAAAATTATTATAGTGTAGGTGGAGAACTACAACATGTCGAGTCTTGAAACGTTGTACAAGTAACCCTCATAATAATGCGCATTGTCTAGCAATATACAGATTGGATTGGGACAGTGGGAGTGGTACCTCACATACAAAGTGAAAAATTATTATCGTGTACCTAGAGAACTAGAATAGCAAGAGTCTTGAAATGTTGCGCACAGACTGAATTCGAATGGTGGGCGTATACAAAGTGAACAATTATTAACGCGTACCTAGAGAACTACATTAGGTATAGTCTTGAATAGGAAGAGTCTTGAAATGTTGCGCACAGACT
Source organism: Phasia obesa (assembly GCA_949628195.1). NCBI lineage: Eukaryota > Metazoa > Arthropoda > Insecta > Diptera > Tachinidae > Phasia > Phasia obesa. The sequence continues at coordinate 48,239,509 of OX451219.1, read as the reverse complement.
GAATTCGAATGGTGGGCGTATACAAAGTGAACAATTATTAACGCGTACCTAGAGAACTACATTAGGTATAGTCTTGAAACTTTGCACAAGTAACCCTCAAAGTAATGTGCATAATCTAGCAAAATACAGACTGGATAAGAATACTTGGAGTGATACATCCCGTAAAAAGTAAAAGATTGTTACCGTGTTAATACGTATTATCTAGCAAAAAACAGGTTGGATTGGAACATTTTTGACGTGAGAATAGCGTACGTAGAATAGCGCGTTAAAGGTTGGTCATACTTTTCTTCAAAGTGTTTATTGTATTTCTTATGGATGGGTGTAGCAAAGCGCACTGAGGATAGCTAGTCTCTTTATAATTAAGAACTTAAGCCTAAATAATTAATTTATTAATTTAAAAATAGTTCAAATAAAATTCATATAAAATAAACAATAATATAGCGTTTTCTATTTTTAAATCTATTTGTTTTACAGGAATCTTAAAAATGTACAAAAAAGAAGTGGAAAAGAAGTGGAAAACATACATTGTGTGAATAATTTAAAACAAAAAACAAATCTGTTTTAATACAACAACAAAGTTGTTTGCAAAATATTTTTTTTTCTTTCTCTTTAAGCAACAAAAATGTTGACAATGTTGAATTAAATAAAAACAAAGAAACTGAAAATAATTTGTGTATAAATGCTACGCCAGTTATACGTGTCCAATCTTGTTCATCGCTTTTGGATTTTGCTAAGCGATGATAATAAAATAACTACAAACAAGTCGCCTTCTGAACACTGTGTTACCAAAACTAATATGGATAGTGTAGAAAAACCCAAGACTCAAGTGGGAATGTACAGATACATACCTGTATTGAAAAGAGGTCGAAGTCCTAGATCTTCGCAGATTGCACCAATGGCTAAAGTACAAAAAGACAAGGACTCTTACGGAATAAATTCCCATAATCGTTTCGCTATTTTAGATAGCGAAACAAAAACGGCACCCAAGTCGTTTAAACCACTACCAATTTTTTTAAGAGAGAAAAATTCGAATGAATTAATAAATAAGTTAATTTCAGTTATCGGGGAAAACTCATTCTATGTAATTCCTATTAAGCGTGATAATATTGATGAAACTAAAATTCAATTTATAGATGAAAGTAGTTATCGTAAAGCAGTAAAGGAGTTTGAAAGCTGCAAAAAGAACTTTTATAGCAAAGGCCTACAGGTTGTTATCAAAGGTGTAGACTCATATGTTAATCCAGTGGCTATAAAAGCTGGCCACCAAAAAGCCGACAATCGTTGACAATCTCAGAAATCGAGATCGTGTCCCTCAACCTCTATTTCGCGTTGAACTGGAACCTGGGGATATTAGATTAAAGAAGAATGAAACGCACCCCTTTTATAATCTAAAATACCTGTTGCACTGAAGGATAAGTTTAGAGGAACCACATAAGCGATCAGAACCCTTCCAGTGTTTACATTGCCAAGAATACGGCCATACAAGGGCTTACTGCAAGTTGCCTCCGATTTGCGTTGTGTGTGGAGAGCTACATTGTTCCGCCCAATGCCACAAACCAAAGGATGATTCGAAGGTTAAAAAATATAGCAATTGCGGTGGAAATAACACTGCTAACTACAGAGGCTGTCCAGTTTTTTCTATGGTAAGGAAGTCAACTCAGAAATTAAATACTCCTGCTAAGCAGCCACAATACCAAGCAAATGCCCATTACCCTCAGCTAGCACAACCAACAATCCAGCATGTTTCATACGCGGATATGTTATAATCCAATCATATTTCAGCACAGAAAGCGACACCGACTTCCAATTCTACTCCAAATTTGAAGCCAGAAGCTGAAGAACAAACACCACCTGCTAAATGCAATCGTCTCGAAGCAAGCATCGAGACATTATTGCATTCGTTAAACAGTTTTATGAGCTCTATGAGCAACATGATGCAAGAAATGGTTCGGATGCAATCGGTACTTAACAAACCATGAACTGTTTAAAAATATTTTTTTGGAACGCAAACGGCTTACGCCAACACAAAACTCGAGTACTTCTTGATTAACCAACAGATTGATGTCATGGTGGTTCCAGAGACACATTTATCAACAAATAGCTTTTTTAAAATCAATGGCTATATATTATATGACACTGAAGACCCCCATGGCAGAGCATGTGGTGGTTTAGCAATACTAATAAAGGCTCGAATTAAACATTATTTATTGTTTGATTTTTGTGGGGACTATCTTCAAGCAACAAACATCTGCATTGAAGAATATCATCTAAACTTCGTTATTTCTTCGATTTACTTACCTCCTAGATTTCAAATATCAGAGAGTCAATATAGCGACTTCTACAAATCACTAGGTGCCTGTTTCATAGCATCAAGCGACTACAACGCAAACATACATTTTGGGAATCAAGACTTATTACTCCAAAAGGTCGTATTTTATTTGACAATATTTCAAAAATGCGTCTGAATGTGATATCGAGTGGACAACCCACCTATTGGCCTACTGATCGACAAAAATAACCTGATGTTATTGATTTTGGCATGACTAAGGAATTCCGAGTGAAATGATTAAAGTTGAAGTGTCACTCGCATTATCCTCAGATCTATCTATGGAATCTATCTATATATGGAATCAACAAAATATCGTGTCAAACACAACTAGCACAATCATTATTGGTTGAAATATAGAAAGTATCTCAGTACTCATTGTTCGGAAAACATAACGCTAAGAACACCAGAAGACGTGGACCAGGGTCTAATTTATTTTGATCAAAACCTTAAATCAGCTGCTCAACAAGCGACAGTAACCCGACAGCCTGCTAGATACAATCAAATTTATTTTGTAGAAGAGAGTGGTAATCACACAGATATCCTCAATTCAAATTTAGACTTAAAGATTGCACAAAACGGCTAAGACTAGAATATCGAAGAGTAGCATCTCTGAAAAATTACTTGGAAGACCTGGACGAAACTGCACAATCAGATTATTCATTATGGCGTGCATGTAGAAACCTTAAAAGACCAGTCGTACGTAAGCCTTCCTTGCGAACTTCTTGTGGAGACTGGGCAAGAAATAATACCGAAAAAGACAATTTATTTGTTGAACATTTGAAAAAGGTTTTCACTCCAAATATGTGTACTGACATAGTTGAGTTGCCACCAGTACAGCCTAGAGCCGAAGTACACCTAAGATTTGAATTTAGCGATATTGAAAGGGGAATAGCGGATTTAAACACCATAAAAGCACCTGGCATTGATAAAACAAGTAACAAAATGTTAGTTGAGTTCCCCGTATAGGTCGCAGAATTATTCTTTTTGTTTTTAATGCCATCTTACGTCGTGAGTACTCTCCCACAGAGTGGAAGGTCTCTTTGATTACTATGATTCCTAAACCAGGAAAAGACCACACAAAAGTAGAATCATACAGACCTATAAGCCTTTTATCAAACATGTCAAAGATGTTTGAGAGAATTTTAATAACTAAGCTGAATCCAATTTTTAGCGCGAAAGGATGTTTTACGAACCATCAATTTGGCTTCAGAAAACAACACAGTACGATCCAACAAACACACAGAATAGTAAATGTAATTAAAGAGAACTTTTAAGAAAAAAATACAGTTCTGCACTTTTTATCGACGTTTCTCAAGCATTCGATAAGGTTTGGCACGAAGGTCTAATATTGAAGTTAAAGCTGATTTTGCCCGAAAACTTTTGTAAGCTCTTAAAAGATTGTTTAACGAATCGCAAGTTCTTGCTGATAGAAGGCAATTTTTTAAGCTCGCCACAGCTCATTGAAGCCGGAGTTCCGCAAGGTAGTATTTTGGGACCAATTTTATATTTACTGTACACATCAGATATACCAATTAGCACTGTTACCGCCGCCACCCTAATGTTTTTAAAAAATCTTTACTGTTTCTATTTACTTATGTTTACTTAATAATTTCTTGTTTTCACTCAAAGCAAACATACACACAAATATGAATAATATATATTCGTACATATTTACATGTATGTATGCTTGCTTTGCTCCTCTTTCTCGTTGCCCAATTGCTTAATAGCGGTTTTTAAAATTCTTTTCATTTGCTTTATAAAGGAATTTCTTGCATTATTAAGGGCTTTTTTAATAAGAGAAACGGGCGAGTGAAAAACAAATTGTTTTAAAGCGTACAAATACGGATAACTGTTTAAATAAAAATTAAAAATAATAAAATTTAAATTGTGTTCTAAAATAAATAAATAAAATAAAGATTGTTCAATTTGTCGCTCTTAAAAGTTGCGTTTCATTTAACTTTGTTTCTCGAAGCCAACAATTCTTTAAAACAATTTTAAAAGTTTTCAAATAAAAGAACAACTAGTGCGCTTAAAAAATAAAATAAATTAAAATCGAGTCTATAATAAATAAAAAGAAAATGGCTCAAACAGATTTTAATTGCAACAAGTGCGAATTAAAAGACACCGATCGTATGGTGCAGTGCGACTCGTGCGACAAGTGGTTCCATTTCGAGTGTGTTGGAGTCAATAGTGATGTGGCCGACGTGAGCTGGAATTGCTCCTGCGGTAAGGATCAGCCCGTTGCGTTAAAAAATAGTGTCCCCACGCAAACTTCAACAAGAGGAACGAATACACTGCCACTTGTTAATGTTACAGAGGAGTTCAGTGCAGATTTACTGGCAGCCTCATCACCAACTAGCCATATTTTAAGATCCTTTCCAGGTGCGCACGGAGCATCGGAAGGGAAAAATACCGTGCATCCGCCTAATCAGCCCAAAGTTGTCCATAGAATAGTGCATGAATACTTCAACAAAGATGCTCTAGGTAATCCAGTAGTGGCTAAAGACAAGATACTACCAGCTGCAGGTGAACAGTGTGGACAAAATATAAATAGTCAATCTGGCCCAAGTACGTCGAGTGGTTCTTTGTCAGCTCACGCACAATTACAGTTGCAGATGCTGGAAGAGGAAAAGGAATTGCAGCGGAAGTATTTGGAGAAAAAATATAGTATCCTATCCCAAGGTGATGTGTCCCAAAATTTGAATTCCTTTTGTAATCAAAGTTCCTTTCAGCCAACTGCCTCACAAATCGCAGCCAGACAGGTAATACCTAAGGAGTTACCGAATTTCGATGGTAATCCCGAAGACTGGCCCCTATTTATTAGCAACTACAAAAATAGTACTGAGATCGCTGGTTATACTGACGGTGAGAATCTAATGCGATTGCAGTCGTGCCTAAAGGGCCGAGCGAAGGAGCTGGTGAAAAGTAAACTTCTCATCCCATCTATGGTGAATGAAATCATCCAGACTCTAGAGATGTGTTTTGGTCGCCCAGAGCACATTCTTGATAGCATGATTGAAAAGGCAACCAAGATTCCACCGCTAAAGGATAGGCTCGATAGCATCATCGAGTATGCTCTAACCATACGGAATATTTGCTCAACAATGGAGGCATGTAATTTGGTGGCCCATTTGAACAACCCGTTGTTGGTAAAAACGCTGGTCGATAAGTTGCCCAACAACCACAAGCTCAATTGGGCGATGCATGCTAAGGACGACAAGGTTCCAGTGGTGAAATCCTTCAGCGATTGGATCTATAATATAGCTGCTGCTGCTAGCCAAGTTGTGTCTCCTGTCGGCTCCAAGAGAAGTGCTCCGGTCAATACTCATTCAGAACAACCTGCTACCAGATACTTACTCTGCGTTTATTGTAAGAGTGAGGAACACAAGGTCCAAAATTGCGGTGAGTTCCAATCATTAAGTTTAGATTCAAAGTGGAATGTGGTGAAAGAAAATAAATTGTGCCGCCAGTGTTTGAATGCTCATCGGCGCAAGTGTTTTTCGAAGAAATTGTGTGATATTGCAAATTGTAACGCAAAACACCATCCTTTGTTGCACAAATATATTACGTCGGCCCATCCAAACACAGCACAAATGGCCATATCTGCTCCCAGTGGAAGCGTGAATGCTCACAACGACCGCAATAATAAACCGTATTTCAGAATACTCCCGATTCGACTACATTACAATGGTGGGTCTTTAGAAACGTTTGCCTTTCTAGACGAAGGATCATCAGTGACCTTAATGGAACAAGGTCTTTTTAACAAATTGGGGCTCTCTGGTGAGAAGGAACCCCTGGAGCTACGATGGACCGGTAATACAACACGATCCGAAAAAAATTCCGTCAAAATTAATATTGAGGTATCTGGTCCAAGCAGCGATAGTAGATTTACACTTCATAATGTTCGTACTGTAAGCAATCTTGGTCTGCCCATACAGTCAATTAATTTTGATGACATCGTGAAAGCCTATCCGTATCTCAAAGGTTTACCGGTTCAATCGTACAATAACGCTAAACCCATGGTCCTAATTGGTCTTAATAACTGGAGAGTTGCTGTTCCATTGAAAATAAGGGAAGGTGGTCGAGATCAGCCCATTGCAACAAAAACTCGATTGGGGTGGACCCTTCAGGGTAGTGGCTCCGATTCAAGCCAGGCTTCGTCCTTGAACATCCATACCTGTGAATGCGAAAAACGATATAGGGTTCTGCACGATGAAGTCAAGGAATATTTTAACCTAGATGCCCCGAAAGAGAAATCTATTTTGTCGCCCGAAAACAACAGGGCTTTGAAGATACTTGAAACCACAGCCATCAAGAAGAATCAGCAATACGAAGTTGGACTACTGTGGAAAGATGATGTCCCTATGCTGCCCGAGAGCTATCAAGTAGCAAGCCATCGCCTAAAGTGTCTCCAAAAGAAGTTTGTCAAAGACCCGCTACTACAGCAGACTATGCAAGCGGAAATAGACAAACTAGTTTCTAAAGGATACGCGAGAAAGGTGCAAGAAGCAGAAAGGTCATCATATGAGGGACATACATGGTACCTGCCAATATTTGTCGCTCTTAATCCAAATAAACCTGGCAAAGTTCGTCTGGTCTGGGACGCAGCAGCGAAGTCGCATAATAAGTCCCTGAATGACTTTATAATTTGTGGTCCTGATTTACTTACGTCACTTTTTAGCATTTTAATAGAATTTCGTGTGGGTCAAATCGCTATATGTGGCGATATTGCAGAAATGTTTCATCGTATTAACGTTAGAGACGACGATATGCATGCTCAACGATTTTTGTGGTTCGAAAATGGCGACAACAACAAGCGCTGTGAGTACGTAATGAAGGCCCTAACATTTGGTATAAGCTGCGCACCCTTTATAGCCCATTACATTCGGAATAAGAATGCAGATGAATTTCGTGACCAGTACCCACGAGCCGTTAAAGCAATTCAACAATACCACTATATGGACGATTTTATTGACAGTGTGGATACCGAGGAAGAGGCGATGGAACTAGCGGTCCAAGTACGCACAATACATGCATCTGGTGGATTCCATATGAGGAACTGGGTAACAAACTCTGAAAGCGTACGAAAACATTTAAGCGATGATGGCTCAACAACGCAAACCTCATTCAAGGCTATAGAAAAAATACTTGGTATGTATTGGGAATCAAATAATGACGTTTTCCAATATAATTCTAGATTCTCGAGGCTCCGAAGGGATGTATTTCAGCCACATGTGGTCCCTACTAAGAGGGAAGTTCTGCAAGTCCTAATGTCAATTTTCGATCCTTTGGGATTCGTAGCCCATTATACGATTGGACTCAAGATGCTCCTACAAGATATTTGGCGCTCAGGAATAAAATGGGACGACGACTTATCCGAAGAACTTTTATTGAAATGGTCCTCATGGTTATCTAATCTGACTAGGATATCATCTATATTCATCCCTCGGTGCTACTCGAGGCTCCTAAAAATAACGACCAAGGTCCAGCTGCATACGTTTGTCGATGCTGGTGAAAATGCATATGCTGCAGTAAGCTACTTCAGAATCCAGTGCAATGACGATGTCGATGTGCGAATCGTAGCTGCTAAATCGAAGGTGACTCCGCTAAAACCAATATCCATACCAAGACTAGAGCTTCAAGCTGCTTTAATTGGTTCAAGGCTAGCGTCAAAAATTCGAAGCACCACGCGTCTCAGCTGTGAAGAGAGCTTCTTTTGGTCCGATTCGAAAACCGTTCTAAAGTGGCTCTCCATGGATCCCAAAAATTTTAAGGCGTTCGTCATGTACAGAGTTGGCGAAATCTTAGAAACTACCAACGTGACGCAATGGAATTGGGTAGCGTCCAAATTAAACCCTGCAGACCGTGCAACGAAAATTCATAGTTCAGACGACGGTATATGGCTCAATGGTCCTGCATTTCTGAAAGACGAGAAACATACATGGCCCAAATGTCCAGAACTCAACGTCGTCAATAATGAAGAAATACGAAATCATCTTCTTATTATCGATAAGGCTAGTGGTTTCACAATCAATACCAAATATTTTTCGTCCTGGAAACGACTATACTTGGCTCTTTCTCACTTCGTCCTTTACATTGAAAAATTGAAGTCCAGAATTCGAGGTGAAAAGCCGCAGCTCATGTGTTTTGAGTACATACAAAGGGCTAAGAACATTTTGTTTAAATATGCCCAAGCCAGCGAATTTGACGAAGAAATATGGTGCCTTAAAAATAGTAAGAAGCTGCCTGCCGGAAGTAAACTTAAGCAGCTTAATATTTTTCTCGATGAAGACGGAGTAATACGTGCCTATGGTAGAGTCGAGTCCCTGAATTGCAACAACGCCATAATTTTGCCTCATGGTCACTACATAACCTTTTTGTTGGTCCGAAGTTACCATGAAGATTATCATCATTGTCTTCATGAAGCTACAATGTCCAAAATAAAGTCACGATTTTACATCCCAAAGCTAAGAGCACTTTATAAAAGTATGCGAAGAAAATGTCAACGCTGTAAGAACGAGTCAGCAGTTCCACATCCTCCATTAATGGCATCTCTGCCTGCAGCAAGATTGGGTTCCTTTGAGCGTCCATTTACTTATGTCGGTATCGACTTTTTTGGCCCTTTACAAGTAGCAGTAGGGAGACGTAGTGAAAAAAGATGGGGCGTTGTTTTTACATGTTTGACAGTTCGCGCTATACATATTGAAGTCGCCCACAGCCTAGATACCAGCTCGTGTATCATGTGCATTCAAAATTTTATAAGTCGACGTGGTTCCCCGAAGGAGATATACACCGACAACGGTACTAACTTCAAATCAGTCGAAAGGGTCCTACGAGAGGAAAAGCAAAACATCGACTTACATCAAGTCTTCATAAAACATCACGAAATCAAATGGAGGTTCAATCCACCTGCGGCCCCACATATGGGTGGTGCTTGGGAAAGGCTAGTACGTACAGTGAAAACAATCCTCTACGCCATGTGTCCTGCTTTCAAATTTAATGACGAGACCTTGAGAAGCACCTTGTGTGAAATCGAGTTCATGATAAATTCCCGTCCTTTAACATTTGTAGCTCTCGATTCAACTGAAGACGATGCATTAACACCAAATCATCTTCTACTTGGCTCTGCTGATGGGCACAAGCCCCTATGTGAAACCAATTATGATCTCCGTCAGCGATGGCACCAGACGCAAAAATTTGCCAATCACTTCTGGAGCAGATGGGTTCGTGAGTACGGTCCAATGTTAGTCGGCCGTAGCAAGTGGTTCGAGAAGGTGAAACCCCCATCCGTTGGTGATATAGTCGTTATTGTGGACGATACACTTCCCAGAAATTGTTGGCCCAAGGGTGTCATTATCGAGACAACTACTGCTAATGATGGCCAAGTTCGGCGGGTTAAAGTCAAAACCAGTACAAGCACATTGGATAGGCCCGTGACTAAGGTAGCTGTTCTAGACGTCGGTAATAGATAGGATTGCAAGCTCATGGCCCCATAATTCGCTTACGAAGGGGGGAATGTTACCGCCGCCACCCTAATGTTTTTAAAAAATCTTTACTGTTTCTATTTACTTATGTTTACTTAATAATTTCTTGTTTTCACTCAAAGCAAACATACACACAAATATGAATAATATATATTCGTACATATTTACATGTATGTATGCTTGCTTTGCTCCTCTTTCTCGTTGCCCAATTGCTTAATAGCGGTTTTTAAAATTCTTTTCATTTGCTTTATAAAGGAATTTCTTGCATTATTAAGGGCTTTTTTAATAAGAGAAACGGGCGAGTGAAAAACAAATTGTTTTAAAGCGTACAAATACGGATAACTGTTTAAATAAAAATTAAAAATAATAAAATTTAAATTGTGTTCTAAAATAAATAAATAAAATAAAGATTGTTCAATTTGTCGCTCTTAAAAGTTGCGTTTCATTTAACTTTGTTTCTCGAAGCCAACAAGCACCCTAGTCCACACATCAACATTTGCAGATGACACAGCTTTTTTTGAGTATTCATGAAAGTGCCCAAGTAAAATCACAACTTTTACAAGACCACATACTCAATTTGCAAAAGTGGTTAGAAAAATGGAGAATAAAAGTAAATGAACAAAAATGTACTCACATATCTTTCACACTGCGTAGGGACTCATGCCCTCCTATTCGCATAAATAACCAAATGATACCACAGCTTTTAGACGTCAAATACCTGGGTATCCATCTTGACCGTCACCTTACTTGGAAAAGCCACAAAGATTTCAAGTTAACACAAATGAAATTAAAAGCAGTACAACTAAATTGGCTTATTGGCAGAAACTTCACCCTGAGCTTAGATTGTAAACTTCTACTGTACAAGTCGATCCTCAAACCAATTTGGTGTTATGGGATTAAATTTTGGGTCACTGCCTCAGCTGGCAATGTAGTAAAAATTCAAAGGCGCCATAATATGATACTACGTATGATTACATCTGCTCCCTGGTATATAAAAAATTCGAACATCCACAAAGACCTAAACACGCCATCAGTCAAAGCAGAAAAAGCGAAATATGCAGTCACATATCTAAAGAGGCTTAAATCTCATCCAAACCCTTTGGCGCGTAACATGCTGAATGAACCTGGTTACATTCGACTCAAAAGAAGAGATACTGCTTTTCTTGGCCGTACATTAGAGGGATGACCCGCAAATTATTGCAAAATCCGTGAAACAAACATTAATTTTGTCTAGCACTGGCTGGAGTTAAAAAGTATATTTTTATTTTAGACTTAAGATATGAGTAATTATTGTTAGTTCAAAAATATTGAAGATACAATAAATAAATTATGAAAAAAAATATATCGCGGCGCGTATAAAATAATCACCTTACTTTCCACTATTACCTTTATTATTATTATTTGATTTTCAAAATTATAATTAATTCGTATTTTTTTTTTAGCTTAATTAGAAATTATATGTTTGCAGGACATTTGATTATATACTTCTGTTAATTTTCTCTCATCAAATTTTTAATTATAAATATAAAAATTCCATTTTGGATTTGCTATCATCGTAATTATGGTATTTCAGCTATCGATATAATATTTGTAACAGTCGCTACATATTCGAAGTTATCCAAAATTTAGGTAGTTATTGGCATGATCCTAAAATATGTCCTAGATTTACATACATATTTATATATTATATACATATTTGATCTAACAAAATTTTTTTTTTTGCGATTTGCAGTTAGATAATATTTAAAAACATATGTATATACATACCTATGTATATAAAGTATGATATGCTTTACCGTGATAATTAACTTTAGTTCTTAATTCATTAGTATAATAACACCGCAGTCCAAGCCGTACATATGTATGTATGTATGTATGTATGTATGTATGTATGTATGTATGTATGTATGTATGTATGTATGTATGACAATACAAAAATGTTTTTAATGCAAAACAATCTTATAGAAAATAACGAAAAAAAAATATTATTGCAAGCATTTTGATTTAAAAAGCACCTACATACATATTATTTTAAGAATTATTTTTTAAATAATTTAAAAAGAAATTCCCCAGAAAGGCCATTTAAGTTTTTAAACAACAACAAAAAATGCACGGAGATTATTTTACACATTTTTATTGTCAACACCTTATTTATTTTTTCCATTTTAATGGCTTTCGATATAAGCGGCGATTTTTATAAAAAAAATTATGTTGTCAGCAATGACGTATATAACAAAGCTAACTACAGCGTAAATTAACAAAAACTTGACGGCTCAAAAAAGTGATACATCTGGCAATAATAATTTCTACATACGTACAAGATAATTTGACGGCAAGTAGCCAAAATATACTCAACGTATCCAAATGTCGCGAAAATATGCGTTATGTATCATAAATGACTTTGCACCGATTTTATGAAGAAAGGAAAAATATCGGTATAAATGTTTATATTTTATTTCTTTTTAATTGATGGAAAAGAAAAAAATCAACATTTTTGGGGTCGCCTAAGAATCCGGTGTATATATATATATACACACACATATATATATATATATATATATATATATATATATATACACACACACATATATATATATATATATATATATATATAATATATATATATATATATATATATATATATATATATATATATATATATATATATATATATATATATATACATATTCTTTTTGATTTTGCTAAATTATTTGTTTGCAAACTGTTTGTTATTTCAGTAAAGTTTTTTATTTGATTCATATACATATGTACATTATTTGTTGAATTTTTTTTATATAGTAAAATAGTAAACTTTTAGTCTGATTTAGGCAACTTTTTTGTTTAAATTTTTATAATTTTTAGTAAACTTTCTTGTTTGATTCAGACTATTTTTTTTCTAAAGTCGATAATTTTTTTTACCAATTATCATACATAATTATTTGTTTGAATTTGCATATTAGTTTATAGGACTATATTCAAACAAAAAATTATCTGATAGAGGAAATTAATTGTTTGAATCTGAAAAATATGACAAAACTGATAACAGCCATATCTTTCGCTCTTTCTGATTTCATATAGAGTGATAAAAACTACATACATAGTACCAGCTACTACAGTACATAACAAATATTTACGCCAATCCCTAACAAACTTCACCTAGCAAGTCTCTCGCTCAAGTCTTCTGGGACATCAACCACTTGAGACAAGAGTGATCGGTAATGATGAGGAAAGGCAGTCCCTCTAAATACAGTTTAAAGCGCTTGACACAAACCACTGTAGCTAGACATTCCAACTGAGTGACTGTATAATTGTGCTGGGCACGATTCAATTTTTGGATTTTTGCATTGCATGAAACTGTATCGTAAACTCTCTTGAGAAGTCTGGGTGTGCAAGCACGGGCCACTAGATAGGGCTAACTTCAAGTTCTGAAAACTGTCTTATGGCTTCGGAGGTTAAAAAAATACCCGTGCACTTACTCTAACAATCTTTCCATCCAATTAGCAAAGTTGTTTATGAAGGATCTGTACCAATTTGCCACGCCAACAAATCGAACTTCGCGCGGAGTTTTTGGTAACGAAAAATTGACAATTGCTGAGATCTTGCCAGGATCAACTTTAGGGTAGCCTTCACCAATACGGTATCCTAAATATTTGATCTCGCTCTAAAAAAATTTGCTCTTGGAGACATTAATTGTGAATCCGGCATCCTTAAGGCATTTTGCGCCTTGATTAATTAAATTTATATGTTCGTCAAATGTAGCCCTGCGGACCAAAACATCGTCTAGGTATACAAACACATTTCCCCCCTTCATGTATTGACTTCATATCAAAATTTTAAATTTGCAATGGCAAATTTACGCCAAATGTCTAAACCTAGGTAAGCTTCTTGAGTAAGAGAGGGTACAATGTAAAAGTCAATAGATCAATAAATTCTAGCCAGAGATAGGCAAAGCAAACAAACGGCGGTTTTGAGATATAGCTGCAGAGTACAATCTTTTAATGTACCAGTTTATACCGTCTTTGCAAATTCCAATTCAATCAATGAACTTGTATTATCTCTTCTAAACGAGGTAAACAAAGTAATATATATTTTAAATCCTCTTAGTGTGTTTAATTCCTATTGTAAGGCAAAGGTTCTCTTAAACTTTACCGCATTACCTAACTTAACAAAAATTGGGCATTGAAAGTTATATGTCTTGCAAACTTTTAAAAATCCCTTACTCACAGAAATAAATCCAACTAAACTATCGCGAAATGGTATAAAAAAATATAATCTTATAAAATTATGGCTTTTGTTTAAGGCTGTTCGTGATAAAGGCAACCCCACTTTGGGCGCCATTTATTTTACGTGTTGCCGGGCAGTAAATCATCTTCCATTCTTATTCTTGTTAATTCATAGGGTAATTGATGTAAATATATATGTACATACAATACGTAGTGTGATTGTTATTAACGTAAATACTTAAACTATCACTACATCTCCCTCTTAAAGATAATATAATAGTATTATATCCAATCTAATATAATTATTTTATATCTATATATAAAGCACAAAATGTGTTTGTTTGTATGTTTGTCGGAAAGCTATAGCTGCCTACACCCATGAACCGATCTTTCGGAAATTTTCACAGTTTGTTATTAAATATACGTATGGTAAAATAGGGTACTTATTTTTTATATTCGACGTGGGCGTGGCACCTCCTATACAAAGTAAATATTTATCATCATGTTGCTTGGTAACAGTAATAGGTAACATCTTGGAATTTTTCACCAGTAATCTCTTTGCATCAGTAACCTCCATATTATGATAAATTGTGTAGAGAAACACATACTGAATTTGAATTGCGGGCGTGGTACATCCTTAACAAAGTGAAAAATTATTATAGTGTAGTTGGAGAACCACAACATGTCAAGTCTTGAAACGTTGTACAAGTAACCCTCATACTAATGCGCATTGTCTAGCAATATACAGATTGGATTGTGTTAATACGTATAATCATAAACATTTTGAAAGTGAAAATAGCATACGTTTTCGAGTTAAAGGTTGGTCATACTTTTCAAAGTGTCATCTTCCGTAAATAAGTTATTTCTTATTTTCCACAAAAAATCTATACTCGTTTCAAAATTTCTCTTATCTTTAGGCCAGCCATTTAAACAATAGTGAAAATCTTGTTTTAGAACTTGATCATTTTCAGTTTCTCTTTGAAACAACCACCATTTCATTAAGTCCCTTTATTTCATTCTCTTTTTCTATTTTCTTTGAAAAGCTGCTGGATAGCCAATCTGCTAAATAAAGATATTTGCCTGGTAAGTATTTTAATGTCAACCTATACTTTTCTAACTTCAACTTAATTTTTTGTAACGTAGCCGAAGGGATTTTTTTGTAATTCTTCTTCATAACACCTAATAATGGTTTGTGGTCTGTGATAATTGTAACATTCTTGCCATAAACGTAAGGCTGAAATTTTTGACAGGCAAATACTAACGCCAACATTTCTTTTTCAATTTGAGCGTACATAGTCTCAGGATCCGTTAAACTTCGAGAGGAAAAACCCACACTGGCATTTTATTTTAGACTTAAGATATGAATAATTATTGTTAGTTCAAAAATATTGAAGATACAATAAATAAATTATGAAAAATAAATTTATTTTGTAATAAGGTGCAGCCTAATCCATTTTTCGAAGCATAAGTTGGTAAAGTAATTTGTTCATTAATGTTAAATGGTTATAAATACGGTGTTTTCAAAATTAAGTTTTTAATGTCGCTTAAGCATTGGTCGTATAATGGCAACCAATTAAAAACCACAGTGTTTTTTATTAGTTCTCATAATGGGCTACACAGATCTGCACGGTTTGGAATATATTCCCATAAATAATTAATAAAACCCACAAGTATATATGTATATGCAAATCTTTTTTGCATTTTGGTGCTCCTAAATTTTAATTTCCCTTTAATCTGTGTTTGTCATAACCAATACCTTTTGCAGATATTAAATGCCCTAAAAACAAAACTTTCTTTTGTTTAAACTGAACCTTTTCACAATTGAATTTAATATTTCTTTGAATTGCTCTTTTCATAACCAACTCAACGGTTCTACCGTGTTCTTCTTCGCTTTCTACTGAAATCAAAATATCGTCTATGTAAACTGTTACATTCAGAATATCACAAAAATGTTCTTCGTTTAATTTTTGAAAAACTTTTGGCGCAATTTTTTTTACCAAAAAGTAATTTTTTGAAACCTAAAACACCCAAAAATGGTGCTAAATGTACATAAATCCTTACTTTTTTCATCTAAGGCGACTTGCCAAAATCCCTCTTTGAAGTCAAAACACAGTAAATATAGACACCCACATACCTGGCTCGTCTACCTTTTCAATTATGTCTTTTTTAGACAAATTTTCTAATTCATCTCTAAGCTTGACTCGAAGAGGTAATGGAATTCTATTTGCAGGTTTTGAATAAGGTGTGACATTTTCCTTTAACTGAATAGAGAATTTTTTTTAAAGCAACAAATGCCGGTAAAAACTTCTTTATATTTTACACGCAAATCGTTTTTGGATATAGTATTTATTCTTTTGATTAATTCCTGTGTACAGCTTACAAGAATTAAGTTACGTCCCAAAATTGATACAGCATTTCCGTGTTTAACTATAAAAAATTTTAAATACTCTTCTTTGCCTCTGACCTCGCACAGTTTTGATATTTTCATACCACGTTTGATTATTAGTTTTGTTAGTTATTGAGTCCAATATACAAACTAGAAACACTTGAATTACTCCCCTTATTCCTTATCTCTCAAACTATTTGTTTTATACAAACTATTGAAAAATGATTTTTACCTTTACAATTATTACATGTTTTACCATAAGCAGGATATTTTGCTTTTAAATGTTTTTTTTTTACAAAAACTACAATTAAAACTACCAACCAATTTTTCTGTTCTGAGCTATTTTTGTCTCCCCTTCTTTATCTTCCTTCTGTTTGTTGCTGTTTTTGTGCGATACTATATCTTAAATCCTGCCAATTTATTTTTGCTTTTACCATATCCACGACAGCTTCATCTGTGCCCTGCATTTTTTGTGATTGTTGGTTACTTGCTTCTGCCGATCTCGCCACATCAATAGCCACTTCTAAACTGAGATTTGGTGTATCCATAAGTCTTTTTTGCAAAACCTTGTTACAAACGCCAAAAACAATTCTGTCTCGCAACATTCTGCTTTCATCAGGAAAGCCACAGCGACGTACAAATTTTTTTATGTCCATTCAAAAATTATCAAAAGCTTCGCCTTGTTTTTGGGCTCTATTATAACACATAAAACTTTCATAATCTTACAAAATAGCTCAAATGCGTCAGTGACGTCTGTGTACTTCTGTCTGGCGCTCTCACTGTTTAGAGAGTTAAAAACCTCCACTGTATCGGGTTTAATAGCGTTTAAAAATATTGCCACTTTAACAGCCTCCGGTTTATTATTTATTTCAATGGCTGTAGCAAAAATTTGAAAATTTTGACAAAAGACTCGCCAATTGTCTGCCAAATTGCCACTGAGTTTTAACTCATCAACCTTTTTCACATAATCCATTTTTTCTTTTACAATATATCGAACGTTCCTTGGGGGTCTTCCACGTGGTTTCGAACTTCTTAGTTTAGGCTTCTTGGGTTGGACTATTCCCATGAACTTTAAACAAACAATGTATATAATATTTGAATAGTTTGTCTATTTTTCTTTAACTATCACTACAAATGGCATGTACGAAGAAAAATCTTGGCTAGCTGTGCCCTGAGTGGTACGGTTTATGTTTACGCGGTAATGAACCTTGGGTCATGAACCACGCAACCACGCACAAGGTGTAGAAAAGTAGTGATTTCAAAGCAGTGATTAATAATTTGATATTGCAAGAAATTGCAATTATGTTTTAATTATATGACCACCACTGTAACTAAACACTTACTATATTAATACATTTATACAATATTAAAAATAATAGTCGAACAGCTGACATAAGTAAACAATAATTTCATAATTGTCAAACGAAATTTAAGCTTTGAAGCCGCGGAGCTATTCAAGAATAAAAAGTAAAAAATGTTTTCAAAAAATGGTCATCCATATAATTTAAATTTCTGTCAATTATTTAGAGGAAGCAGAACACATATACATATACATATGTACTTACATATGTATTTTCTTTAGCTAGTACTATATTTTCACAAGCTATTGAATCTCTTTTTTAAACAACGTTCACTATCAATGCTAAACTGTTGCAATTACAAACATGCACTTTGTCAAACATTTTAAGCAATTAATAAAGTTCTTTAAATTTTATCAGTTACGTTCGCCCGCACTTACATTTTTTCCCTTATAGAATTGTATTATTTTTGTTGTTTTACTAACCGATGTTTTATTAGTTTTTTCTATTTATTTTCTTAAAATTAAAAACAGAATTACTGTATCCGTATAGAAGTGTTTGCAAACTAAACGGTGTCTTGAAAGCAAAACATACTGTTACCCTTATTTTACTGATAATAAGCAGTTAGTCATAAATATCGAAAGCTACGCATGTATTTGTTATTGAATTTAAAACTACAGTTATGATAACAACTTAATTTTATTTGCAGAAAAAGATAAGTTTATACAGTCGAATTCGGTTAAGAGCAAATGAAAAATTACGCTACTTATTTTTCACTTATCCGAAATTTTCAATTATAAGGACTTCGGATACATAAGTAAAAACGGGTTTCTTTTAATCGAAGTGAGCATATGACATTAACAGTGCTATTCTCGAATAAAAATTTGTGTGGAAGTAAAAACATGTTTGACAACAATTTGCTATTCTAGGTTTAATAAAAAAGCTTTTTTGTTCTAATTTTCAATAATAGTTGTCATATAAAAAATAAAATATAACAGCAATCGTCAATAATAGTAGTTATACTTTTTAGAATAGCACTGTAAAAAACAGTTGTATTATAAATTGCAATTCAGATTAATTTTATTAACTACTAGCAGTACCCGCCACATCGTGGGAGTCCTGACAATATTTTGCTCAATTTTGCTTTAAAATTATTCCACACCAATTGAAAGACTTACTTTTATAGTGCTTCAGTTATGGTTTATATACTTACTTTATATAAAGGTACCCATCCCTGGATAAAGTTCTAAAACTATAAAAATTTCTAAAATTCAAAAAATTATTGTAAACGTCTATAAGAGGTGTTTAAAATATTTTAATAACAATGTAATTCCACAAAGTAAAAATACAAAATAAATACAAATTTTATTCTACTTGCGCCATCTGTTGCGCAGTAGTTTCTCAAAGTCTCCCATTTTCAAAAACAAAAAGGTGAGTTGAAAAAATAACCGTGTTGAAAAATCCTAGTTTTAAGCCGAAAATAACAGTACACCAATACCCCGGCTTGCGTCGCTAATTGGGACTGAAAAAAAACCGAAACGACGCAACTGAAGAAGAATTTTCAATTGTTTACGTATTTGATTTTCGTTTAGTCAATACAGGTTTTAAATATTTTAGCTTAGAAAAAGTGTTTTTAAATCAAAATATTTTCTTATTATTTTTTTAATAACAGATTTTATTAAAATAAAAATATAACAATTCATAAAAAACTTTAAAAACATAACAAAAATTCATACATATTAAATTTAAAAGTAAAAAAAGTCTATATAGATGTGTTAATTCTAAGCTTGAATCATCTAAATCGATTACAAATTCTGTGGTTAGATTGTTTATAGCAATTCATAGCGTCGTCTGGGTCATTATTTTCATGAATATCCATTACTTGCAATATTTACTGCATCGCTTCAGAAATTTTAGCAGCTGTAAGCTTTTTTTCTTCCACTTCAACCTCAAGTGGAAGTGCTTGATCATCTAAGGCATTTTTACTTTGAATTGCAATCAAACTTTCATTATTCATCTCCTCGTCATATAAGATCATGAATGTCTTGTTCCTTCATACCAGAAAAATTTACATTATTGGCTGCTTCCGCAAGGTCTCAAAGATATGGAAGACATACATTCGGGCCACAATTGACGCCAAGTTCTATTCATGCACGATTCTTTTACTTCTTTCGAAGAAAGATTTATATTTTCAATAGCCATCATGATTTGATTCATGGAAGGCAAATTATCTCCATCAGTTGCTTTTAGAAGCTGATGAAAAGTTCGTCGTAGATAGTATAACTTGAAGTTGAATATAACACCTTGATCCATTGGTTGAAGTACAGAAGTTGTATTCGGGGGCATAAAAATAACCTATTTATAATATTTTAAAAACAGGGTGACCTGACGCATTATCAAGTAACAGCAGCACTTTAAACTTAATATTTTTTGAAGAACAATAAGCCTTTATTTCGGGAGTAAAACACGTTTCCATCCAATCTCGAAATAAGGCTGCAGTCATCCATGCTTTTTTATTCGCACGCCAATAAACTGGAAGTTGCCTTTTTTCGACATTCTTAAAAGCTCTTGGGTTTTCAGAGTGATAAATTAAAAATGGCTTAAATTTAAAATCGCCCGCTCCATTTCCTCCTAAAAGAAGTGTAAGTCTGTCTTTACTACATTTATGGCCAGGCGCTGATTTTTCCGATTGAGAAATGTACGTTCTTTCCGACAAACGCTTCCAAAAAAATTTCGTTTCATCAACGTTAAAAACTTGTTGCGGGGAATACCCACCTTCCTCAATAGTCGCTTTAAACTTAAGTTTAAGCTTTTTAGCAGCTGAATAGTCTGCACTGGCAGCTTCTGCCTTTAGTGGAATGCTATGCAAATTTGCACGGCTTCTGAAACGGTCAAACCAATCTCTGCTTCCTTCAAATTCCTCCGCACTTTTGGCACTTGATAATGGACAATTTTCTTTCAAATCTTCAAATATAGTTCGAGCTTTATTTTGAATTACCATTAGACTTAATGGCACTCTTCGCTGATTTTGATGTTCTATCCAAATCAT
Organism: Phasia obesa; assembly: GCA_949628195.1. Lineage (NCBI taxonomy): Eukaryota > Metazoa > Arthropoda > Insecta > Diptera > Tachinidae > Phasia > Phasia obesa. Next base: position 48,218,740 of record OX451219.1, on the reverse strand, counting down.
AAGAAGTGACTCCATTTTTTCCATTAAATTACTTCTAATTTTTGTAACTTGTTTATGTTGCAGCGATGTTGCAGTTTCAGAAAATTTTTTAATTTTTTATCTCGAGCGCAAATGGATTTACTTGTATAAGGGGCTAGTCCAAGCTTTCTCCCAATATCAACAGCCTTTTCCCCTAATTTAAAATGTTTTAAAATATCCAGCTTTTTCTAAAGTTATTTGCTTTCTTTTTTGGCTCATTTTTTTTTTTAAATTTCAGACTGAACTTGACTCCACGACATATAATTCGAAACTAATAACTACGCTTAACATGTAAACAACGCACACCTGCAAATTTGCTTTCTACTAAACGGGAAATCCCCTTTTTCTGCTTTAGCTTTGTAAAAACATTTTCATATTAACGACGCAAACATTTACGACGCAACTTCGAAGCCATGCGACGCAAACTGAAACAAAAACGACGCAACATTGAAATTCCAGAAACTTAAAAAAAGACGCAACTTCGAAGCGACGAAAACTGAAGCGACGCAAATCGGGGTATTGGTGTACCTTTAAGCCGGAAATTGCGTTTTTCACTGCTTTTCTCCACTTTCTCTAGGAAATAAGACATTTTTGCGGAAAAAAGTATCCTACATTGGGATCAGGATACTAAGGTACCTCCTCACAAAATTTTGTTAAAATCCATCCAGTAGTTTTTACGTGATGCGAACACAGATGAAAAGCAGACAGACAGACGGAAATAAGTTACTATTTTATTATATGTATAGAAGATATATATAATTCAATAATAATGACCAGGGACCGTATATAACCGTTATCCGTGAAAACATGATCTCAAAAACTCTTTAGATTAGCGTACCTATATACCAATAGATTCGTATTGAGGAGTTCTTTCAGAATATTTGGTGATCTTAGAAACTGATTTCAATTCCACAGTTGACAGTTATTTTTCAGTGATAAAATAAAAGGTCAAATGAAACTCGACGAAACTTTATTTTCTTGTAATATGTGTACAATTTTGTTTATTTTATATTAAATTTGACGAACATTATTTTTTCCAAATTATCTGCGGAAAGATTTGAACGCAGGTCGCTCAATACCAATTTAAGCGCAGAGAACGCTCTTTTCACGCTTACCTGGGTTGCTGGAACACATTGTACAATTTTGGCTAGTTTATATAGGTACGGATAATGTATTTTTTTTTGCTTCCCAGAAATCAAACAGTGGTTTATCTATTGATAATGGCCTTGGTGAAAAATTATCTATTTCATAGAAAGCTTTCCGCTTTTGATCATCAGTATGTTGTTATTATAATATTAAATAATAAGCACTTTACACAAAATAATGGAAACTACTTTACATATAATTAAATAAAGACATAATTAATTTTACTGCGAATTAGAAAAATTTGTTTTATTATTCGAGATCATTCAATAGGTTATGGGCCTACACTAAACGGATATTTTTAAATTTATATAATTGAAAATACATGCAATATGGATGAAGTCAAGTCTGCAATCAAAAAGCTAAACAGTGTGAATTATCAGGTTTGGAAGGAAGATTTATGGGAAGTCGTTAGCTGTGAAAGGCTAGAAGATGCAGGTTCAACATGGATGTTAAAAGATGGTAAAGCACGTGCTACAATTGCACTACTAGTAGAAGATGCTCAGTTGGGAACTCTTCGGAAATTGAAGACAGCTCGAGAATATTGGGTGTCATTGAGGAAGGTACACGAAAAATCCACTCTTTCTAACAAGGTAATGTTATTAAAAGCATTGTGTATAATGCAATTTAAACAAGGAAAAACAATGGAAAATCATATTTCTGAAATGCTTGGTATTGTTGATAGACTAATCGGATTAGGAGAAGAATTGGCAGAACATCTTGTGGTTGCCTTCTTACTAGGAAGTTTACAAGATGAGTATCATTCAATAATAACAGCTTTAAGCTATAAACACATTCGAGACAGCACTTCACGCGACAGCACTAAAACCCGAGCTGTCAACAGCCTGAGCACTATTTCAGTAAGTGAATAATTATTTTGAAAGCAACAGCAGCAATAAACATATGGTTTTGTTTTCTTAATATTTGTTTACAAAATTCTAAAGTATTTGTTGCGTAAAAAAGATGTATCAGGAAAATATTATTAATTGTATGGAAGGCCTCACTAAAATAGTTCAAATTGCCGCGTCAGTATATGAGCCAAAGAAAAAACTAAAAAGATATAAACGAAGATGGTGGATTCGCCCGGTAAACACAACTCTGGAAGAGGAAGGCTTTTTTGAGACATGCGTTCGTCAACTTAAGGAAAAAGATGATGAACATTTTTTTTAAGGCAACAAGAATGTCTTTGCGAATTTCAATTTATTGTTGAATCTTTTAAGTAATAAACTGGAAAGATTTTCAAATAACACCCATGGATTACGAGACACGCTTAGCCGTAACAATTTTGTAAGTCGTTTTATGAGTGAGCAGAAACAAAATTAAAGAATTGCAACTTTTTAGTTATTTAGCGCAAGGCTGTAATATGCAAATGCTGGCTTGGGCATACAAACTTGGAATTTCCACTGTCCGCAAAATTATATATGAAACGTACGAAGCAATTTGGAATGAGCTACACGACGTGTATTTGTCACCTCCTAATGTGTCTGAAGTTAAATCCATATCAGATAAATTCTATGTAAAAACAGGCATGCCCAATTGCTTAGGAGCTATTGATGGCAAACATGTCCGTATCGTTAGTCCAAAGAAAAGTGGCTCACTATTTTATAACTATAAAAAAACTTACAGTATAGTGCTGATGGCAGCATGTGATGCCAATTATGTTTTTACTTACATAGATGTTGGAGCCTTTGGAAGCCAAAGCGATGGTGGTGTGTTTGCTAGAAGTAATTTTGGCAGAAGAATTTTAAATGAAACTTTGGAGGTTCCTGCAAACGTCAACTTGCCTGGAACTTCCACCAATTTTCCTTTTTACTTTGTGGGAGATAACGCATTTCCATTAAAAAAAATTTAATGCGGCCAGGACAAAATTTGGCACAAGACAAAGATAATTTCAACACCATGTTGTCCAAAGCAAGAGTGCATATTGAAAATACTTTTGGCATTTTAGCAAACAGGGGGAGAATACTACACACCACAATGCACGTTTCACCTTAAAAACTTGGGTGGAAAAATATGTTTACTAAAGGTCGTACGGGTGCCTGCTCTCGATGATTTTTTAACCTGTTACACCCCACAAATAAACATCTGCTTTCACAAAATATTTTCTGCACTTTATCTAAGACTAGCTAACAAACAAAAAGCACTTTTAACAAGCCACTCCTTGTTGTATTGGCATTACTTATCCCTTTATGCTGCCGACAAAAAAAGAAATAAATCTCATCTTGACAGCAGCAGCACTAAAACCCGAGCTGTCGAGCAGCATGCTGTCGTCAATTTTTTTCCAGAGCTAGATGGAAATTTGTTATTGGTTGAAAACAATTTAGAAGTTGTTTTTATCATATTCAGTCGTTGGATCTGTCAAAAATAGCATGTCTGCTTTAAATGTATGATAGTGTGGATTAGAAATGTATGTGCTTGATAGACTTTTTGACAGGTCTGTACGATTTGATAATATTTTGAAAAAATTAATTAATTAATTAAAGTTCTAAAATAATTTCAAAATTAATACAAATTATATTCACATTTTATTTTATTGAAATTTTTGCCAACTTACATTAATTATATCAATGCAGCACGTAAATAGTTGTATTATTTTATTTATTTATTTAAATAAATAAAAGTCCACATAATAACTTCATACAGACTTTAGTGACACAATTTAATAATAATAATTTGTTTTCTTTTCTATTCCTCTTTATGCTCTTCGCTTATTTGGACAGAGATGCCACATGTTAGTTCATGAAATACATACTTTACCTTTTCAACCCCTTGAAACCAAATCTCGTCTGTCTGCCTATTGTGAAAGGGGACTTAGTAAATACTGCGGTAGTTACTGCAAACAACAAAAGCCGTTGACTAATATAGCAATTGTTGTATTGTTAGAAGTTAGTGAATTGCACAACAGAGTTGCTAAATCTTTTGTTTTATGATAGTGTGGCATCTGCGCCACACGCCAAAACGATGTTTTCAGTAGGACAGAATTCTGTCAGATTTTTTTGAGATTGAATCGTACGATTGTGTAGGATAGACAATCCTCGCCCTAACCGAATTCGGCTGTACACTGTCAAAAATAATAGAGGAGTAATAGCAACTACGACTTTTTAAATAATTTATATTTTTAAATTATTTTCTGATAAAAATTTAAATCTTAAATTAATATTCCTTTTCCATGTACATTAGGGCGGGCCAATTTAAAAATCGCTCAACTTACAAGGAAAATCGTATATAGAAATTTTCGTAATAAGTAACTTTCCCCAAGGAACCATACCTCTAAAATAAATTTTGATGTCCCGCAATTTGACCCGAACGACCACATTTTGAATCCCACTTTGACCCATTTAGAGTGCCCCCAATCGAGTCCAAATGTAAGACGAACCCCTACTAACTTTGAAGGGCCGACCCAACCATGCCAGTAGCACACCCCCGGAATCACCCCTGGGAGGTACCCCACACAAACATTTCAAAAAATCACAATTTTGGCACTTTATAAGAAAAACTCAGCGAAATGGCTATGTTTTTTTTTTCTTTTTGGAGTTTATTTTTCTCTTTAGAAATATATGTTATGCGATATGTTTTGTTACCAGTGATAATTTGTTTTTGCACTCTAATTTAAATAATTTTGCTAGGAATCTTAATATAGGTCATTTAAATTGCTCTAGTTTTAATTTAAACCCAAACTCTTCGAAATTTTTGGAGATAAAGGGTTTGCTGAATGGCGGTTTTCTAGACGTTTTTGGTGAAACATGGCTAAAGGACACGATCTCCACAAATGTTATTGATATTTCTTCATATATTTGCCATAGAAGTAATCGACTTAGTGGTAGGGATGGCGGTGTTGCAATTTATGTTTTGTGAAATATTGAACATAACGTGGTACATGTGGGCACGAGTTATGGAGTCGTTGAGTGTCTGTTTGTTGAACTTATACTTGGGAATGCGAAGATTTTAGTTGGGACTTTTTATCTTCCTCATGGTGATTTGATTTCCTTTGAAGATAAGGTCTCTGATTTACTTGTTAACTATTCTAACAATATAATTATGAGTGATTTTAATAACAATTTATATGATCCAGTTAAGTCGTTAAGGTTTCGTAGTATTTGTAGATGAATAAATCTTTCTCTGGTTCACAATTCCATGCCAACTCATTTTGATGTTCGATATAATTCTACTTCCTTACTGGATTGCTTCTTAGTTTCGTCTCCTGAGTTGGTGGAGATATCTAATTATTTCCAATTGCACGACAATATTATGAGTTTTCTGATTATAATGCAGTTGATGTGAGGTCGGTAGAATCTATGGTTTTAAACTGTAGTTTTGATGAAATGTATTTGACTCATAGTGTTGATGGTCAGTTAAAAATTTTAAATGACAATATGAAGTTACTGCATTCAATTGTTCCTTTTCAGCTACGATTATAAAGAAATGGCTGGGATGACTGGTTCTTTTCCACTATTATGGAAGGTTTCAAAGATTATTCCCATAAAAAAGAATTGCGTTTATTCAGGTAACAGTGAATTTAGACCAATATCTATATTATCTATCTTGTCTAAGATGGTGGAACATCTTATAAAGTTTCACTTTTTAATTTTATTACAATATTTGTTAATTGTTAATAATATATAAGCACAATATTGTAACCGATTATGGCCACAAGACTAGGTTATTAAAAATATATCAAAATAAAAAAATGCAAACTATTTAACTAGATGCATTACAAAAATGAGAGTGTTAAATTCTTTTATTTATTAGTATTCAGATTTTCTTTATAAGGCAATTGCTGATGATCACCTCAAACAAATAATACACACACCTCAAAACCTTATTCATATGCGCATATACAACATGTTGATCAGCATAACAGGGCACAACAGTATAAATGCTTTGCAATGACATGTAATTACAGTGTGTTTGAGTTGGCTCAACATAGCACAACAGCTTGTTCGAGTTGGCATAACATAACATGGCATAGAATATTTGTGTTGGGCCTTTAGATTATTTATAGGAACAAGAAATTGCTATTCATTTTACATTAAATAAAGATTCCATAACACTTTAAATGGACACGTCAGGATCCTTAAACATGACTCTCAAAAAGTTATAGAAACCGTAGAAGAGAGGATATACATATATGTATACTACGTTAATAAGCAGCACTTATTCAGAAATAAAAATAGAAAAATTTGCTGTATAAACAGTGAAGTAAGTTTTTATTTGCGAATAGTTAACTCACGAAAACAATTCCTGATTAACGACACTATTTGCAAATAACCCGTATGCCACTTCTTTTAAATATAAAAGGTATTGTGTGAATTAATGGCAAATTTGCTCCCACATTGCATCAATTTAATTGTATAAACAATTGAGGAGGTACTTTTCAAAACATGACTATTCCACTTTTTGTGTTTTTGCACTATTTGAGAAAATAGTTTTTTAGGTATGCCCCTATATATTTAATCCGAAATTTTGGTGCATTATTAAAGACGTAAATATTAGTCACTGCTTTGTGTAGGATTTAAAAAGTTTGCACTTATATATTTGGAATAAATGCAAGAATTTAAATGGAATAATCTTGTTTTGACGCGGCTGATTGGAATAATCATGTTTTAATTCAAACCACTGTGGATTAAGGGCAATCATGATATGAAGTTAGCGCGTGGGCGTGTTAACACAAGTGTTGTGTAAAACATGTTTTGTTAAAATTTACTGTTATCAACTTCTGGATTAATCATATTTTGTTCCAATAACGTATATTTGAAATGGATATGTCATTTTGAAGTGGAATAATCTACTTTTCATGGATACATCCCTATCAAACTTAAAGGTGTACAAATTATTGACAACTACGCAACAATTATACATATTATTAATACGACTCAATACATTGAAACCATGAATTTATTAGAAGAAAGTATTCGTAAATTAACAAACACTTGCTCAAACGTTACACCACTTAATAGTATTAAGAAAAGCATGGAACAAAAATCCGAAATTTAATACCAAAATTTAGACAAAAACGAGGACTAATAAATGCAATAGGCAAAGGACTTAAATACGTTGCGGGAACTATGGATAGTGACGATGAGGCGAAAATACTTCATAAAATCCAAACATTAAAAAAAAGCAACGGCGAAACCTATAGCAATAGACTGACTTTCCTGAGCACCTCTATATCAACAAAAATATCCAATATAACAGATCACATAAACAAACAACAAAAAACTGTAAACTAAAATGAATTTTTAATTTTACTAAATATTTATTTTTTAAAAAAAAGTCTAAAATATTGCACAATGAAAAAAATTATCCACATACTAAAACTATTTTAGAAATACTTACATTAAAAACAATAAATATGAATAAATAAGGTATTCATTACTAAAATATATTTCTTAATCTAAAACGAACATGCTTTATTCAATATTTAAAATCTAAATCTAAAATTAAGTTAATATCACATACTATATAACCTATTCAAGAGCACCCCATAATAGAAGAACATAGCATCAAACAACAATACCCACCACATCATCAGTTCCTGTTGGAGTCCTTCATCGGATACGTATGATGCGGTAAGTCTGATGAAAATACTATTTTACTATACAACATAAAATTTCTTGCAACTTATAAAAACAAGAAGAAACAATTAAAAAGTGTTTAGCATGAAAGTTTAAAATAAAACCATCAAACCTCCAAATGCCTGTTAACCTGGATAATTTCACGGTTAACGGCTAAACGAACCAGTTTGAAATGCACTGCACGCATTAACATAAAACTCTTTAGAGTTTAGCAGTGACAAGGAGAATATGTATCCGAGTTTTACCTTTGTTTTTGGTTGATTTTATTTTGTTTTAAATTTTTATGAATGAGAATAGAAAAGAATAAAGTTTTTATGTCTGTTTCGCAATTTCATTCATAAATAAATTTAATGTTTGCTTATTTGTTTTTATATTTACATTTTGCCAAATATCTCAATTAACTTAGTCATTAACCCCTTGAGTAACCATAATATTTTTTAAGATCAATTGCTACTAAGATAATATTATATATTTTTTGGGTTATTTGTATTATTCTAAAGATATTTAATTTATCTATAGCATAATAGACCTAAATAGAATATTAGGAAAAATTGTTAAATATGTAAAATTATATAAATAAATTAGATTATTCATTATGAATGTTTAAATTCAATTTTTCAGGGTGTTTTCTTTTAGAACGTGTGAGAAAACCTGTAGTGTAAATCTTTCAGAGATTTTCAATTGTGGGGTTCCAAATAACAATTTTAGCCCCTGGAACATGGTAAGCGCGGCTTGCGAGGCTTTCTCTCTCAAAACCACCAGAGAGAGCTACATTTGCAGGGATTACGTCTTTGACATCATTTAGTATAGCAAATTTTTTTTTTATGACTAGAAGGGGCATAAAATAGTTTTCTAAATCTAGTCATTCTGGCCCTTACACCGTAACGTTTAAACAAATAAATAGGGAGTCTATAATAAAACTTATGTAGTGGGATTTATAGGAGAGGACGGAACCCCCCCCCCCCCCACACCACTGTGGCTAGCGATACAAAGGCTCCCTCAGTCCTATCCCTATAACTTCCTCCTTTAGACTGTTGAATTTGTAGGTTTGTTTTGTTCCAGAAATATTTGCTTTTTCGTGTAAAGAACTTTTGGCTTCGTTTGGCCCACAGTATTTCTGCTGGAAAATCTCTATAAATTGCCAAGTTTTAATCGGTGATCTTCGGATCTTAATGTGGTTTTCACTTGTTCGTTACACAATCTCTTAATGTTCATAATTTTAATTTTAACTCATGTAACCTCTGAGTGCTGTTTTTAGATTTGGGTGATGCGACCTCTCTTGCTAAATTTACTCATTACAAGCGGGAATTTCATTTCTTAAATAAATTTCTTTACAAACAATTTATCTTGTCGAAGGAGCAGGAAATTAAGAGTAATCCGAAAGTGTTCTGGTCTTTTGTTAAATCTAAGAGAAAATCGTCTGACATTCCTTCTAAAATGAATTATGACGTTAAAACTTCCGTATCTGGTAATGATGCGGTTAATATGTTCGCATCATTCTTTAGTTCGAATTTTGAGCCTATCAGAGATACAAAATTATTTCTTACTAATTTAAATATTGGCTTCCTAGTTGTATCGGAGGATGATGTGTCGGAAGCTATTGCCCAGGTAAATAATACCTTTAAATCTGATTGTAATGGTCTCTGCGCTCATTTTTTAAAGAAGACTGTTTCATCGTTAGTACCTGCTCTAACTTTTATCTTCAATTTATCTCTTAAGGAGGGTGAGTTTAGTCTGCTGTAGTAGTTCCCGTCTTTAAGGATGGCGAGAGAGATGATGAGAATCTAAGCCGTGGATATCTTCTTATCAGCACGGTTTTTATTCTGGTAGGTCGGTAACTAACCTAACCCTTTTTAGTGAATATTGTATTATTTATACAGATTTTTCTAAAGCGTTTGACAAATTGTCTCACTCCACTTTATTAGCTAAGTTGGAGTTAATGGGTTTCCATTTTAACTTCTTGGAATGGATTAAGTCCTACCTATCTAATAGATTTTGTTCTGTTTGTATTGAAGGTTATGTTTCTAAGCCATATCTTCAAACATCGGGTGTACCTCAAGGTAGCATTCTTGGACCATTATTATTTAATTTATTTATTAATTATATTGGCACCTGTTTTTTGAAATCAAATTATCTTTTATATGCTGACGATTTAAAATTTTTTATGAAATTAGATTCTTTAATTGTTATGCATATTATGCAAAATGAGCTTAATAATCTAAGTAATTGGTGCAACCTTAACAGTTTGTATTTAAATATTAGCAAATGTTTACATGTTTCTTTTCATAGGTCCCTGAATCCTACTGTTTTTGTATTCAGTATTAATGGTATTAAATTGAACACGTCTAATTCTAAACTTGACCTAGGCGTGTTGTACGATAGCTCGTTATTATTCGTTGCTCATCTTGAATACATACTTCCGAAGGCTTATAAGGTGCTTGGCTTCTTGAAAAGAAATTGTTCCGAATTTGCCAACCCGTACACTTTGAAGTATATTTACAGGTCTTACGTAAGATCTAAGGTAGAATATGCAGCTGTTATTTGGTGTCCCCATGTATTTAATCTTGTCTCACGCGATGAGCGACTTCAACGCATGTTTATTAAGTTTGCTACACGTTTATTACCGTATTTATCTTCTGTTTCATATGAGTCCAAATGTCTATTTTGCCTTGCGTACTTTAGAATTGCGCAGAAAAACCCAATCTGCTATATTGATATATGATATTATCAATGGCTACATTGATTGTCCGGATTAACTTTCTAGCATACCGTTTCATATACCTCCTAGAAATCTAAGGTTGGCTAAGTTATTTAATTTACCTTTTCATCGCACTAATTATGCTCGTAATGGTACTTTTACCCGTGCTTTTGTTCTCCTGAATGAAATTAATTTTAATATGCAGAAGGAATCAAAATCTTTTATCGATTTCAGCACTGAGAAAACTATTTTTAAGTTGCTCCTTTTTAATGTCTTAAAATAATTGTTTAGTCATAAATTGTTTAATCTTTGTTTTTTATATACATATGTTTTGCATTTTATTGTTTTTTTTTTTTTTTAATTTATACCCTTATTTTTAATTTATATATATATAGTTTTTAAGTATTTTATGTTATCATAGTCTGTAAAGATTCTTGTCCATACTTAAGATCAATTCATGTGCTTAATATTCGTTATGGGGTTAAAGTCACCAGATGATTTTGATGTGCGCACTAAGCTCTTAAGCAAACTGGACAGCGAATCCAACACTATTACTCTTGACATCCTATCGAGAGAATGCCAAAGGATCATCAACATTAAAACAGACACAGCCCTTATCGAAAACCCAATTGGCGAAAGTCAAGTAAACCGGATGCAATTAAGCAAAAACAATAGAAAAGGTAAAAACAAACCAAATGTCCAATACTGGTTTTGTGGTAGTATGCATTTCGCACGTGAAATTGCGTATAAAAAGCACAAGTGTAAAGAATGCGGCAAGACTGGTCATAAAGAAGGCTATTGTTTCAAACCAAGAAACAATAACGGACAATATAAATTTGAAAAGCCCCAAGTGGAAACAATCAGTATAAATACACCAATTATTTCGGAAATATGAGCCAGTCAAAATAAACGGGATAGAAGTCAAGTTACAACTTGACACTGGCTCAGACATAACAATCGTTTCAGAAGATATTTTTAATAAACTCAACATAAAAAACTTGCAAAAATTAACACAAAGTGCTCGCAGTGCAACCGATGATCTGCCACTTCTCGGACAATTTGATTGTATCGTCACACTCCACAGTGGGGCAGAATCAATATATTTTTGAAATAACTTAGTCATTTATAAACGGCTTGGCCGATTGATCCAAAATTTGACATAAGCATAGCAGAGGAGTATCTGAACCTGAGTTTTAAATGTGGGTAGTATACACCCTCCAGGGGTGGCGCGGTCTCAAAGTTGGGCACCTAGCACCTGGAAATTTTATTAGAGCTTGCCATTTCTTCAGTTTTATTCTGATTTTTTAAAACTATACATGGTATTAAAGGTCTTGTCAATACCTACAAAATGGTATCTAAATTTGTAGATATTAGTTTAAAATGATTGAGTTATAAGCATTTTAAGAAATAAAAATTTTGATTTTTTGCATCCCTGGTCCAGTTTTTTTAAAATTTTGAGTACAATTTTTACCAAATTTTTTTAAATTTTTTATCGTAGTTAGCGAACCAAATTCTTAATATTTTTGATATATTTGAAGATTGTATCTTTATTGAGTTAAAAACTAGACGATTTTCAATTTAAAAAATCCAAAATTATTGCATTTTTCTGTACTTTAGCCCAAATAATATATCGACGATAAATTTGTTTCCGGAAAAACCCAAGAGGTGCATGATCAAAATTTATATGATGTATTAAACAGGATTCAAGAATACGGGTTCGAATTAAAATTTAAAAAATGCAAATTTTCAACACACGAAATCGAGTATTTGGGGTACAAGATAAACCGAGATGGACTGAAACCAAAGCCAGTACGGGCAAAAGCAATTAATAGTATGCCACAGCCTAGTAATGTTTCCGAACTGCTATGAAAAATTTGTGAATAAAATGAATAACTTACGTGGCCCGCTGATGAATTATTAAAATCTAATACACCGTGGGACAGGAACGCCAAACGCTATAACAGTTTAATGAAACTAAAAGAGATTATAATGTCAGATTTATTGCTAACTCATTATGATCCAAACAAAAAAATCATTGTTGCAGCCGACGCATCCAATTACGGTTTAGGTGCCTGCATACTTCACGAGTTTGAAGATGGAGCATTAAAAACTATTGCACATGCTTCGAGATCGCTCACTCCGGCAGAAAGATCATACAGCCAAATTGAAAAAGAAGCCCTAACTCTTATATTTGCAACAACAAAGTTCCACAAAATGACTTTTGGAAGAAATTTTAAATTAAAAACAGATCACAAACCTCTACTAACTATTTTTGGTAAAAAAAAACAGGTATAAGTACACATCAAGCCAATCGGCTGCAAGAAAAAAAGAGGAATACAACATTTGTTCTCTAGCCCATATTACCCGATGTCAAATAGACAAGCAGAACGTTTTGTGGACACCTTTAAGAGAACATTAAAGAAACTAAAGGACGAAGATTATACTCTCGACAATTTGCAAACGTTTTTACAGTGCTACCGATCAACACCAAATCGTTACTGCCCCAATAATAAATCGCCTGTAGAAATTCTATATAATAGAAAAATGCGCATTCATCTGGACCTCTTACAACCACCACCAGAGCAACCAGGGAATTAAATGATAATGCTAAAAAAAATGAAACGACATTTCGATAAAAAGCACGGTGTCATAACAACAGAATTTACTGTTGGACAGAAGGTATATGCCACTCTTCATCGACATAACAATAAATTCATATGGAAACCTGGAAAAATAGTTGAACGCAAAGGTAATATAATGTACAATGTAGTTCTTGACAATGGTAGGCTAATTCGCGCACACAAAAATCAACTTCGGGAACGAATTGCTGAAGTTCCACTGTCGCCAGCATGTAAACCGAGAATTGCACTGGGCGAACTATTAGAGATCGGCAGATCTGTAAATCTGTAAATCAACAGATCCCTGAGCCGGCACAAAAAGATGATCTTAATAGTGTCTTACCAAGCGCTTGCAGAGAGCAACATTTCATCGAGCCGATACCAGTTTATATGTATAACTATAACGCGCCAGCGGTACAAGAAGAGGCGACTGACAATAATTTCCCAAATACACCAAAGCTACGGCGAACAACCAGGCAACGCAGACCTGTACGAAGGTTCACTCCACCGAGGAACTAACCAAGAAGGAAAGGTGTTGGCAACAATCATCTGAAGATGAGTCTTAAGCAACTCTGGAAAGGGATTAGAGAGAGAAGTGTGTGTGAAGTATTGAGAGTCATATATATAATTGTACAACAATGAACTTTTATTAAATTTATATTATTGGTTAAATAAATGAATTCTTAAATCACAACAGTTAATATTAATAAAAATTAAAAGGAAAGGGAAACTTTAAACCTTTTTTTATTTACTGTCTTCATTTAAAAAATTTTTAATTAACTTTTTATACTTTATGAGACTTTACAAAAAGTATTGCAAATAATTTAAACTTAACAATAGTAATACAAAATGTAAGAGCCAAATTTATAAAAAATATGTTTGTTTTATATAACATATTTGCTCCATAAACCTTTTATAAACAAAAAATATTTGTTATGAATTTGGTCTTAAATATCTAGTGTAAACAGGTATTTCAATTTGAGGTAAAAAGATAAAAACATTACCTTTAAATATTAATGAAATTTTGTTTCAACCTCTTCGGAAATCAATTCAGAGGCTGTAAAGTTCGGTTAAGCACCGGAATCTTCTTTCGTTTGTAAGGATATTACAGATCCACTTGGTACTGCATGAATCAAGCTTATTTTTGCGGACCGTCTTCAGTGGCTTATAATTTTTTTTCTTTGCTGCCTTTTTTAAATTAGCTTTATAGTGAGTTGCAATTTTAAATATACAACACTAAAATAATTAATGTTGTGAACCATAACATGGGCCTTAGTTTGGTAGCACGGGTACGGGTGGAGAAGATAGTATCGTTTTTGTGTTGGTATTTGGCGACACGCTTTGTTGTCATTTGCTTTTTAAAATTTTGCTTCAATAATAAAATTTTTCCGATAAAATAATCGTTCATTTGAACTCAAATGTAAAAACAAAAGAGAATTCAAAATTATTTTCTTCCAAATGTTCGCCCGTATAAACTGGGACATACATATATGTACTGTTTTTCTAAAAAAAATAAGTACTGCATATTTCCTCAGTTGCAAATGAAAATAAACCACAATTTTTTACAAGTTTCAAAAAAGGTAAAACATTAAATAAAACTTATAAAATTTTTTGGGAATTTAAATATTAGATACTAGCGGGCCCGTTGCCTGCTTCGCACGGCAAAACAAAATAAGAAAAGAAACACACTTGTTTTTAATAAAGTTGGTTTTGACGACCAAAATGTATTCAATACTAATGAATGGTGTATGCGGTACAAAAAATGCCTGCGGCAAAAACACACTCAATTCACATACGCACGGCACACACATGCGTTATCGGATTTCAACCAAACTTCATATAAACCATATGTGGGCCACTGCCTACGTAGTGTATAAGTTTGGTTGAAATAGCACGACGCGTTTATGATTAGTTCGGCGACGTACATATACGGACTTATTTTTATATATATAGATTTAATATTATGATAATTACCCATAACATCCTAAACAAAATTCAATATATTTGTTTTAAGATGTTATGGGTACTTAGCATAACATTACATAATTAATTAAATAAAATTGTTTGTAAAAATCACAAAAAAATTTCTTTTAATTTTTTTAATTTTTGTGTTTTTATTTGTTTGCACAAAACTACAATACATTCAAAAAGTACGCTCACGAGCTACTTAAATATGAACAGCAAATTTGCAATATGCAAATACACAATTTGACATTACGTTGTTATTCGTCAAATAAAAGGGGCGTGTCTTTTAAGCTTGCAATAAACGTTTAACAAAAAAAATTTTGTGAGTAAATTTTAAACAAAGAAAAACAATAAAACCTGTTTTATACAGAACATCGAAGTTGTTGTATTTTTTTCTTTTTTACAACGGCATTATTGTTTGAGTAATAAGAAAAATCAAAAGTATAGTACGAGGGCTCATTTATGAGTCACTCAAATTTAAATATTTCTAGAAAAAGTGCGAACATAAGCAGTACGAAGGCCTAAATCTTCGCAACTAGCACCAATGTCTAAAGTACATAAAGATAGGGATTCGAATGGAATAAACTCCCAAAATCAATTTGCTATCTTAATGTAACAATTGAACCTAAAACGCCACCCAAGTCCAAACCACTTCCAATATATGTATCTAAAGGAGCAAAATTTGAACGATATAATAAAGAAGTTAATTTCAGTTATTGTGGAGAACTCATTTCATGTTGTTCCTACCAAACGTGGTAATATAAACGAGATAAAAATAAAAGTAATTGACCAAACCAGTTATAGTAAAATTGTAAATGAATTCGAAAAATGCAAAAACAAACTTTTATACCTATCAGCTCAAGAGAAGCAAAGGTCTACAGGTAGTTATTAAAGAAATAGATTCATATTATGATCCAAATGAGATAATTGCTGTCCCTCAGAAAGCGGGATTTAAGGTAAAAAATGTAGATAAACTCAGAAATAGAGAACGTACGCCCACCACTTTTCCGAGTTGAACTGGAACCTGGAGATGTGAAATTAATGAAAAATGAAACGCACCCTATATACAATCTGAAGTACCTTTTGATTCGCAAAATTATAGTAGAGGAAATACATAAACGATCAAGACCCGTCCAGTGTCTAATACCCTTATTACGGTTTAAAACTCAACACAGTTTCGTCATCTGAGAGACAACTCAATTTTCACACAACCAATCTCTTTTTTAGTATTATGAAATACAACTGCTTTTTGGTTGAAATGTTATGGCGTTACAACCTTAAAGTATCAAATTTGACAGAAGAAAGACAACTTTATATGAAAATTTGACACAAGACAAAAGTGTTTTACGTGTTTTACTACAAATAAAATAATTTAAAATGAATATAAGTAGGGATTTATTTTATGAAGACGAGTCGGAAGATATTTATATAGATGTTAGAGAAGAAATCATGATGTGCCAATCTCCTTGAACAGTTCAAAGTAAGAAAAAGAAATAAGTTTAAAATGAGTACTAAATATACAAAAAAAAAAGTAATTTTTGCACCGGTGTTGAAATTAGATGCTGTAGTTGAATTTTTTGCTGATGGGAGTTACCAGTGACAACGATTTCAATATACCGAGGACTAGCTCAATCTACAATGAAGAAAAAAATTTTCTGGATCCAAATTGTGGCAGAGCATGTGGTGGCTCAGCAATACTTATAAAGGTCAGAATCAAACATTATTTACTGTATGATTTTTGTGAGGATTACATTCAAACAATAAGAAGAATTTTATCAAAACTTAGTTAGTTCTTCGATTTACTCATCTCCTAGATCTCAAATATCAGAGAGCCAATATAGCGACTTCTACAATTCACTAGGTCCCTGTTTCATAGCATCAGGCGACTACAACGCTAATCATATGTTTTGGGGATTATGTCTAATAACTCCAAAAGGTCGTGTTTTGTTTGACACAATTTCAAAATTGCATCTAAGTGTGATGTCGAGTGGACAGCCCACCTATTGGCTTACTACCCAGCAAAAAATACCGGACGTTATTGAATTCGGCATGATTAAGGGTATTCCAAGAGAAATTATTAAAAAATCCTCGGATCATCTACCCACTATTGTCTATATATGGAACCAACAAAATATTGTATCGCCAACTAGTGCAAGCACAAACTGGTTGAACTATAGAAAATATCTCTGTACGCATTGTTCGGAAAACGTCCCACTAAGAATACCAGAAGACGTAGAGCAGAGTCTTATTTATTTTGACCAAAACCTCAAATCAGCTGTTCAACATGCAAAAGTAACCCGACAACTAGGCTGATGAAATAACATCTATTCTATAGATGTCGAGAGGCTCTTGACTAAAAAAAGAAAACTTCTGAGAGAATCAGATAGATCTCCTCAACTGAAAACCGGACTTAAAGAATGCACAAAGCGGCTAAGAGAGCTACTAGCATCTCTGAAAAATTAACTGGAAGATCTGGACTCAACGCCACAATCAGATTATTCATTATGGCATGCATGTAGAAACCTTAAAAGACCAGTCGTACTTGCCCAGCCTCTCTTACGAATTGTGGAGGCTGGGCAAGAAATGATACCGAAAAAGGCAATCTCTTTAATAACTGTTTTTACTGGAAATGTCTCGACTGATATAGTTGAGCTGCCACCTGTCGATGTTAGTCCGGCAGTTTGAGCTTAAAGATATTGAAAGGGCAACAACTGAAAGCTCCTGGCATTGATAAAACAGAGTGAGTAGTTATTCGTCAAATAGAGCGGAAGTGTATTTTTAAGCTCGCAATAACGTATAAAAAAACAAAATTAGCCAGTGAATTTTAAATAAACAAAAACCATAAAACCTGTTTTTTATAGAAAAACGAAGTTGTATTTTTTCTTTTGTTTTTACTACGGCAATATTAGTTGAGTAATAAAAGAAACCAAAAGAACAGTGCGAGGGCTCATTTATGAGTCACTCAAATTTAAATTCTTCTGAAAAAAGTGCTAACATAAGCAGTAGAAATGCTTATGTTATGATAAATGCTGATGAAAGCAGTGAAATATACCAAAACAAAAAATCTGATGTGTTTTTAAACGCTGTGCCAATTTACTGCACACATTCTTGTTCACCATTGTTGCTGAGTAGTGAACATAAAATAAATGAGAATAAATCATCGTCGTCTTCTGAATACAGTACGACCAAAACAATATAACAGTGCCCAAAAGCCCAAGACGCAAGTAGGAAAGGATAGATACGTAACAGTATTAAAAAAAGGACACAATTTCAAAATGCGTCTAAATGTGATATCGAGTGGACAACCCACCTATTGGCCTACTGATAGAAAAAAATACCTGATGTTATTGATTTTGGTGTGATTAAGGGTATGCCAAGAGAAATGATTAAAGTTGAAGCGTAATTTGAATTATCCTGAGATCATTCACCCACTATTGTCTATATATGGAACCAGCAAAATATAGTGTCACCAAGATCTAACACAAGCATAAATTAGTTGAAATTAGTTTGGAAAACATCACTCTTAGAACACCAGAAGACGTAGAGCAAAGTCTTATTGATTTTGATCAAAAGCTTAAATCAGCTACCAAATATGCAACAATAACCCGACAACTAATTAAAAACAATCAAATTTTTTCTGGAGATTCGAGAGGCTTTAGGCTGAATAAAGATCTCCTGATCTTAAAGCATAGTTTTCCAAAACTCTCAATAAATGAAATGCGTTTGTATTGGATAAGATAATATTGCCCAGCAAACACATAACTAAGCATTACAAATGTAATGAATTTTACTTTTAAAAGAAAAAGGGAAATGAAGTTTAAAAAAAGTTAATAAAATTAAATACAAAATATGCCTCAGTTACAAAATAAGGCATTTTTTTCACACATATTTGATTGGTAAAGTTTAATTTACAATTAAAATTTAAAAAATTGAATGTATTTATGCATTATAAATTAAGTTTTAAGTTAATGTTGTAATCGCGTATGATACAGACGTACATAGATGCGCTTTGCCTATACAAAGAATATGTAATTAAAACATAAACAAACAAAAAAAAAAAAAACGCAGTCGCGAAAATGACTCTTGCTCTCAATTTGCAAACTAAAATGATTAAAACAAACACCAGCTCTACGGTGAAAACTGTTAATAAAAACAACAATTATTGGCAGCCTATGCAAACTTTGGATGCTGACTGCATCCAATGCTGTTAACTGCAGTGGTAATCACCAGTCATCTTCACCAACCTGCCCAAATCGAATTAAATATATTAAACTGAAACAACGTTTCATAGCAAAACACTACAGATCTAAAGGACATAGCAATATTGTTAATAGGCAAACCTATGTAGCTTCTGCTATTAACAAACAATTGGATAACTCTCAATTCCCTAAACTTCACTCAAGTTCTCCTACTCCCAATAGATGGTCTAATTTAAATACTAGTACAGGTAGTAATGATTTATTTTCGTTCGATGAAATAAAAAATATAACATTTGAATTAATACATAAATTGAAAGCATGTAAAACGAAATTAGCATTGCTTGCAAATTCCTGTCACCATAATGGCTCAAACAAGACCAACAAAAATTATGATTTGGAATGCTAGAGGCATTAGGCATAAAAAAGACGAATTAGTTGATTTTATGATAAACAATGAAATAGACATTTGTTTAATATCAGAAACATTATTAACCCATGGAGTGTCCATTAGAAACAATGCATTTTGCTGTTATAGAAACGACAGAGATACCAGAGGAGGCGGCGTTGCAATTTTTATTAAAAAGAACATTCGACACAAGTTAGCTCCTATAATAAATACAAAGTTAATTGAAAATATTGGTATACAACTGAATACGCAAGATGAACCCGTCTCCATATTTTCGTGCTACTTTCCTGGAGGAACTGGGGGGCTACTAACATGCATGACTAACATGCCTTAACTTAAGCTCCGATCATTTTCCAGTACTGATAAAACTTAACTGTTCCAATGTAAATACCACACACTTCTCTTACAACTTTAATAAAGCCAACTGGAAACAATTTAAACAATATATTAAACGAAACATTTCCGACTCTAACCCTATTTGTGATAATATAAATGATGTTAACAGCAACATTGAATCGTTTACGAATACAGTACATAATGCTGCTACCGTTAGTGTCCCAAAGCAATCTATGTTATTTAAAAGCAAGCCGATACCACCGATACCACCACACATTAAGGCTATTATATTGGA
This sequence comes from Phasia obesa, assembly GCA_949628195.1. Lineage (NCBI taxonomy): Eukaryota > Metazoa > Arthropoda > Insecta > Diptera > Tachinidae > Phasia > Phasia obesa. Next base: position 48,198,487 of record OX451219.1, on the reverse strand, counting down.
AAGAAACAATTTTCGTCATCGTTGGATCCGTAACCGACGTGGTGTTAAGATGCAAATGAAATTTTTTAATAAAAAAATTAAAGAAGAACTCGTTATTGAAAGGAACAAATCTTGGAATAAAGTCTTGGCATCTCTTGAAAAAGGTTCTTCCCCCTTTTGGAACATTTCAAAAGTCCTCAAGAAGAAGTGTCAAAATATGCCAATTCTTAAATATGAAGGTATCCGGTATTCTACTGCGCATGAAAAATGTGAATTATTAGCTAACTGCTTTAAATTAAATCACACGCTCTCTGCAAATCTAAGTGATAACACAACTATTTCAAACTTTAAAAATGCTTTAAATTCCTTACGACATATTGATGTTAATATTAATAATGATTTTTTAGTATCATACGACAAAATAAATGAGATAATTAAGGGTCTTAAAATAAAGAAGTCACCCGGACCCGATGGGATCAGTAACAGATTAATAAAGGCTCTTCCGAAAAGAGGTATACAAAATATTACTAATATTATAAACAGTTGTTTAAAACTTTGTTATTTTCCTGATTGTTGGAAAGAAGCCAAGGTTATTTCTATATACAAACTAAGCAACTTGCCTTCATGTCCTTTATCCTACAGGCCTTATCCTTGCCTTCTTGGTTAAAGAAAAAATTTTAAAATTTTGTGATGAAAAGAAAGTGATACCCATTCAGCAATTTGGCTTTGGGAAAGGGCACAGTACTTCACATCCTTTAGTTAGAATCAAATCTAAAATAAAAAACAACTTTAAAGAAGGAAAGTCTACAGGTATGGTTATATTGGACATTAAATCAGCGTTTGATTGTGTGTGGCATGAAGGACTTATTTATAAAATGATTAATCTTAACTTCCCTCCAGAAATTATTATATTAATTCAAAGCTTTCTATTCAACAGAAGTTATAAAGTTTATATTGGTAAAACCAGTTCAACGCAGATTGCGATCTCAGCGGGGTGCCCCCAAGGGTCTTGTTTGTCACCCATTTTATATAATATATTTACCTCGGATTTCCCCTTGCTAGTTGGGTGTTCATCGTCTATATTCGCAAATGACACAGCTATTCTTTGTCACGATATACTTGCTGAGGACATTATTAAACGCATACAAGATGGTTTAACGATCCTAGAAGGATACTTCAAAAACTGGAAAATTATTATTAACGCACAAAAAACTCGAGCAATATTCTTCACTCGAAGACGAAAGGATATATTCATTCCACAGAGGGATCTTTATTATAATAGCACATATATTAAATGGGAATCTAAAGTTAAGTATTTAGGGGTTATTCTTGATTCTAAAATAAATTTTGGATGTCATATTTCTTATGTTGTAAATAAATTAAACAATGTTACTAGATTGCTATACTCCTTTGTAAATATTTGTAAATAGAAATTCTTCTCTGAGTCGAGATAACAAATTATTTATATTTATAAAAATCAATTTTTATGTCTATATTGTACTACGCCGCCCCTGTATGGAATGACGTTGCAGAGTGCCACATAAAGAGGCTTCAAACTAGCCAAAATAAATTATTCAAAATGATATATAATTTACCATGGTATTTCTCTACCCAACGTCTACACTCTATTAATAATATTGATACAGTTAAAGAAAGAATATTGAAGCTTACAAATAATCACAATACAAGATGTGAAATGTCTGAACATGTACATATTAACACATTAAAATTAAATACGTAGCACTTAGTTTTATCTTAAAATAAAATCTTTTTCTTTCTTTTTTTTTCATATGTACATAGGTTTTTACTATTTTTGCCTAAATCTTTATATTATTTATATATTTATCATTTTTTTAAATAATATTTATTAATTTATATTTTTTTTTTTGTTTCTAAGTAGAAAAGGCCAAATGCTGCCTTAAATATTTTTTAATAAAATACTGTTTATACTTCTTTTGATGTTAATGATTTAAACAATAAATAAAAAATAAAAAAATATGTTTTAAATTTGAAGAACTTAATTTATTTCTCTGCTTGAAACAAAAAAATTTTAAGTTGGAAAAAATTTGTTCGCAGCAGAAAAGCATAACAATTTCAAAGCATTTCTTTTTAACTCTGGAAAATCGAAATCATTTAGATTTTTCCAGAATTCTATTCCCATTTTTCCTGGAGCTTGGACTTCGGTTCGAAGAAATATAAGTTCTGATTGTATATCGAACTCATATTGAGTAATAGCACAGTTATAAGGGTTATTAAATAAATCCAACTGCAGTTCTATGCTCTTAAAATCTGCAAACAATAAAATTTACAATTTATCCATTTTTCCTTAATTGAAGACTCCACCGAATTTCCTATTTGGGCAATACGCATAGCCACAGTTTGGGGTGACAAGGAAATTGACTTTATGAAATCTGTTCTATAATTTAACGTTTGAAAAGTTTTTTGTAAAATAATTTTTGCTAGCATTCCATCCATAAATGGTCTGCCTTGCTGAGCGATTTCCAAGCTTATTTGGCTTGAAATCTCCATTTTTAATTTTTTATTTTGCAAAATTTCCTCATTTTGCTCTTCTTTAGAACCCATTCTTTAATTTTTTGCATATAAAGGTTTTTTGCTTAAGAAAAAACATTTTCCTTTTTTCCTCTCTTAATTTATTTACTTCTTTGTGAAAAGGTCAAAATGCCTTTTAATTGAAAATGTTTTCTTTGTTTTAACTGTTTGGTAACATAAAATGCATTGCATGTTACCAAAAGCATTTTTAATGACAAAACAAAAATTTGTGTCTTCCATTATATACTATTTTGATTTACAATTATGATTTAAAACATCCAATACTTTTATCAAAAAACAATCCCTTTTCTATTCTGATCTTTGAAGATGCACATGTTAAAATCATGGGAGAACTTCCTGCAATTAGACTTCAACCTGGTAGACCTTTTAAACATAGTGGGGTTGACTACGCCGGTCCGATTACAATAAAACAGTCTACCGCCCGAAACTCTGTCACTTCAAAAGCCTACATCTCTCTTTTTATTTGTATGGTAACGAAGGCAGTTCACCTAGAGTGTGTTACCACTTTATCTACAGAGTCCTTTATAGCTTCATTTCGAAGATTCACAGCACGTAGAGGAATGTGCACTGACCTTTATTCCAACTGCGGTACTAATTTTATTGGCGCAAACAAAGAACTAAAAATCTTAAACCGTCGCAGCCGTTCTTCTAAATGACTTAGCAGAGCAGTTGGCAAACACTGGAACCCAGTGGCACTTTATTCCGCCAGCATCACCCCACTTCGGTGGCCGGTGTTAAATCGACTAAACATCACCTACGAAGGATGATAGAGAGCCGAGTTTTAACTTTTGAGGAACTATGCACATTATTGGCTCAGATTGAGTGCTGTCTTAATTCTAGGCCTCTTTTTCCACTTTCTTCAGATCCTACAGACTGCCAAGCATTAACACCTTTTCTGATTGGAGAACCTGCATTGTGTATTTCTGACGAAAATGTTTGTTGGTGACTTAGTTTTAATATTAGATGAACGTATACCACCAGTATACGGCCAGTGGCCGTTGGCTCGTATAACTGAAGTACATCCCGGAGATGATGGACGTGTACGTGTAGTAATTCTATTATCAAAAATAAAATATACAGAAGACCAGTCTCAAAAATAGCTTTTCTTCCTGTCAATGATGATGTTAAATCTAAAACAGACTAATTTAAGGATGTCAAGAAGGGTTGTTCTTTGTGCGGGGGTAATGTTGGAGCATACACTAAATAAATTATAAATAAATATAATAAATCATTTTACTTAGTTTCTTATGTATGTAATTGCGTTTGACACCCGTTATTACTTTTGTTCATTGTAAAAATTTATTTGTTTTACCTTCATCTTAATTACAATTTCTTATTTTTGCTTAAAATCAATTTACATATGTATGTACTATTAATTTACATTATTGATTCTCAAAACCTGTTTTATAAGATTCTTTGTTTCTTTAGTCTCAAAACCAGTTTTATTACAATGCTTTTGTTGTTATAAATATGTATGTGCTTTTAAGAAACTTTAAGAACAATTTATATAAAGGCTTTTACTCTAACTTCAAACAAAGTTGGCAGGATTCTAATCGTACGAAGTCGCGATTTGAAAAAAAGAATGCATATTGGCTTGAACGCACATTTACAATTAAGTTTACTGAGGCTGAATGTTCTACCAGTTCTGCACTTGGTCGGCCACGTAAATCGTTTGAGGAGTGCTATGATCGCGCCAAACGATAAATAACTTAGTCAAGTGCGAGTTAGACTCACACACTCAGGGTTCCGTACTATGTTTAGTACAACTTTAAAAATTCGACTTGTTCATTTTTTCATGTCTTATGAGTCACCCTTTAATTTTAATATTAAAGTCATAATTGAATCACTGTTGGAACACCCTTTAAATTTTTGCAATTTTTGTTATAGCGGCCATGGTAATACACTATAGGAATATACATGAATCTACCTATTGCGGTTCAAAAAATAAGGTAATATACGTGAAAAACATGTCACCCTTTAGATATTAGTAATTCTTACAGCAGCCGAAGTACAACATCTACTCTAAACATTTAAAGAGTCTACCTATTACGGTTCAAAAAATAAGGCTATTTACATACAAATCATCTCTCTGTCGGTACACCCTTTAATTTTGTTATTTGTTATAGCGGCCATGGCAATTCTCTTTCTATGAATATATCAAGAGTCTACCTATTACTATTACAAAAATAAGTTAAGTAAAAAACATGTCACGGTTAGAACACCCTTTAATTTTTAGTAATTGTCATAACGGCCATGGCATCACATCTTCTATACAAACTGGAAGAGTCTACTTATTACGGTTCAAAAAATATGTCGTTATACATGCAAAACACGTCACTGTCGACAAAACCCTTTAAATTTTTATTGTTTTTATAGGGGTCATAGTAATACACCATTTGTGAAAATTTCAAGAATCTATCTATTATGGTTAAAAAATTAGTCAATGTGCATGTAAATCTCGTCACTGTCGGCACACCCTTTAATTTTTCCTATTTTTTATAGTGGCCATAGTAATACTCATCGTGTAAAAACCTCCATAGTCTACCTATTATCGTTCAAAACCTATGCCATATACACATACAAATCATGTCACTAACGGAACACCCGTTAATTTTTAGGTTTAATATTGTATACTTACTTATAACGCGAACATAGTTTAAGTCACTGCAAATTTTAAGTGGTTGCTTCCTGTAGCTCAAGAAATAAAGATATATAGGTAAATAACACGGCACTTTCGCAACACCCTATAAGTTTTAGTATTTCTTGCTATAGTGGCCACAGTTATACCGTTATACAGTTATACAGTTAGTTATGCCTTTTGTGAAAATTTCAAGAGTCTACCTATTATGGTTCAAAACTTAGGCCTTATACATGCAAATCACATCACTATCGGAACACCCTTAAATTTTTAGGTTTATTTTTTTAGACTTGTTTATAAAGCGAACTAAGTTTTAATTACTGTTTGTAAATTTTTAGTGTATGCCTCCTACAGTTCAAGATATAAATACATATTCGTGAATAACACCTCTATATCGGAACACCCTATAAATTTTAATTTTTGTTGCTATAGCGGCCACAGCTATACACCTTCCGTGAAAATTTCAAGCATCTACCTATTATGGTTCAAAACTTAGGCCTTATACATGCAATTCACATCACTATCGGAACACCCTTTAATTTTTAGTTTTATTTTTTATAGTTGTTTATATAGTGAACTAAGTTTTAATTACTGTTTATAAATTTCAAGTGTATCCCACCTACAGTTCACGAAATATGCACATATTCGTGAATAACACCTCTCTATTGGAACACCCTATAAGTTTTAGTATTTGTTGCTATAGCGGCAACAGCTATACATCATCTGTGAAAATTTCAAGAGTCTACCTATTACGGTTCCAGAGATAAAAGGAGCTGACAGACGGACAGACATTGTAGCGAAAACAATAGGGTTACGTTTTTACACTTTTTGTACGGAACCCTAAAAAGGGATAAAGTACGTGCTATGTTTCCCCAAGAAGTAAATAATTTTACTTCTAGTATTTCAAAAACTAACCACAAAATTTGTACATTAAAAACTTTGGGGATATTTAAAAAGCTTAAACTTACAAAAGAAAAATACGAGTATCTAATGCATTGGTTAGAAAATGAAGGGTACAAAATACTCGTACAATACAAAGAACTCACGAAAGAAAAAACTAACAGTTATCCTCAAGTAATTTCTATTACAGAAAGTTCAGGCAGTGTACCTCTGCAAAATCTGTTGGATAATACTGCTAAGGGTCCTAGAGACCAAGTCAGTAAAGGAAATAAATAAAATTGAATGCGGAAATCTAACAATGTACTATAAATGGGGATGTGATGGGGCATCTAGTCAAAGCGAATACCAACAGGTTTTCAGATGATCAAATTTCTGACTCTAATTTATATATGACATCAGTTGTACCACTTAAATTATCATTAAGTGATGACATAAATAAATTAGGATGGAACAACAATAAACCTTCTTCCACACAGTATTGTAGAACACTAGAGTTTGCATATGTTAAAGAGATACCTCAAGTTATACGAGAAGAAAAGAGAAGAGTCGATGAGAATATATCTAAAGTAAAAGAAATTATATTTTACAAAGATTGACGGCAAGACAGCACAATCAGTAACAGAAACACCAGCAGCATCTTCTTGTTTTATTTGTGGAGCCACAACATCCAAGATGAATAAAATCGAACATGTTCAAGATATGCCCGTAAATGAACAAGCACTGCAATTTGGTATGTCTATGGTATTAAGCTGATGGAGTGTCTTTTGCATGTAGCTTATAATATCGAATTTAAACGTGGGAGAGTCGACTCAAATACTCGTCCGATAAAAGAAGCCCGTAAATATTTGATAAAGCGTGAACTTAAAGAGATACTGTTAAGCAAGGCTCTGGTACGACAAATTTAGGAAATACGTCGCGAAGATTCTTTGCTAATCCTGCGTTGATTTCTGAAATCACGGGTCTATATGAGAACATAATCAAGAGGTTTTCAATAATTCACGAAGCTATAACAATAATCGAGTTAGTAGATCCAAAAAAATTTTGTATTTTTTGTCTGGATACGTCAAAAAAGTTTGTTGCACTGTACAAGTGGTACAATATTTATTTATTTATTTAATATTATTCTATGGATACAATCCTTACAGACAATTTAACATACATATTAACTTAATCTTAAGAAAAAAATCAAAAATTTAAATTAAGAATTTAAAAGAAACAATGATACTATTTTGAATTACTTTTACATTTACAAAAAAAATCAACAAAATTATACAAACCATTAAATTGACGACATATACGCGTAAAAGGGTCAGCTAATTCATAATTTGTTTTAGGCCCCTATTACGGTTTACAACTCAACTCTACTTCAGTTGAAATTTTACAATGTGGTATTATCAATTACAACTCAACTTGTCAAAAAATTTTTAAGTTGAATTTAAATTGTGTTACAACCAAGGCGAATTCATACCAGGTGGAGTTGATAGCCCAGCTGATCGTTTTTTGCTCTTGTTTTTTTGCTAATGTCTTGTCAAAAATACATTGTTTCATATCTGCTAATCTAAGGTCAAAGTTGTTGTTTTGTTGTAGTTGTTGCTCTACTGCTCACAACTGGTATGAATTCGCCTTGGTTACAACTCTGTTGTAGTTTCACAGTTTACAACCCAACCTCAACTGAGTTGAGTTGTAATCCGTAATAGGAGCATTAAACTATTTAACAAAGAGAGGTATATAATGACGAGTATTGCGACACGGAACATTAAATTGTATATTACTCAACCTACACTTCACAAAATTCTGATTCATGGAAAAGATATAATTGAAAAGTGTATTTTTCCTGTAGGGTGCCGTAGGGGATTTGGATACCAAGCAACGGCTCTGATTGGTTTTAACTTGGTAGAACCCAGACCTATCTTGGTCCCTCTTTCATCTCAACTGTGGACACAGACCTCCCCGTGGTGTCACCTGGGGTAGCTACCTTTAATACTAATAATTAATTAATTAATAAATAATTTTTAGAGGTAGTGAGCTAAAATGTGCCGCGCGTTCACCCGCGCGGCACAAAATATGGGTTGAGGCGTCGGGTTAGTAACCCACCCTTATAAAAACCAACTTACTATGAAAAAACAAAGAAAAAGATTTAAAAAAACCCCTAATGTTGACGACCCCCGCAAACGTTTTAAGGATCACGATCTGCGAATCTGCACCTGGAATGTCAGGACGTTATATAGAGAAGGTGCAGTATACGCACTGGCGGACGTACTTGAAAAGTACAATGCCGATATTACTGCTTTACAGGAAGTGCGATGGAATGGGAAAGGCGTCACAACAACACCCAAGGGTTACGCATTGTACTATAGTTGCCATGACACAAGACATGAATTTGGCTGTGGATTTGTGGTTAGTCGGAGACTCAAACACCTTGTCTCCAGATTCACTCCGGTGGATGAGAGGATAGCCACAATCCGTATAAAAGCCAAGTTCTTTAACATCAGTCTTATATGTGCCCATGCCCCGACTGAAGACAAGGACGAACAGACCAAAGATGTATTCTACGAGCGCCTAGAAGGAGCATATGACCGCTGCCCCGACCACGACATTAAAATTGTCCTAGGAGATTTTAATGCAAAAATAGGAAGGGAGAATATCTTTGGTCCAACAGTCGGAAAATTTAGCCTCCACGAAGAAACATCCGATAACGGAATGAGGCTAACAGACTTCGCGGCGGCAAAAAACATGGTAATCAGCAGCACCAGATTTCGTCATCTCGATATACATAAAGCAACGTGGCTGTCACCAGATCAGACAACCAGAAATCAGATTGATCATGTTGTGATAGACGGAAGGCATTCATCCAGCGTGTTGGACGTACGATCAATCCGAGGAGCAAATATTGATTCGGACCATTACCTTGTGGCCGCAAAGGTTCGCACCCGGTTAAATGTTGCGAGAAACGTACGGTCTGACACAGCGCGGAAGCTGGACGTCGGGAAGCTGCAAACACAACAGACAGCAATAGCATACTCCACTCAACTGACCCAATTGCTTCAAGAAAGCACTCCTTGTCTCTATGGAAAACGCCGCAAAATCCGTACTTGGGTATCAGAAGCCTCCCCCAAGAAACCCATGGTACGACCAAGAGTGTCGTAATGCTACTGAAGCGAAAAATGCCGCATACAGGGCAACCCTGCATTCAGTAGCAACACGTAATGCAAGGGAGAGGTATCGGGAGAAAAGGAGAGAGGAGAAACGCCTATTCCGCAGAAAAAAGAGAGAAATGGAAAAACGTGAGTGTGAGCGAATCGAGATGTACAGGAGTCAGAATGAGGTCCGAAAATTCTACCAAAGAGTGAAAAAACAAACTGATGGCTTTGGTACAAGCATATCCTCCTGTAAAGATGAAGAAGGTAATCTGCTGACAGATACTGAGTGTGTGCTGAGGAAGTGGAGGGAACATTTTTCCACACTATTGGTATCAGATAGTAGCGGTGACGAAGATACCCTAGAACCAATCCCGGATGACGGTATTGAGTGTATACCACCTAGCCAAAATGAAGTCAAAGTAGCAGTTACTCGGCTGAAGAATAATAAGGCAGCAGGAGCCGATGGGTTACCAGCCGAACTATTTAAGACCGGAGGCGACACGCTGATGAGGTGTATACATCAGCTGGTTTGTTCAATTTGGTTAGAGGAACGCATACCCGATGATTGGAACCTCAGCATATTATGTCCCGTGCACAAAAAAGGAGACAAGACAGTATGCGCCAACTACAGAGGAATAAGTCTCCTTCCCATCGCATACAAAATACTTTCCAGCGTACTGTGTGAAAGACTAAAATCTAAAGTTGGCGAGATAATTGGGCCATATCATTGTGGCTTTAGACCTGGTAAATCCACTACCGACCAGATATTCACCTTACGTCAAATCCTGGAAAAGACCCAAGAAAAACAGATCGACACCTACCATCTATTTGTCGACTACAAGGCTGCTTTTGACAGCCCCATTCGTTCAAAGGTGTTTCAAGCCTTGTCTAAGTTTGGTATCCCTACAAAATTAATACGGCTGTGCAGGATGACCTTAACTGATACGCGATCTTCAGTTAAAATAGGAAAAAACCTCTCCGAGCCATTTAGTACCAAACGAGGTTTCAGACAAGGCGATAGTCTATCGTGTGACCTTTTTAATATCCTGCTAGAAAAGGTTATACGGGATGCGAATGTGAATAGAACTGGCACGCTATACACTAAACAACACATGTTACTCGCTTACTCTGACGATATAGACATCATGGGTCGAACATTGCGAGCGGTAACTGCCACCTTTGAAAAAATCGAAAAAGAATCTGCCAAAATGGGTCTGGCAGTAAACGGCGATAAAACCAAGTTGATGGTATCAACGCACAAGACGTCCAGTAGACTCGGGCAGACAGTGGAAGTTGAAAACTACAACTTTGAGGTAGTTAGCGATTTTATCTACCTCGGTACCGCCATCAACAAAACAAACAACATCAGTTTTGAGATAAAGAGAAGAATAATACTGGCCAATAGATGCTACTTTGGACTAGGTAAGCAGTTTAAAAACAAGGCCACCTCTCGACAGACAAAAATAACTCTCTACAAGACACTGATACTACCCGTGCTATTATATGGTTCCGAAGCATGGGTACTTGCGAAAGCAGATGATGCTGTGCTTGGAGTGTTTGAGAGAAAAATTCTTCGAAAAATCTATGGACCAATCTGCGTTGGCGGAGAATATCGGTGTCGTATTAACCATGAGCTGTATGAGCTGTATGCCGACATAGACATAGTCAAACGTATCAAATTACAACGATTGCGTTGGCTAGGTCATGTTGTGAGAATGAATGAAGATACTCCAGCTAGAAAGTCATTTGAATACGAACCTGGTGACGGTTCACGCAGAAGGGGAAGACCGAAACTTCGATGGAAAGATCAAGTTGAGGAAGACATCTCGAAACTTGGTGTCAGAAACTGGAGAAGAAGCGCAGAAGATCGAGGCGCTTGGAAATCTATCTTACCTTCGGCTACAGGAACAAATGTTCTGTAATAGCCACCTAAGTAAGTAAGTAAGTATTTTTCCTGTAAGCTCACAATCCGAAGAGGCTCAGGAAAGTGGTAACAAAGACTATAAAAATATCGCCTTAGACACTCCAGAAAATGCAATCGAATTGCCACGAACAAAGATATTATGCACCGAATGATGGTAACATCAGATCCCATGATCTCACATTTGACTCCTTCATTAAGCCAGAAAAAGCATATTGTTATAAGCGACGAAATTAAGGCTCTTTTAGAATAATAAATTAAAAATAGATTTAAAATGAATAATAAATTAAAAAATCATTTAATTTTTTTTTGTTAGTTAGGGCTTTTTACATTGTAGGAAACGATATACATTTCTCCAACTTTCTTTATTTTGATTACTTTTGTGTATTACTATTAGCAATATGCCAAAAAATTTACTTTTTAATTTTTAGACTATGAATGTCGAATGATTTTTATTGCTTCAGGGGTAGAGTCAGTTACCTTAATTGGTAATTAAAGTGTCCCTCACTTGTCCTAAAACGAAAATTTAGGGTGTTCATTAAAACTTTGATTTTTTATATTTTTATAAATTTAACGCAATATTTATGTTAACTGCTACAAAATCAATGGCCCATAATCATAGTCAAACACTAAAGTCGGTTCTTTTTAAAAACAACTTTAAATTAAAGAACTGCTTTAAATGAGTTGGCAACTATAGTCAAAATTAAAGCATATTTTAACCTAAACCAACTTTAAGTGGGTGCCACATCAAAAGCAAGAAATGTTTTCATACAATCTGCAATAAAATACAAGCAGAGGGCATCTCTAAACAAAAAAGAAAAAAACAGAAAAAAAGGCCGCAAAAATTTGGTAATAAAATAAAACAATAACTAAAATTAAGGAAATGGAAATACAGGAAAAGGTGAGTCAATTATTTGATATTTTATGTTACAATTAATTACATTACGAGTTTTTAGCAGAAGCACAAGCAGCCACGAGAAAGAGAGCAAACTGGAGCTCAAACCCTCTCTTATAAATTTTGGGCTTCCTTACCTCTTCTAAATCCTCAAGTATTGCAAAATCTTGTAAAATATTTTCCATTTTTCACTTTTTTTATAAAATAAAAAACACAATTAACAATTTTTCTAAATATTACTTTTTTTTTGTTTTTTTTTTAGTTTTTGTTTTATGCGGCAATCAGCTGTGTGATTTAGAGTGATGCTAAATTGGTTAAAAAGAACTTCAGCTTGTTTTAATTTTAAAACATGCTTTTGAGTTAAAAGTACACTTTTACTTGTCTATAGTTAACAAAATTGTTAGTTTTAACAAAAGTAAACTTTTTATTTCTTAAAGTGTACTTTATTGTTGACTATGATTATGGGCCAATGTTTTTATTTTTTGCATAGTTAGTTTGGGTAGTTATCTTCCATTTACTATTACACAATGCAACCCGGAAAAAAATAACCATATACGGACACCACTACGTGATAAAAGACCCCTGTCTCCCAGTTTTGCCCAAAGTCCTCCAGGTTTTTTTTATGGGCCCTCAAAGATGTGGGGCCTCGATGTCATTTTTGCAAAAAAATTATCATTTACTCAAGCTCATATTTTGCAAACCGTTTGGAATTGGAACATATAAAATCAAAAAAACTTCATCTTCAAGGTCAAAATCGCAAAAAACTTAAAAAAATTCAATTTTTTTACCTTTTTTCCCCTGTTCAGGTCCATAGGTAGCAAACCGTTCAAAATTCAAGGAAACAATCAACTACAAAAATGAACCTAAGATCTCAATAAACAACTTTCTAGAACATATGAACTTCCTAGGAATGATTATTAACACCGTTTAGGTAGCGCTTAGGTAGCCGCAAAAGTGAAAATTCTCCCGGCTACATAAGCGCTACCTAAACGGTTTTAAGAATCATTCCAAGGAAGTTCATATGTTCAAAGATATAAATAAAACATCTTTCTTGAATTTAGTTCCCCACAAATTTCAATATGCTTTTAACACAGACAAGCTTAATTTGCTTTGTGCAAATTTGAAAAAATATTCAACATATTTTTCCAAACAGTTTTAGCGGCTGCGAAATACTCAATGTTAATGTAGATGTATACTCATTCCACAGTAATGTCAATGTGGAGAGTGTTTGCGATGGCGGAGAGGAACTATGATATGGCACCTCATAAAGAAATATACACCAGATGTCAGCAAGTAAAGGCCCACCAAACCAAATGCATTCACTTCCTTTTCGACATTCTGCAGTTCCATCTAATGAAGTAAGATATGGAAAATGGTGTAATAATAATGGAAAAGGTTTTTCAGGAAAATAAAAAATGGAATGCTGAGGAACGAAAAAGGAAAGTAAAGCCCTATATCTAAATTTGGTTCATATGGATGAGCCTATAGAATTATTTAATTTATTACATGAAGTACCTTATCTTGATGTACATAATAATCGGATAAAAATTCTTCAAAAGCAAATAAACATTTTAAATTATAAATATCAATTGAAAATTTGTATTTAGAGTCTCCTCAACTCAAAGAATAACTGAAGAATGTAGACCTCTGAAAATTTAAATAATAAAATTTTTATTAAAAATAACTTGATGTTTTTAAAAGTATAAATAATAAAGATTCTCTTAAATACATTTCTATGAATATAACTGAAATTTTATTCGGAAAACTAAAAATGTAGTTACGTACACAATTTTAATGACGAATTTACATACATATTTTAATAAAAGTTTGAAACTATTAAATATCTTATAGCTCTTCTTTTTCTCATTCGGTTATTTTGCAACCGATTTTCAAAAAAACGATTTTTTAATGAAAGATATTCAAATTACCTTTCAAATTTCTGAATATAGTTAGCACAAATTATTGCCGCTAGAAGGCGCAAAACTCATTTTTATTGAAAAATGTATCAAAAAACCCTGTATTTGCAAACACTATGAGTTCATATATTCAGCAAAAATACTCGTCAAAGGATTTTATATAAATTTGCCAAACATTATTTCGTCAAATTCTGGAAATTTAAAGGTCAAAATTTTGATTTTCTTCAATAACCTAAAAATAACGGTAATTTTGTAAGTAACGGAATTATGAAAAAGTCAAAAAACAAAAGTTGCTACCAAAGCCCTAAAGAACCATTTTCAACAATAAAAAAGTTCTTTTTCGCAAAAAGTCAATTTTGGCATATTGCTAATTACTATATAAATAAAACTAAATTTGTGATTAAATCACTACATTTTTTGACAAATATATATTTTCCTCACCTCCATACAAAAATCCCCAGTGTCAGGTGCCAAAATAAGATTCTACGAATTGTCACAGTTGCTCCCTGGAATATAAAAAACTCGAACATATACAAAGATCAGTTAAAGCAGAAATATCGAAATATGCAGTAACGTATTTGAAGAAGCTTGAAATACACCCAAATCCGCTGGCCCGAAACTTACTAAATGAATGTGGTTCGTCTAAGGAGGGACATTGCTTCTCTCTTCCGAACATCATTTTTTGTCTAGCACTGGCTGGACGTAAGAAGTATATTTATTTTTATTTTAGACTTAAGATATGAGTACTTAAAACAAATACAAATTTTATTCAATTGGTTATTTTGCAGTAAGAAGTTCATATGTTTTTAGCGCAATCTGTGTTTAAATATCAAAAATTAAAGGTGCCGTGCCGCAGTGGGATTTCTTCATACATTTCTTGGCAAAAAATATAAGGAGAGTTTATAGAACATTACAATTTGGTACATATGCTTCTATCAACTTAGTTAAGAAAATTTTAAAGTTTTATCAAAATTGTCCATGTCCATCGCCCCCCGCCCATATAACCCGAAAATATTTTTACGCCCCAAAGCTTTGTTTCTTAACCGATCATTATGAAACTTGGCAAAAGTTATCAGTATTATGATAACTTTAAGTCAATTTTGGCATATTGCTAATTACTATATAAATAAAACTAAATTTGTGATTAAATCACTACATTTTTTGACAAATATATATTTTCCTCACCTCCATACAAAAATCCCCAGTGTCAGGTGCCAAAATAAGATTCTACGAATTGTCACAGTTGCTCCCTGGAATATAAAAAACTCGAACATATACAAAGATCAGTTAAAGCAGAAATATCGAAATATGCAGTAACGTATTTGAAGAAGCTTGAAATACACCCAAATCCGCTGGCCCGAAACTTACTAAATGAATGTGGTTCGTCTAAGGAGGGACATTGCTTCTCTCTTCCGAACATCATTTTTTGTCTAGCACTGGCTGGACGTAAGAAGTATATTTATTTTTATTTTAGACTTAAGATATGAGTACTTAAAACAAATACAAATTTTATTCAATTGGTTATTTTGCAGTAAGAAGTTCATATGTTTTTAGCGCAATCTGTGTTTAAATATCAAAAATTAAAGGTGCCGTGCCGCAGTGGGATTTCTTCATACATTTCTTGGCAAAAAATATAAGGAGAGTTTATAGAACATTACAATTTGGTACATATGCTTCTATCAACTTAGTTAAGAAAATTTTAAAGTTTTATCAAAATTGTCCATGTCCATCGCCCCCCGCCCATATAACCCGAAAATATTTTTACGCCCCAAAGCTTTGTTTCTTAACCGATCATTATGAAACTTGGCAAAAGTTATCAGTATTATGAAATTAAAATATCTAGAAAGTTTCATGAAAATCTACAACACCCAACGCCTACCACACATGTAACTGGAAAATATATTTTCTCCCAAAACTTTTATTTTTTTCACCGAAAGTCATGAAACTTACCACAAATTGTCAGTGTTATATACAAAGTTTCAAGAAAATCTGCCACGCCCATCGCCCCCTGTTGTTCTCCAGAACATCAAAATGAATAACTATTATAATGAATACCAAAAATACAGACTTTTATTCATCTTCTATCTTTTCTTTAACGTAATTCTCAACTTCCAAAACATATTTATGGGGTTGACGTCTTATGCTGGTAACATAAGGATATAAGATATAAGAAGGCGATAGAAAATATCTATGTTTGTTGCCATCGTGCTGCACTTTCTGGCGAACATTAGTCTATACCTTCTATAGTCTTTATTTCGAGCTTCTTCAGTTCTTCTGAAAGCAGGCATATTGGAAGTAAAGCCGCATCCATAATGTCTTCCATTAAAAGTACTTTGTGAACCGTAACCGGAATGTAAAACTGTTCCGAATTAAAGGTTAACAGAAAAGCTCACTCTATTGCTAGTCTTTCTAATAACTAACATGTTGCGATTGATACGTACATCTTGGCCACGAGTAATTTTTTGTAAAAAAGATTTCCTGAAGACTTCTTGCTTTTTGAAAAAATTTCCCAAAAACCGCCTTCGAATTGTGACTTCTTCGATTTCTTCTCTTGTTAAAAGCGCATTTTTTGATTTTATGTAATCGCTTAGCAGATCAATATAATTAAGGCAACGAATAAGCTCCTGAGCTAGACCAAAATAAGTAACATCAAAAGTATACATTTTATCTTTTTTAATATAAAGTCGCGATTTAACTTCTTTCACACTTTTACACATCTTCTAAATATTTAAAACTTCTTATTTTGATGTTTATTATGCCATTCATCGTGGGTGATAAGGGTATTATAAGGTTATCTTTCCGTTTGTAAAAATTTTCCATAGAAAACTTTATATAACAAAAAAAGTACATTGGTAGTGATGAAATAGTTACTGACATATGGTAAGGGTACGTAGGATTCGGCATTCGTAAATTTTAAAATTCAAGAAAAATTAACAAAATGTGGTCTATTATCTGATGCAGCTAAACTATATGATCCACTAGGGTGGCTAACTCCAGTAACTATTAATGCTATAATTACATTTCAGAAGTTGTGGCTTATAGGTATTGACTGGAAAGACGTGGTACCAGCAAATATTAATCATGAGTGGAATCAATATATCTTACAACTAAAGCATTTGGAAAATTTACGAATACCTCGTTGGTTTGGCAGTTTTCAAAATAGTTATGTGGAGTTGCATGGATTTTGTGATTCCTCTCAGTCTGCATATGCAGCAGCGGTTTATGTTTAAGTTTTAAAATCCAACGCCGAATACTTAACGGTAAATCTTCTTCAGTCGAAAACCAAAGTATCACCGTTAAAAACGCTAACCATTCCCAAATTAGAGCTGTGTGGAGCACTTTTGCTTGTTAAACTTATGCATAAAATTCAACAGCTTTTTAGGCCTAGCCTAAAAATCACAAATATTTCCTATTGGACAGACGGCATGACGGTATTATGTGGGTAACCGAGTGGCAGAAATACAACTTTCAAGATAATCCTGCTGATTGTGCCTCGCGTGGTATAAGTGTGTTAGATTTGATAAATCACAAGTCTTGGTGGTCTGGACCTAATTGACTATCTCAGCCCTCTCGTCAATGGCCTTCACAACCGACTGAACCTTATAAAACTTCTTCGGAATTAAGGAAGTCTTTCATTGGTGTTAATATGTTTAGATCTGTTCAATATCCAGAACTTTTAACAAAATTTTCTTCATTTAATAAACTAATACGTATCACTGCATACATTTTACGATTCGATACGAAAAAGGATAGACAAGAAACAGGATTTTTAAGAACTCATGAAATAAAACGAGCAATGATAACATTAACTAAAATTTTCCCAAGTTGAATTTGAGGAGGACATCAGACGGCTTAAAGATAACCAACCTCTACACAAAGGTAACAAAATTTTGAGTTTGTGTCCTTTTTTAGATAATGTTGGTGTCTTACGTGTTGGTGGGCGAATTAGCAAAGCCAAGTTCAATTATGATTTAAAACATCCAATACTTTTATCAAAAAACAATACCTTTTCTATTCTGATCTTTGAAGATGCACATGTTAAAATCATGGGAGAACTTCCTGCAATTAGACTTCAACCTGGTAGACCTTTTAAATATAGTGGGGTTGACTACGCCGGTCCGATTACAATAAAACAGTCTACCGCCCGAAACTCTGTCACTTCAAAAGCCTACATCTCTCTTTTTATTTGTATGGTAACGAAGGCAGTTCACCTAGAGTGTGTTACAACTTTATCTACAGAGTCCTTTCTAGCTTCATTTCGAAGATTCACCGCACGTAGAGGAATGTGCACTGACCTTTATTCCAACTGCGGTACTAATTTTATTGGCGCAAACAAAGAACTAAAAATCTTAAACCGTCGCAGCCGTTCTTCTAAATGACTTAGCAGAGCAGTTGGCAAACACTGGAACCCAGTGGCACTTTATTCCGCCAGCATCACCCCACTTCGGTGGCCGGTGTTAAATCGACTAAACATCACCTACGAAGGATGATAGAGAGCCGAGTTTTAACTTTTGAGGAACTATGCACATTATTGGCTCAGATTGAGTGCTGTCTTAATTCTAGGCCTCTTTTTCCACTTTCTTCAGATCCTACAGACTGCCAAGCATTAACACCTTTTCTGATTGGAGAACCTGCATTGTGTATTTCTGACGAAAATGTTTGTTGGTGACTTAGTTTTAATATTAGATGAACGTATACCACCAGTATACGGCCAGTGGCCGTTGGCTCGTATAACTGAAGTACATCCCGGAGATGATGGACGTGTACGTGTAGTAATTCTATTATCAAAAATAAAATATACAGAAGACCAGTCTCAAAAATAGCTTTTCTTCCTGTCAATGATGATGTTAAATCTAAAACAGACTAATTTAAGGATGTCAAGAAGGGTTGTTCTTTGTGCGGGGGTAATGTTGGAGCATACACTAAATAAATTATAAATAAATATAATAAATCATTTTACTTAGTTTCTTATGTATGTAATTGCGTTTGACTCCCGTTATTACTTTTGTTCATTGTAAAAATTTATTTGTTTTACCTTCATCTTAATTACAATTTCTTATTTTTGCTTAAAATCAATTTACATATGTATGTACTATTAATTTACATTATTGATTCTCAAAACCTGTTTTATAAGATTCTTTGTTTCTTTAGTCTCAAAACCAGTTTTATTACAATGCTTTTGTTGTTATAAATATGTATGTGCTTTTAAGAAACTTTAAGAACAATTTATATAAAGGCTTTTACTCTAACTTCAAACAAAGTTGGCAGGATTCTAATCGTACGAAGTCGCGATTTGAAAAAAAAGAATGCATACTGGCTTGAACGCACATTTACAATTAAGTTTACTGAGGCTGAATGTTCTACCAGTTCTGCACTTGGTCGGCCACGTAAATCGTTTGAGGAGTGCTGTGATCGCGCCAAACGATAAATAAATTAGTCAAGTGCGAGTTAGACTCACACACTCAGGGTTCCGTACTATGTTTAGTACAACTTTAAAAATTCGACTTGTTCATTTTTTCATGTCTTATGAGTCACCCTTTAATTTTAATAATAAAGTCATAATTGAATCACTGTGGGAACACCCTTTAAATTTTTGCAATTTTTGTTATAGCGGCCATGGTAATACACTATAGGAATATACATGAATCTACCTATTGCGGTTCAAAAAATAAGGTAATATACGTGAAAAACATGTCACCCTTTAGATATTAGTAATTGTTACAGCAGCCGAAGTACAACATCTACTCTAAACATTTAAAGAGTCTACCTATTACGGTTCAAAAAATAAGGCTATTTACATACAAATCATCTCTCTGTCGGAACACCCTTTAATTTTGTTATTTGTTATAGCGGCCATGGCAATTCTCTTTCTATGAATATATCAAGAGTCTACCTATTACTATTACAAAAATAAGTTAAGTAAAAAACATGTCACGGTTAGAACACCCTTTAATTTTTAGTAATTGTCATAACGGCCATGGCATCACATCTTCTATACAAACTGGAAGAGTCTACTTATTACGGTTCAAAAAATATGTCGTTATACATGCAAAACACGTCACTGTCGACAAAACCCTTTAAATTTTTATTTTTTTTATAGGGGTCATAGTAATACACCATTTGTGAAAATTTCAAGAGTCTATCTATTATGGTTAAAAAATTAGTCAATGTGCATGTAAATCACGTCACTGTCGGCACACCCTTTAATTTTTCCTTTTTGTTATAGTGGCCATAGTAATACTCATCGTGTAAAAACCTCCATAGTCTACCTATTATCGTTCAAAACCTATGCCATATACACATACAAATCATGTCACTAACGGAACACCCGTTAATTTTTAGGTTTAATATTGTATACTTACTTATAACGCGAACATAGTTTAAGTCACTGCAAATTTTAAGTGGTTGCTTCCTGTAGCTCAAGAAATAAAGATATATAGGTAAATAACACGGCACTTTCGCAAACCCTATAAGTTTTAGTATTTCTTGCTATAGTGGCCATAGTTATACCGTTATACAGTTTTACAGTTAGTTATGCCTTTTGTGAAAATTTCAAGAGTCTACCTATTATGGTTCAAAACTTAGGCACATCAAATCACATCACTATCGGAACACCCTTAAATTTTTAGGTTTATTTTTTTAGACTTGTTTATAAAGCGAACTAAGTTTTAATTACTGTTTGTAAATTTTTAGTGTATGCCTCCTACAGTTCAAGATATAAATACATATTCGTGAATAACACCTCTATATCGGAACACCCTATAAATTTTAATTTTTGTTGCTATAGCGGCCACAGCTATACACCTTCCGTGAAAATTTCAAGCATCTACCTATTATGGTTCAAAACTTAGGCCTTATACATGCAATTCACATCACTATCGGAACACCCTTTAATTTTTAGTTTTATTTTTTTATAGTTGTTTATATAGTGAACTAAGTTTTAATTACTGTTTATAAATTTCAAGTGTATCCCACCTACAGTTCACGAAATATGCACATATTCGTGAATAACACCTCTCTATTGGAACACCCTATAAGTTTTAGTATTTGTTGCTATAGCGGCAACAGCTATACATCATCTGTGAAAATTTCAAGAGTCTACCTATTACGGTTCCAGAGATAAAAGGAGCTGACAGACGGACAGACATTGTAGCGAAAACAATAGGGTTACGTTTTTACACTTTTTGTACGGAACCCTAAAAAGGGATAAAGTACGTGCTATGTTTCCCCAAGAAGTAAATAATTTTACTTCTAGTATTTCAAAAACTAACCACAAAATTTGTACATTAAAAACTTTGGGGATATTTAAAAAGCTTAAACTTACAAAAGAAAAATACGAGTATCTAATGCATTGGTTAGAAAATGAAGGGTACAAAATACTCGTACAATACAAAGAACTCACGAAAGAAAAAACTAACAGTTATCCTCAAGTAATTTCTATTACAGAAAGTTCAGGCAGTGTACCTCTGCAAAATCTGTTGGATAATACTGCTAAGGGTCCTAGAGACCAAGTCAGTAAAGGAAATAAATAAAATTGAATGCGGAAATCTAACAATGTACTATAAATGGGGATGTGATGGGGCATCTAGTCAAAGCGAATACCAACAGGTTTTCAGATGATCAAATTTCTGACTCTAATTTATATATGACATCAGTTGTACCACTTAAATTATCATTAAGTGATGACATAAATAAATTAGGATGGAACAACAATAAACCTTCTTCCACACAGTATTGTAGAACACTAGAGTTTGCATATGTTAAAGAGATACCTCAAGTTATACGAGAAGAAAAGAGAAGAGTCGATGAGAATATATCTAAAGTAAAAGAAATTATATTTTACAAAGATTGACGGCAAGACAGCACAATCAGTAACAGAAACACCAGCAGCATCTTCTTGTTTTATTTGTGGAGCCACAACATCCAAGATGAATAAAATCGAACATGTTCAAGATATGCCCGTAAATGAACAAGCACTGCAATTTGGTATGTCTATGGTATTAAGCTGATGGAGTGTCTTTTGCATGTAGCTTATAATATCGAATTTAAACGTGGGAGAGTCGACTCAAATACTCGTCCGATAAAAGAAGCCCGTAAATATTTGATAAAGCGTGAACTTAAAGAGAAAATTGGAATACAGGTTGATACTGTTAAGCAACGCTCTGGTACGACAAATTTAGGAAATACGTCACGAAGATTCTTTGCTCTTGTTTTTTTGCTAATGTCTTGTCAAAAATACATTGTTTCATATCTGCTAATCTAAGGTCAAAGTTGTTGTTTTGTTGTAGTTGTTGCTCTACTGCTCACAACTGGTATGAATTCGCCTTGGTTACAACTCTGTTGTAGTTTCACAGTTTACAACCCTGTGTTAGTTCGGTCAACTCAGTTGAGTTGTAATCCGTAATAGGGGCATTAAACAATTTAACAAAGATAGGTGTATAATGACGAGTATTGCGACACGGAACATTAAATTGTATATTACTCAACCTACACTTCACAAAATTCTGATTCATGGAAAAGATATAATTGAAAAGTGTATTTTTTCCTGTAAGCTCACAATCCGAAGAGGCTCAGGAAAGTGGTAACAAAGACTATAAAAAATATCGCCTTAGACACTCCAGAAAATGCAATCGAATTGCCACGAACAAAGATATTATGCACCGAATGATGGTAACATCAGATCCCATGATCTCACATTTGACTCCTTCATTAAGCCAGAAAAAGCATATTGTTATAAGCGACGAAATTAAGGCTCTTTTAGAATAATAAATTAAAAATAGATTTAAAATGAATAATAAATTAAAAAATCATTTAAATTTTTTGTTAGTTAGGGCTTTTTACATTGTAGGAAACGATATACATTTCTCCAACTTTCTTTATTTTGATTACTTTTGTGTATTACTATTAGCAATATGCCAAAAAATTTACTTTTTAATTTTTAGACTATGAATGTCGAATGATTTTTATTGCTTCAGGGGTAGAGTCAGTTACCTTAATTGGTAATTAAAGTGTCCCTCACTTGTCCTAAAACGAAAATTTAGGGTGTTCATTAAAACTTTGATTTTTTTATATTTTTATAAATTTAACGCAATATTTATGTTAACTGCTACAAAATCAATGGCCCATAATCATAGTCAAACACTAAAGTCGGTTCTTTTTAAAAACAACTTTAAATTAAAGAACTGCTTTAAATGAGTTGGCAACTATAGTCAAAATTAAAGCATATTTTAACCTAAACCAACTTTAAGTGGGTGCCACATCAAAAGCAAGAAATGTTTTCATACAATCTGCAATAAAATACAAGCAGATGGCATCTCTAAACAAAAAAGAAAAAAACAGAAAAAAAGGCCGCAAAAATTTGTTAGTAAAATAAAACAATAACTAAAATTAAGGAAATGGAAATACAGGAAAAGGTAAGTCAATTATTTGATATTTTATGTTACAATTAATTACATTACGAGTTTTTAGCAGGAGCACAAGCAGCCACGAGAAAGAGAGCAAACTGGAGCTCAAACCTTCTCTTATAAATTTTGGGCTACCTTACCTCTTCTAAATCCTCAAGTATTGCAAAATCTTGTAAAATATTTTCCATTTTTCACTTTTTTTATAAAATAAAAAAACACAATTAACAATTTTTCTAAATATTACTTTTTTTTGTTTTTTTTTTTAGTTTTTGTTTTATGCGGCAATCAGCTGTGTGATTTAGAGTGATGCTAAATTGGTTAAAAAGAACTTCAGCTTGTTTTAATTTTAAAACATGCTTTTGAGTTAAAAGTACACTTTTACTTGTCTATAGTTAACAAAATTGTTAGTTTTAACAAAAGTAAACTTTTTATTTCTTAAAGTGTACGTTATTGTTGACTATGATTATGGGCCAATGTTTTTATTTTTTGCATAGTTAGTTTGGGTAGTTATCTTCCATTTACTATTACACAATGCAACACGGAAAAAATAACCATATACGGACACCACTACGTGATAAAAGACCCCTGTCTCCCAGTTTTGCCCAAAGTCCTCCAGGTTTTTTTTATGGGCCCTCAAAGATGTGGGGCCTCGATGTCATTTTTGCAAAAAATTTATCATTTACTCAAGCTCATATTTTGCAAACCGTTTGGAATTGGAACATATAAAATCAAAAAAACTTCATCTTCAAGGTCAAAATCGCAAAAAACTTAAAAAAATTCAATTTTTTTACCTTTTTTCCCCTGTTCAGGTCCATAGGTAGCAAACCGTTCAAAATTCAAGGAAACAATCAACTAGAACATATGAACTTCCTAGGAATGATTATTAACACCGTTTAGGTAGCGCTTAGGTAGCCGCAAAAGTGAAAATTCTCCCGGCTACATAAGCGCTACCTAAACGGTTTTAAGAATCATTCCAAGGAAGTTCATATGTTCAAAGATATAAATAAAACATCTTTCTTGAATTTAGTTCCCCACAAATTTCAATATGCTTTTAACACAGACAAGCTTAATTTGCTTTGTGCAAATTTGAAAAAATATTCAACATATTTTTCCAAACAGTTTTAGCGGCTGCGAAATACTCAATGTTAATGTAGATGTATACTCATTCCACAGTAATGTCAATGTGGAGAGTGTTTGCGATGGCGGAGAGGAACTATGATATGGCACCTCATAAAGAAATATACACCAGATGTCAGCAAGTAAAGGCCCACCAAACCAAATGCATTCACTTCCTTTTCGACATTCTGCAGTTCCATCTAATGAAGTAAGATATGGAAAATGGTGTAATAATAATGGAAAAGGTTTTTCAGGAAAATAAAAAATGGAATGCTGAGGAACGAAAAAGGAAAGTAAAGCCCTATATCTAAATTTGGTTCATATGGATGAGCCTATAGAATTATTTAATTTATTACATGAAGTACCTTATCTTGATGTACATAATAATCGGATAAAAATTCTTCAAAAGCAAATAAACATTTTAAATTATAAATATCAATTGAAAATTTGTATTTAGAGTCTCCTCAACTCAAAGAATAACTGAAGAATGTAGACCTCTGAAAATTTAAATAATAAAATTTTTATTAAAAATAACTTGATGTTTTTAAAAGTATAAATAATAAAGATTCTCTTAAATACATTTCTATGAATATAACTGAAATTTTATTCGGAAAACTAAAAATGTAGTTACGTACACAATTTTAATGACGAATTTACATACATATTTTAATAAAAGTTTGAAACTATTAAATATCTTATAGCTCTTCTTTTTCTCATTCGGTTATTTTGCAACCGATTTTCAAAAAAATGATTTTTTAATGAAAGATATTCAAATTACCTTTCAAATTTCTGAATATAGTTAGCACAAATTATTGCCGCTAGAAGGCGCAAAACTCATTTTTATTGAAAAATGTATCAAAAAACCCTGTATCGTCAAAGGATTTTATATAAATTTGCCAAACATTATTTCGTCGAAGTCTGGAAATTTAAAGGTCAAAATTTTGATTTTCTTCAATAACCTAAAAATAACGGTAATTTTGTAAATAACGGAATTATGAAAAAGTCAAAAAACAAAAGTTGCTACCAAAGCCCTAAAGAACCATTTTCAACAATAAAAAAGTTCTTTTTCGCAAAAAGTCAATTTTGGCATATTGCTAATTACTATATAAATAAAACTAAATTTGTGATTAAATCACTACATTTTTTGACAAATATATATTTTCCTCACCTCCATACAAAAATCCCCAGTGTCAGGTGCCAAAATAAGATTCTACGAATTGTCACAGTTGCTCCCTGGAATATAAAAAACTCGAACATATACAAAGATCAGTTAAAGCAGAAATATCGAAATATGCAGTAACGTATTTGAAGAAGCTTGAAATACACCCAAATCCGCTGGCCCGAAACTTACTAAATGAATGTGGTTACATTCGTCTAAGGAGGGACATTGCTTCTCTCTTCCGAACATCATTTTTTGTCTAGCATATACAAAGATCAGTTAAAGCAGAAATATCGAAATATGCAGTAACGTATTTGAAGAAGCTTGAAATACACCCAAATCCGCTGGCCCGAAACTTACTAAATGAATGTGGTTACATTCATCTAAGGAGGGACATTGCTTCTCTCTTCCGAACATCATTTTTTGTCTAGCATATACAAAGATCAGTTAAAGCAGAAATATCGAAATATGCAGTAACGTATTTGAAGAAGCTTGAAATACACCCAAATCCGCTGGCCCGAAACTTACTAAATGAATGTGGTTACATTCGTCTAAGGAGGGACATTGCTTCTCTCTTCCGAACATCATTTTTTGTCTAGCATATACAAAGATCAGTTAAAGCAGAAATATCGAAATATGCAGTAACGTATTTAAAGAAGCTTGAAATACACCCAAATCCGCTGGCCCGAAACTTACTAAATGAATGTGGTTACATTCGTCTAAGAAGGGACATTGCTTCTCTCTTCCGAACAACAGTTTTTGTCTAGCACTGGCTGGACGTAAGAAGTATATTTATTTTTATTTTAGACTTAAGATATGAGTACTTAAAACAAATACAAATTTTATTCAATTGGTTATTTGGCAGTAAGTATTTCATATGTTTTTAGCGCCATCTGTGTTTAAATATCAAAAATTAAAGGTGCCGTGCCGCAGTGGGATTTCTTCATACATTTCTTGGCAAAAAATATAAGGAGAGTTTATAGAACATTACAATTTGGTACATATGCTTCTATCAACTTAGTTAAGAAAATTTTAAAGTTTTATCAAAATTGTCCATGTCCATCGCCCCCCACCCATATAACCCGAAAATATTTTTACGCCCCAAAGCTTTGTTATCAGTAGCATGAAATTAAAATATCTAGAAAGTTTCATAAAAATCTACAACACCCAACGTCTACCACACATGTAACTGGAAAATATATTTTCTCCCAAAACTTTTATTTTTTTCACCAAAAGTCATGAAACTTACCACAAATTGTCAGTGTTATATACAAAGTTTCAAGAAAATCTGCCACGCCCATCGCCCCCTATTGTTCTCCAGATCATCAAAATGAATAACTATTATAATGAATACCAAAAATACAGACTTTTATTCAACTTCTATCTTTTCTTTAACGAAATTCTCAACTTCCAAAACATGTTTATGGGGTTGACGTCTTATGCTGGTAACATAAGGATCTGACGATATAAGAAGGCGATAGAAAATATCTGTGTTTGTTGCCATCGTGCTGCACTTTCTGGCGAACATTAGTCTATACCTTCTATAGTCTTTATTTTGAGCTTCTTCAGTTCTTCTGAAAGCAGGCATATTGGAAGTAAAGCCGCATCCATAATGTCTTCCATTAAAAGTACTTTGTGAACCGTAAACGGAATGTAAAACTGTTCCGAATTAAAGGTTAACAGAAAAGCTCACTCTATTGCTAGTCTTTCTAATAACTAACATGCTGCGATTGATACGTACATCTTGGCCACAAGTAATTTTTTGTAAAGAAGATTTCCTGAAGACTTCTTGCTTTTTGAAAAAATTTCCCAAAAACCGCCTTCGAATTGCGACTTCTTCGATTTCTTCTCTTGTTAAAAGCGCATTTTTTGATTTTATGTAATCGCTTAGCAGATCAATATAATTAAGGCAACGAATAAGCTCCTGAGCTAGATCGAAATAAGTAACATCAAAAGTATACATTTTATATATTTTTTAATATAAAGTCGCGATTTAACTTCTTTCACACTTTTACACATCTTCTAAATATTTAAAAATTCTTATTTTGATATTTATTATGCCATTCATCGTGGGTGATAAGGGTATTATAAGGTTATCTTTCCGTTTGTAAAAATTTTCCATAGAAAACTTTATATAACAAAAAAAGTACATTGGTAGTGATGAAATAGTTACTGACATATGGTAAGGGTACTTAGGATTCGGCATAGCCGAATGTTCTACTTCGACTTGTAATTTTCTTTCCTTTTCTCTTCTTGGAAACTTCTTTTAAATGCCTGGCAAAAAATCGTTAAGAAATTGTTAATAATGTATGGTGAAGGGCATTTAAGATTCGGCTTAGCCGAATATTGCAGTCCGATTTGTAAATTTTGTTTTTCGTATTCATCACTTCTTTTAAATATCTATTAAATAGTAGTTAACAAATTGTTGCTATTATTCATAACAAGAAAATAATTAAGCTTAAAAGTATGCACTACTTTTTATGTATCAAGTTTCTTTGAAATAGTGAAATTTCATGTGACTTTTTTTTATAAAATTTATAACTTTGTTCAACAGTATGCAATATTATGGGAACTTTATTTATTAAATCGAAAGAATACACTCCCACCTTTCATTTGATTGTAACCAGGGCACAAAGGTAGATAGAGTTAACCTTTTTTTCCAAGAAAAACTTAAAAACTGCATTTTTAAGTGCCATCATTGAATCCTGAATATCTTGTAAACTATTACCGTTTTCCAATATATTTATTTATTTAATTTATGTGGAAGTATAATATTTTCAAAATATACTTACAGTAAATATATATCGGAAAAAGAAATTATGTAACCGAACCATTGAAATTCATGAAAATCTGAGGCAGTTTCTGCAGAGTTTCATTTAGGTGAGGTAAAAGACCCATAAGTCTTTTACCAAACATATCGAGTTGTTTCAGTCAACGCCGAGCATTCGCCAAGTACAGACGTGTTTTTTCGTAGTCTGAGTTGTTGTAATCATAGACTTCGCGTGTGTTTTTTTTTCTGCAAAGAAAAGAGAAACTTTCTAACCGTTCTTGTGTTTCTCCGTTATTATTCTCGTCTTCTTCTTTTCATAAATTAAATTGTTATTATTTTTTTAAAAAACTAAATAAATCTTATCGAGAGAACGCAAAATGAACGGGGTTCACCCCCCCCCCCCCCCGACTACAACCGGTTTAGGGAGCTTGCCTCCGTGTCCGAAAGATACAAAACCAACAAACATAAACGACCTCGCCCGGAAGATTTTTTACCCCTGCCACAATCAACTGATAATCAACTCAAACTTCCACGCTATCTAGTTGCGTCTACGGTGTCACTTGAAAAAGATATTGAAGTTCTTCCACTAGCATCTCGTGTTTCAGGTGGAACGAGGACTAAACTTCATCTCCCGCGATCGACTAGAAGTTAAGGAAATGCGAAGTGGTGACTTAATGATCAAGGTACAGGATAACAAAACGGCTGAAAAATTTTTAAAAGCTAATTATATCGACAGCATCCCCGTCAAAATTTCTTTACACAAAACTTTAAATACAGTTCAGGGAAGAGTTTTTTCAACAAAAATCAAGGAAATTCCTCAGGAAGAGCTGCAACAACTATTGAAGGATCAAAAAGTCGTAGAAGTAAGGAAAATTATGAAGAGGGAAAACGATCAAATGGTGGCAACAGGAGCAGCCATAATCACTTTTGATCTCATATACCGTCCTGAATTTTTGAAACTAGGATGGGAAAGAGTCCCAGTTTCAGAATACATTTCAAACCCGATGAGGTGCCTAAATTGTCAAAGGCTAGGTCACACAAAAAAGTGGTGCAGAAACGTCCAATTATGCAGAAATTGTGGAAAAAATGAAGTACACGAATTTTGTAATAGTATATATTGCGTAAACTGTCAAAATAAAAGCCACACATCTCATGATCCAGATTGTCCCACTTTCTGGAAACATAAATCTGTCAATTATATAAAAATTTCCAGAAGATGCACGTGAAGCATGGCAAATTTTTAACGACAATCCCACCCTCAACACGCTTAAACCAATTGTAAAAAATAGCAAAAAAAAACCCCTACATATGCAAATATTCTAAACGGCGTTTCTACCACAGAAAAACAAAATTCTTCGCATTCAACATCCATGCCAAACAAAACCTCAAGAAGCGACACTTGTCACTCTCATTAAAAAACCCGAAGACACCATGATAAATCAACAAAAACAAAATGAAAATACTCAAATC
Source organism: Phasia obesa (assembly GCA_949628195.1). NCBI lineage: Eukaryota > Metazoa > Arthropoda > Insecta > Diptera > Tachinidae > Phasia > Phasia obesa. The sequence continues at coordinate 48,168,608 of OX451219.1, read as the reverse complement.
AATAGCGAGAAAGAAAATCAAAATAAAACAGAAACTAAAGCTAAAACACCAATACAAAAGACACCATCAAAAACAACAACAACAATTAACATATCTAAAAATGTAATAACAAAATCAAACACAATTACTACACCAAACACAATCATCTCAACAGCCACAAAATCTCATCCCGCAATATTTCCTCTCAACGTAAACACAAATTCAACAGAATCAAATACAACAAAAATCCAATCAGAAAAAAACGACTATTTTGAAGACATTTTTATTAGTGATGATAATAGTGTCAATTATTTTACACCGAATACCGATGAAAATATTACAGAAGAAATGATCATTAAGGACATAAATGTTGGTTTAGGACTTAATACCATAACAGATATTAATAAATCACCTTGTACACAGATGTACGAAAATTTCCCAGATCTAAATGTACTTATTACCCCAAAAACTCTAAAAAATAAAATAAAAGAGGCCCAAAAGAATAATAACAACCAACAGCTCCAAGGGGCAAAGAAGAAAAAATAAAAAAATGTCTTTAAATCTAAATATCTCTATCCTCCAGTGGAATTTACAAGGTTTCATAAACAACAAATCTGCCTTAGAACTCTTAGTCGCAAGACACAAAACAAATATCATAATACTTCAAGAAACACACATAGTCAACAAAAAACTACACTTGTTACATCTTCCCGGGTTTCAAATTTTTCACCACAACAACAATAACTATGATTACGCTAAATCTGGCATAGCTATTCTAGTTAAAAACAATTTGCATGTTACAAAACATATAAAATCTACGAATAATCTTCTTTTCCAAACAATAGTAATTAAAGCAAATGAAGAACTTCATATTACAAATATTTATAAGGAAAATCATGTGAATATATCAAATTTATTACTAAATAATATACCAAACATTGGAAATTCACATCATATATTGTTAGGAGATTTTAATTCTCAAAACGTTTTATGGGGTTCTTCATCCAACTCACCAAATGGGAGAATTTTTGAAGATTTTGCAAATGATAACAACTTGGTAGTTTTGAATGATGGATCTCCTACTTTACTTAACACCAGAAATACGTTGACAGCCGTAGATGTCACAATGTCATCCTCGGATATTGCTCCCTATCTAAAATGGAGCTGTCTACCTGTACCAGATACTGCAGATCACTTCCCAATAACTATTACTAATACTGTGGAAGTTATTGCTAGGAAATTTTCGCCTCGTTTTATGGAAAAAACTGGTCTCTTTTCAAAAAGAAAGCAGATTTAGCCTCCTACCAATTTCAAAAGTCATCAAACATAAACAAGGAAGCAGCCCAAATAAAACGTATTCTTAGAAAATCAGCAAATGAAGCAATTCCCATCAGCCACAAGCCAAATGTGAAAAATAGCCCAGTCTGGTTCAACTCTGAAATATCGAAACTGATTAGTCAAAAACATGAAGCATGGAAAATTTTCAAAAGAACTCGGAATAATGCAAACATAATCAAATACAAAAATATTTGCGCAAAAATAAAGAGAGAAAGTAGAGCGGCAAAAAGAAACACATGGGATAACTTCTTAAACTCCCTTAATCCTTCAATGGATGTCCGTGTACTTTGGAGCAAGGTTAACAACTTGAAAACAAATCGCATCACAAATTTATGCAGACCAGAACAGTATTAGCCATCCCTCGGAGATTGCAGATCGTTTTGGGTCCTATTAGTCATCGCTTAGTGCCGATGGGGCCTTTAACCACGATATAATAGGAACTAAAAATAATCAGGATATCAACAGATTTCATCAAACTTGTCCAAAATATGAACTGGCTCCGGAACTTGACGAAACAATGAGATCACTGAAAGGATCCACTCCAGCACGAGACAAAATAACTTACTACATGATAAAAAATGCCCCAGAAAGCCTTAAGAATCGACTCTGTGAACTATACAGCAACATTCTAGCATCCGGAATCTACCCACACGACTGGAAAAGCGCGGTTTTAATACCAATACCGCAAAAAAACCAGAATAGTTTGGCGGGATACCGTCCTATATCACTATTGCCAGCCTTATCCAAAATCCTGGATAAAATTATGGCAAAACGTTTTTGGAAGTATACTAGGTCAAACTTGTCAAAATTACAACACGCTTTTCTGCCAAGACATGGAGTTCATACCATCTGCCATCAACTTGAAGAAAAGTTGCGTCAAAACCTCAAAAACGGTAAACACAGCGTAGTCCTTTCAGAGGACATTGAAAAGGCTTTCGACCGCGTAGTATCATCTTTCCTCATAGTCGAACTCAGTGAATGGAGAATCCCAGCTGAAATTTCAAAACTCGTAAAATCCTTTCTACAGAACCGCAGAATGGCAGTTAGAGTGGAAGGCCATTTTTCCACATCGTATCCTCTTGAAAATGGAATTCCCCAAGGTTCCCCTCTCTCGGTGGTTCTATATACAGTATATGCTAACTCTTTAGCAAAAGCTCTTGAAAACCTACCCGGAATAGACTATGTTGGTATCTACGCGGACAATATATTCGCCGTAGCTTCCGAAAACCCAGAAACTGTCGCTTACAACTTGAACAATTTAGATACCAAAATTCATCAATGGGCAGAGAGCAGGGGACCTATTGTCCCTGCCAGCAAAGCGGATGTTTTACATGTATGCAGAAAAAATCTTGTGCCGCGACAAATTGCCACATTAGAAATGTCGAACTGAAAATTGCAGACGAAATGAGAATTCTGGGTGTATACTTCACCAAAAATTTATTATGGAACTACCATGTTAAACAATTATCAAATAAGTTAAATAAAATCAACAACCTCCTTAAACTAATTTGTTGTCGATGCAAAGGGCCACACATGGAAACGGCACTAAACATTTGTCGCTCTCTAACAGTAGGAACCCTCCTACATGGCATCACGATTTACGGTTGGACATCAAAGAAGAACATTAGAAAATTAAACACCTCCATAAACGCCTGTTTCAGAACTGCATCTGGTCTGCTTCGTACTACTCCGCTGGACAAATTGAGAAGTGAAGCAAATTTCATAGATTTTGAAAAGCTGTTAGAGAACACATCTGTTAACATGGCATCCAGATCAATTACTATTTCGTCCGATGGTTTACATAAATCATTTTGGAAGAACCTCTCCTCTCATTCAGACTACCACTATTCTGCAACAAACAACATAATAGCAATTCTTAAAAAATTTAAAATATCTATACCTCACAAACCCATTAATCTCACAGAGAGTAATGCCTCACTAAAAATAGATGTTGGTTTAAGTGCCTTTGCAAAAAATAATACAGATCCTACTTGCTTTAAAAAAATATTGTGCCAAAAAATCACTGATATTTCTCCGGATGAAATTTATTACACTGATGGATCCTACCAAAACGGGTCAACATCTTATTCTATAGCCAAACAAATAACAAGTACACAGCTTAAGATAATAAAGGAAGCTAGGCTCCCTGATCATGCTGGCATCTTTACCGCAGAGATTTCTGCTATTAGAATGGCGATTAATTTGGCAATCGAAAAAAGTGGGAAATCAGTAATCTGCTCGGACAGCCTAAGCGCAACAAAAGCTTTAATAAAAAATCTCAATGGTATCTATGACATGTTGCGACTTCCAAAAAACACGCACCAAATTATATTAATATGGATCCCCTGCCACATCGGTATTCAAGGAAACGAAAGTGCAGACCTTGGTGCAAAAAGGGCCTTAGAATTACGACAAATAACAGAAATCCCATGTTTTCCAAAAATAATAAGCAACCCCTTTAAAGCGATCCAAAAACAGCAAAGCCCAGTTACAACAAACAGACCGAAGTATAACAAAAATCTAACACGTTCACAATGTATAATGCTTGCCCGCCTAAGAGTGGGGAAATGCATTTTTAACTCCAAACATTACTTCGAAAAAACTGATACACACAAATGTAGCAATTGCAATGAAGATCTGACCGTAACACATATTTTAACTAGATGCCCGATTTCAAAGATAGATGACCCACTGGAGGAAATACTCGACTGCAGTAAATCTAACAACATTCACAAAATCATCAGATGTCTACAGCAGCACAATATACAATATATTTAGATCTTACTACTTGTTTCATAAATCTCGTTTTTTTATTTTCAAAATATTATTTCACATGTATTAATTTTCTCATGTATCAATTTTAACATGTATTAATTTTCTTCAATAGTTCGTAATGTAGATACATGTATAATATTTCATAAACGAGCGCATATGGCCTGGTTACCGACGCCTATTTTTGTATATATTTTATAAATTTATTTGTAAAGTATATTATATATAAATAAATAAATATCGAGTTGTTTGAACGAATATTAATAACAAAAAGCTGATTCCAATTCTTAGCGCGGAAGGATGTATTCCGAACCATCAATTCGGCTTCAGAAAAAAACATAGTACGATCCAATAAACAGCAATGTAATTAAAAAGACCTTTGAAGAAAAAAATACTGTTCTGCGCCTTTTATCGACGTTTCTCAAGTATTCGATAAAGTTTTGCACGAAGGCCTAATATATAAGTTAAAGCTGAACTTGCCCGAAAACTTATATAAGCTGTTAGAAAATGATTTAAATGATCGAAAGTTTATGCTAAAACAAGGAGATTTTTTAAGCTCGCCTCAGCTCATTGAAGCCGTATGTGTGCACCCGAGTGAATGAACAAAAATGTACTCACATAACTTTCACACTGCGTAGGGACTCATGCCCCCCTATTCGCATCAATAATCAAATGATACCTTAGCCTTTAGATTTCAAATACCTCGGTATACGTCTTGACCGGTATATAAAAAAAGCGAACATTCACAAAGATCTAAACGTGCCATCAGTTAAACCAGAAATAGTGAAATATGCAGTAACGTATTTAAAGAAGCTTGAATCACATCCGCTGGCCCGTAATTTACTAAATGAACGTGGTTACATTCGTCTAAGAAGGAGGGACATTGCTTCCCTCGCCCAAACGTCAGAGGGATGACCCGCAAATGACAGCAGCACCCGTGAAACAACATACAATTTTTTGGTCTAGCTCTGGCTGGACTTAACAAGTATATTTATTTTTATTTTAGACTTAAGATATGAGTAGTTATTGTTAGTTCAAATATATTTAAGATGCAATAAATAAATTATAGAAAAAAAAAACATTGTGAAAACCCCTATTATATGGAATGTTACAGTAAATTTTGTGTTAATTTATAGAGAATTGATAAGAGTGCACTAGATAATAACTTTAAGGCTATAGCTCAATTGGTTCAGATAATATTTAACCAAGCTGGTGCCGCGTAGTGTGTATATACATACATATTTGTTTTTTGTTTGCGCAACTTTATTATATTTATAAATATGTGTTTGGTTGCCAATTGCATATACATACATATGTATTTAAAATTCTATACAGCCAGGAATGTATAAAAGTGGGACAAGTTATCATATTTATTTGTCATATGGAATATAACTTTTGCTATCCGTATTTTTAAACAACAAGTTAGTAATTATAGAAGATATATATATTCATTTTAAAGCTTTGTTTTCATACACACTTTTATATAAACTGTTATATGGATTGAACGTAGGGAAAACAAATATATACCATGTATATGCACAGTTTACGTAAGTAATTAGAATTAAAAACAAACATGTTTAGTTTTTTTTAATCCTCTTTATATTTTTAATGCATCATAAAGTCGGGTTTAATGTATTTTACAAAACACCAAATCGGTATAAAATAACAAAATGATAATTAATTTTTTTGTGGTGATACAAAGAGATAATAACAAAATAATACAATTTCAGTAATATAAAAATAAACACTTGAAAATGAACAAAAGTTATAAATATAAACTTTTTCAATTAAGAAATAAAAAAAAAAATAATAAATTATATTCTGTGAAAAAAGCGGAATTTAATATGGTGGTGTTCTTTTAAAATTTCAACACTATGTAAGATATTTTAATGCATAAGCAGATTTGCTGATCTAGTAAAGATGGCTGCAAAAAAATTAAAATTATAGAGGATCTGTCTATTGCGGTCATTTTTCTTTTCCATTACACTTATTGATAGTAATGTTATAAATATCAATTGCTTTAGGGGTTTAAGCTCGCTCTAAGAAAAATTCTACGTTGCTATAAAATAATATTAACTTAAAATTTCTAATTGAACTTGAATTTTAGAGACACGTTTTTTAGTTTTATATAAAATTATTAATCTAATAATGGTTGTTTAGATATAATAATAATAATAATAATTATAGAAATATAAAAATCCAGCTGGCAAAAAAAAAACCTTAAGCGAATTTATTTAGATAATAATTATTATTTAATTTTAAGGCGTACGTACATAATATATAATTCGAGTTCTACTCAATACTAAGCAAATTTAGGAGGAAACATACAATTATGCTGAATAAAAAGTAACGATCTAAAGATAATTCTGAATATTAAATTGCTAACATCTAGTACGTTTTAAGATGTGACCAGCAAAAGAATGTGTGTTACGATCAATCAAACATGATTTTACGCCAAAAGACAAACATTTTGGTTAAACACTTCTTTCTAGGTTTGTTTTAACATTTTAATTATTCCGTTTTTAAAAGAAATTTAAGTGTTGTCTAATTATGATGTCGATGAATCTAAATGAGATCCACCCTCATTTTTTGTTTTCAATTTTAATTATAATTAATAAATATATATATATATATCTTTAAATGTATATGTTGTGTGTATGTTATGTGTATATTCTGCATTAATTGAAGTAAATTGTAGCTCTTAAAATGTATTATGTATTATCTTTTCCTGGGGAGTACTAACAAACGCTTTGTGTATCGCCCCTTTCGATTTAAAACAATTTAACGACATTCCCAAACTTTAACCGTTGTATCTACGCTACCGGAAATTACATATGGGTGTGTTTTGTGGAAATCTACATAAAGAAGATAGATAAATGGAAAATAAAAACGTTAATATTCTTGTAAACTAATTATTTAAATATAACTTACCAACTGAAGTGCAGAAATGTTGATGAGCATAGAGCGTTTTCATGCATCGTTTATTACGTAAATCCCAAACTCGAATTGTTTTATCATCACTAGCTGATATTAAATATTTACCGCCAGGATGGAATGCTAGTTCTCGCACCCAGTTGTCATGGCCGGACAGCACAAATAAACATAGGCCAACACTGACGTCCCAGACCTTGGAATTAAAAAAAATATACATATACATATATAATTAATATATAATAATATATAATAATATCTAATAATATATAATTAATATGATTCTAATATAGGATACTTTTTTCCGCAAAAATATCTCATTTCTAAAAAATAATAAAGAAAAAAATCTATATAACCTTATTGTGTTGGGGCCTTCTAAATCCTAAATAATTAAATAAATATAAGCAGTAAAAGTACGCCGACTTTTTTTTCCCGATTTGAAGGTACTGCATAATTTAAGGCATCTTTTTTTTAAGCGGGATATTTTAAACACGGTTGCGCAACAGATTGTGCTGTTTTAAAATAATGACAAAATATTAATTACTTACTGCCAAATAGCCAATTGAATAACATTTGTATTCGATTTGGTTTTTTTTTTTTTCTTTGTGGAACTACAATGTTTTTAAAATATTTCCAACACAGTTTAACAATAATTTTTAGAATTTTTTATAAATTTTAGAATTTTTTACAGGGATGGGTACCTTTATAAAAAGTAAATACATAAATCATAACTGAAGCACTATAAAAGTTAGAGTCTTACAATTGGTATGGAATACTTTCAAAGCAAAATGGAGCAAAATATTGTCAGGACGCCCACGACGAGGCGGGCACAGCTAGTAACCGATATAAGTTAACATGGAGTTTAATATATCTACAAGGGTATATATTTATAAACCCGTATATAAAAATACAATAAAATACAAAATTTTCACATTTCACGTAAGGCATAAGTGTACTTAATGCAAGAGGCTACAAATTACTGTATGCAGTAATTTCAGGTAACAATAACATGAGACTTTTTAAACACGCGCGTACAAATTCGTATCTTCCTTAACATAAATTTATAAAAGTGAGATACATATTGGAACACTCATATTTAAGATGATAAATGTAAAAATGATATTGAGGTGAATCTTTTTTTGTTTGATAGGAAATTGCATCATTTTAATTAATATATATAAAAAATTAAATATTACAACAAAATTTTAAAATTTGTTGCTGATAGCTGAAAATGTCGAAAAATTATGGTAAAAACGGGCAAATTTGAGGGAAGGAAAAATTTTAAATATCAATAAAATTTTTATAAATAAAGGAAAGCAAATAAAATTTTCTGTGCATGTGTTGTTGATCAAGTAAAATGAAATGGCTAAAAATCTGCAATATTAGGAAAATGGAAATTCCACAACTCCCAAAATAAGGACCAAAAATGCCAAAATGCCCATAAAGTCTACATACGGACTAGGGCTCATAAAATACTTTCAAAAACAATTTGAGGCATTAATGCACCAGTCTTCTTTTTTCGATCCCAGCTTTGGCATTTTAGAATATATAGGCTAAGGTCAAAGTTTCGATTTAAAATAGGTCATATTGTGGGGCCTCCATCTTTTACAAGGATGATCAATTTTATACGAAATTTTATTTATAAGCACACACATATAACGGGCCCGCCAAATAACTTTTTTTTGAATATGCTATAAAAAAAATTGAATATTTTCTCAATCCTTCCGGTTAATAATGAAAAATAATTTCATTCAAATGGATGCCTCGGCTGGCCATGCAGTAGACTACACGATCGGTCCAATTTTTAAGCACATTATCTATTGTGTGCAGCTGTATTTCACAAATGGCTTCACGAATATTATCCTTTAAAGCGTCAATTGTCTCTGGCTTGTCGGCGTAACACTTATCTTTGACGGCACCCCACAAATAATAATCCAAAGGTGTCAAATCGGAGCTCCGAGCTGGCCAAACGACATCAGCTCTGCGGCTGATAATGCGATCTTCAAAAACAGGGGGCAAAACATCGAGTGTGGCACGTAGCGCCGTCCTGCTGAAACCAAATGTTTCCAATATCCTCCTCTTCAATTTCTGTGAACAAAAATTCGTTCAACATGGACCGATAACGATCGCCATTGACTGTAACGGCCACTCCTTGCTCATTTTCGAAGAAAAATGGCCCAATTATGCCTCTAGACCAAAATCCGCACCAAACAGTGATTCGTTTTGGGTGCATCAGCTTTTCAATGTATGCGTGCGGGTTTTCTGTGCCCCAAATGCGACAATTTTGCTTGTTTACATACCCGCCAAGATCTTCCAAAATACGTACGCAATTTTCGCACACATTCTGCAACATTACCATGATTTTCAAAGTAATGTCGCAATATTTCCCAGCGTTGTTCAAGCGTATACACAACCACATTCGTTCAACGGAAGAATAAAACTAATTATCTGTCAAATCAGACATGAGCTAAGTGTTACCATTCACGAAATAAGCACTAGTTGAAAAAAAACGTTAGATGGCGGACTCTTTAGTTAACTTATACAAAAATATAAAATTTGTATATATTTCTTAAAAACATTTTTTCTATAACAAAAAAACCTTAATGGCTTTTTTTGGCTAAAGAATACAAAAAAGCAATAATTTGGGATTTTTTAATTTGAAAATTATCTAGTTTTTAACTAAGTAATGATACAATCTTCAAATTTATCAAATGTACAGTGCCGGTCAAAAAAATAGCACCAACGACAAAATGTAGTTTAGGGAAAATAAATGGCAGATGAGTCCAGAATTGTATTATTTGGAAGCAAGAGATCACGTTCCTACGTAAGAAGACCTCCAAACGCAGAATTCAACCCAAAACTTACAACTAAAACCATAAAACACGGTGGATCTAGCGTAAAGGTATGGGATAGTTTTTCTTACTATGGTGTATGACCTACAAAACCACAATAACAAAATTTATGTTAGTATACTAGGGGAAGTAATGCTCTGCTTCTGAAGAAATGCCATTGGTGTGGGTTTTCCAGCAAGTTAATGACCCGAAGCACACAAACAAGCTTGCGACAAAGTGGTTTCGGGACAATAAATTCAATATGATGGAATGACCCGCTCAGAACCCAGACCAATTAAAAATTTATAGACAGATATAAAAGAACAGTGTCTCAAATGCAACCAACTGAAACGAAGCGCTTTGGACAGCTGTCCACCAAATCTGTAATAAAATTCCAAAGAAAAGATGCCAAAATCTTGTAAATTCGATGCCAAACCGTTGTGCAGACGTTATTACAAATAAAGGACATGCAAGGTATTAATTAGAATATACAAATCTTGCTCAACGTAAAAAATGCATCATTTATAATTCTTTTTAATTTGTTCTTAATTTAGTGTTTAATATTAGTACAAATTGAAGTGAAGTGCTATTTTTTAGACTGATTGTTTTTCAAGATTTTTTAAATAAAGTATAAATTTCAAAATAAAACAATTAGCAAAAGTAAAATTTATTATTTTATGTAGTTATACAGTTTCCTAAGCGTCTTATGACAAATTTTGAAATATATCAATATAACCTATATCAAAATATGTATCGGAGATATATTTTCTTAGGCTTGGGACTATTTTTCTGACCGCAGCTGTCTTTAGAATTTGGCTGGCTAACTACTATAAAAAATTTTTAAAAATTGTACCCAATTGTAAGGGTACAATTTTATTTTTTAAAATGCTTATAACTCAATCATTTTAAATTATTATTTGCAAATTTAGATACCATTTTGTAGGTAGTGACAGGTATTTTCAGAATAAAACTGAAGAAATGGCAAGCTATAAAAGAATTTTCAGGTGCGAGGTTCCTAACTTTGAGACTAACTTTGAAAATATCATGTGATATTTTTGATAAACCGGTCTAGCCGTTTATAAATGACTAGGTTATTTCCAAAATATTTTAATTCTTCCCCACTGTGCACTGGACGGGTCCTGATCGTTTATGTGGTTCCTCTACTGTAATTTAGCGGTACAATTGTTGCTTCAGATTATATATAGGGTGTGTTTCATTTTTCTTCAATTTCATATCTCCAGGTTCCAGTTCAACTTGGAAAGGTGGTGGGTGGCGCACGTTCTCTATTTCTGATATTATCTACATTTTTTACCTTAAATCTCGCTTTTTGAAGGCCAGCTAATATCTCATTTGGATCAACATATGAATCTGTACTTTAAGGCCCCTATTACGGTTTACAACTCAACTCTACTTCAGTTGAAATTTTACAATTTGGTATTATCAATTACAACTCAACTTGTCAAAAATTTTTAAGTTGAAATTAAACTGTGTTACAACTCTAGTTGTAGTTTCACCGTTTACAAGCCTGTGTTAGTTCGGTTAACAAAAGTTTAAAAAAATTACAACTCATTAGTAGCAGTTGTTTCAAATTACAACTCATCAGTAGCAGTTGTCTTTTAGACAACTCAACTGAGTTTAGTTGTAAACAGTAATAGGGGCATTAATAACTACCTGTACACCTTTGCTGTTCTTGAGTTGATAGGTATAAAAGTTTTTTTTTTTGCACTTTTCAAATTCATATACGATTTTACGATAACTGGTTTCTTAAATTACTTGTATTTTTTTAACTCGCACTTAGTACAACATATGCATTTCTACTGCTTATGTTCGCTCTTTTCCTAGAAATATTTAAATTTAAATTTGAGTGACTCATAAATATGCCCTCGCACTGTTCTTTTGGTTTCTTTTATTACTCAACTAATAATACCGTTGTAAAAAAGAATAAAATACAACTTTTTTATTCGGTATAAAAGAGGTTTTATTGGTTTTGTTTGTTTGTTTATTTGAAATTCACACACTAAATTTTGTTTTGTTATACGTTAATTACGAGCTTAAAAATACACTCCCGTTCTATTTGACGAATAACTACATCTAGAGCAGCAGAAACGAAAAGAGAAAGCGAATCACGGCTGTAGCTAGCAGAATTGGATTGCACTCGCAGTGGCATCATCGGGAAGTGCATCAACGCTATTGGACGGCGGACGCACTGCACACTTAGCACTGAAACTTCCATTGAATTTGAACCAGGCAGAAACACTAACTTTCAACATCAGCAAAAACTCCGGCATGGCCACAATCCTTAAAACGTGCAAAACTATCATTTGGGACGAATGCACAATGGCCCATAAGAAATTGCTCGACGCTCTTGACCGGACTCTACGTGATTTTCGAGGAAACAACCAACCGATGGGAGGCGCTCTTATTCTTCTTGCTGGTGATTTCTGTCAAACTTTGACCGTTATTCCAAGATCAAGGCCCGCAGATGAGCTGAACGCATGCTTGAAAGCTTCATATGTTTGGAACCGAATCGAGAAAATCACGCATTTGTTGCAAGATCCGTCTGCCCAAACATTCTCAAAACAACTTTTGGACATTGGTAATGGAAATATTCCAATTAATCGCACCACGAACGAGATTTCGTTCCCGCCTACCTGTCAAATACAAATAAATATTCAAGCCGTTATCGACAAGGTATTCCTAAGTCTAACAACCTCCTACAAAAATCCGGATTGGCTGTGCGAACGTGCAATTTTTGCACCAAAAAATTATGATGTCAACAAACTCAATAACCAAATTCAATTGAAACTGCCCTGCAAATTAATCAAATACAAATCGATCGACACAGTAACGGATGAAGAACAAGCCGTCAATCATCCCACTGAATTTTTGAATTCATTGGAACCACTCGGAATGCCACCGCATGTACTAACATTAAAGGTTGAATCACCGGTAATTCTTATTCGCAACTTAAACGCACCAAAGTTATGCAACGGAACCAGATTGATCATCAAAAATTGTTCACCAAATTTAATCGAGGCAACAATCATCGGTGGCAGATTCAAGGGCGAATACGTACTTATTCCACAATTCTGATGATTTCCAACGATTTGCCATTCCAATTCAAGCGGCTCCAATTTCCTTTACATCTTGCCTTTGATATTACCATCAACAAAGCACAAGGCCAATCGTTTACTATTGCTGGCTTAATTTTGGAAAAATCATGTTTTTCACAGGGCCAGTTGTATGTGGCTTGCTCACGAGTTGGCACGCCAAAAAATTTATACGTTGTTACACCGCCGGCCTTAAGATGAAGTAATAAATAAATATAATTTAAATTTGCCTTAAATATATGCGTTTCTTTTTTGATTGAGCCCATATCTACACCATATGTAAGTTATTCTGTAAAAAAACTTTATGACAGGTATTCCATGGATTTTTATTTAAAGGCCGTAAATTTCGTTAGAAGCTCAATTTAAATCGTGTGGTAATACAACACTAATGTTTGCTTAGGGCCAGCAACGCGGACCGGGTCAGCTAGTCATATATAAAACTTGTAAATATCCCCAAAACTGGCTCATATCTTACGACATGCAGAGGGCTAAAACATTAAAAAAAACGAAATTTATGGTAATCACCAAAAACCAACATATGTAACACATCGACATTAAAAATAAGAGAATGCACCTGAACTATGACTGTTTTTACTGTGGAAAAGTGATACAAATCAAAGTACCATTTTAGTTGTTGTTTTCTTTTTTTTAATTGGAAATACTTCAAAACAAAAACACATCTGTGCGTCAAAGTCAAACGATTCAATTTTTTCTGCAAATGTGCTTGCGAGTTCACTACTACTTGGAGAACTTTAGGTGCGTTTCTCGCACTGTGTAAGTTGTAAGTCCCTTTCCACACTTGTAATTTTTGGTTTATGAAACATTTTGCCCACACTTTAAAAATTGTGTTTCTGACGACTGTATACTTTTATACAGCTATTTTCATGTCGAAGAGAACAAACAACAACAATAGAGGGTCATGAGCAGAGTTTCATGTACATTTTATTAAATCTCCCAACAACAAATGCATGTGTTTCAGAAACAAAAATTGCAAGTGTGGAACGGGACTAATTAATTTGTGCAAAATGGAAAATAAAGACGCATGTTAGAATTTATATATTTAATTAAAACTGCTTTGTAAATATGTTGTTATACTTGAAAATTACTCATTAGCCTACATAACTTTAAAACGGTACGATTAATCTAAAACTTTCGACTTTCTGTAAGAAAATGCCACCATTGGGCCTATTTGAAATTAAAACCATAGATTAATTATTATTTAATGAGTTATTAGCAATTTATTTTACATTGAAATTTTTTGCACTTTAGGAGTAATGACTCTTTTTTTAAGGTAACCTCTGTATAAAAAAACCGATCAGTTCGAAATATGACAAACAAAATCCATAAAAAATAAATTAGTCAAGTTCGAATTACACTCACACACGTAGGGTTCTGTACTATGTTCAGTATAATTTAAAAATTCCAGTTGTTTATTTCTTTATGTCTTACGGGACACCCTTAAATTTTAAAATTAAAGTAATATTCGCGAAAATATTGCATCATAATTAGAACACCCTTTAAATTTTAATATGTAATTGATTTTATAGGGGCCATGGTATTAAAATATCAGGAGCCTACCTATTGCGGTTAACAAAATAAGGTAATATTTATGAAAAACACGTTACTAATGGACACACTTCAATTTTAAGTATTTGTTATAGCGGCCGAAGTAACACATCTACTGTAAACATTTCAAGAGGGTATCTATTACGGTTTATAAAATCTTGTCACTGTCGGAACAACCTTTAATTTTCTTATTCATTATAGTGGCCATGGCAACTTCCTTTCTATAAATATATTAAGAGTCTACTTATTGCGATTAAAAAATAAGTCACTATAAGTGAAAAGCATGCCACTGTCGGAACACCCTTTAATTTTTAGTAATTGTCATATCGGCCGTGGCAACACATCTTCTGTACAAAATTTCAAGAGTCTACCTGTTACGGTTCAAGAAATAAGGCTTTATACATGGAAATCACGTCACTGGCGGAAAACCCTTTAATTTTTATTATTTGTTATAGTGGACATAGTTATACACCTCCTGTAAAAATTTCAAGATTCCACCTATTCATTCAAAACTTAGGATATATACATGCAAATCACGTCACTATTGGAACACCCTTTAATATTTAAGTTCAATTTTGTATACTTGTTTATAAAACAAACATAGTTTTAATTACAGTTTGCAAATTGTAAGTGGTTTCCTCTTACAGCTCAAAAAAAAAGACAAACGTAAATAACACGTCACTTTTGGAACACCCTACGTTTTAGTATTTTTTGATATTGTGGCAGCAGTAATACACTTTTAGTAAAATTTTCAAGAGTTTACCTATTATGGTTCAAAACTTAGGCCTTACACATACAAAGCACACCACTATCGGAACACCCTTTAATTTTTAGGTTTATTTTTTTAGACTTGTTTATAAAGCGAACTAGGTTTTAATTACTGTTTGTAAAAAATAAACACAAATTCGTAAATAACACCTCTCTATCGGAACACCCTATAAGTTTTAATATTTTTTGCTATAGCGGCCATAGTTATACACCTGTGGTAAAATTTTCTAGAGTCTACCTATTATGGTTCAAAACTTAGGCCTTATACATGCAATTCACTCCACTATCGGAACACCCTTTAATTTTTAGGTTTTTTTTTCAGACTTGTTTATATAGCGAACTAATTTTAATTTAGTGCTTGTATATTTTTAGTGAATTCCTTCTACAGTTCAAGAAATAAGCACATATTCGTAAATAAAACCTCTCTATCGGAACACCCTCTAAGTTTTAGTATTTGCCAGTATAGCGGTCACAGTTATATACTTTCTGTGAAAATTTCAAGCGCCTACCTATTACGGTGCAAAACTTAGGCTTTATACATGCAAATCACACTACTAAGGGAACACCCTTTAATTTTTAGGTTTACTTTTTTATACTTGTTTATATAGCGAACTAAGTTTTAATTACTGCTTACATATTTTTAGTGTATTCCTCCTACAGCTCAAGAAATAAACACATATTTGTGAATAACACCTCTCTATCGGAACACCCTATAAATTTTATTATTTGTTGCTATAGCGGCCAAAATTATACACCTTCTGTAAAAATTTCAAGATTTTACCCATTATGATTAAAACTTAGGCCTTATAAATCAAAATAACACCACTATCGGAACACCCTTTCATTTTTAGGTTTATTTTTTAGACTTGTATATAAGGCGAACTACGTTTTTATTACAGTTTGTAAATTTTTAGTGTATGCCTCCTACAGTTCAAGAAATAAACACATATTCGTGAATAACACCTCTCTATCGGAACACCCTATAAATTTTAATTTTTGTTGTTATAGCGGCCATCGCTATACACCTTCTGTGAAAATTTCAAGAGTCTACCTATTATGGTTCAAAACTTATACCTTATACATGCATTTCACACCACTATCGGAACACCCTTTAATTTTTAGTTTTATTTTTTTATACTTGTTTATATATTGAACTAAGTTTTAATAACTGTTTGTAAATTTCAAGTGTATCCCTCCTACAGTTCAAGAAATAAACACATTTTCGTAAATAACACCTCTCTATTGGAACACCCTATAAGTTTTAGTATTTGTTGCTATAGCGGCTACAACTATACATCATCTGTGAAAATTTCAAGAGTCTACCTATTACGGTTCCAGAGATAAAAGGCGCTGACAGACGGACAGACCGACAGACATTGTAGCGAAAACAATAGGGTTTCGTTTTTACACTTTGTGTACGGAACCCTAAAAATGTATCCCTGTTTCAAACATGTAGTTGGCAAAATTGGTGTAAATGCAATTTCGGGTGAAATGAAAAAATAAATAAACAATAAATTATTTTTTTGTGTGAGATTATCTCTGCGTGGCTCAATTCTGATTTAAATCTTGTGGTTAGCAGCTTTTGAAAAAAAAAATTAAATTATTCCGTTGTTAGACGCCTACATTTGCCGTTAAGCGAAAAATTAGAATTTGGTACGGAAAAGAAGCCGCAGACATTTCAACTGAGAAAGCTGATACTAATCTTCTCCTTTCCGCATCAGCAACATCGGCTCGTAAGCAAGGTGATGCCGATTTGACTGCAGTCCTAAAAGTATAAAATACCAACAAGGCCATCAAACAAATTTTTTTTGTTGTTCATTTATTATTTATAGTATCTTCAATATTTTTGAACTAACAATAATTACTGATATCTTAAATCTAAAATAAAAATATATATTTCAATCCCAGCCAGTGCTAGACAAAAATGTTTGTTTCACGGTTGTTGCAATCATTTTCGGGTTATCCCTCTGATGTACGGCTAAGAAAAGCAGTATTTCTTTTGAGTCGAATGTAACCAGGTTCACTTAGAATGTTACGCGCCAAGGGGTTTGGATGAGATTCAAGCTTCTTTAGATACGTTACTGCATGTTTCGCTATTTCTGCCTTGACTGATGGCATGTTTAGGTCTTTGTGGATCTTCGAGTTTTTAATATACCAGGAAGCAACTGTAATCTTATGAGGCATTGCCCCATAATTGAATGCTATAACACCAAATTGGTTTGAGGATCAACTTGTACAGTAGAAATTTACAATTTAGGCTCAGTGTGGAGTTTCTGACAATAAACCAATTTAGTTGTACTGGTTTTAATTTCATTTGTGTTAACTTGAAATCTATATGGCTTTTCCAAGTAAGATGTATACAGAGGTATTTAACTTCTGAAAGCTCCGGTATCATGTGGTTATTTATGTGAACAGAAGGGCATGAGTCCCTACGCAGTGTGAAAGATATGTGAGTACATTTTTGTTCATTCATCTTTATTCTCCATTTTGCTAACCATTTTTCCAATTTGAGCATATGGTCTTGTAAATGTTGTTGCCGATTTCATGAATACTTAAAAAAGCTGTGTCTCAGCAAATGTTGATGTGTGGACTCAGGTGCTAATTAATTGGCATATCTGATGTGTACAGTAGATATAAAATTGGTCCCAAAATGCTATATTGGGGAACTCCAGCTACAATGAGCTGTGGCGAGTTTTCGGACAAGTTCAGCTTTAACTTATATATTAGGCTTTCGTTCCAAACCTTATCGAATGCTTAAGAAACGTCGATAAAAAGCGCAGAACAGTATTTTCTTTCTTCAAAGGTCTTTTTAATTACATTTACAAATTTGTGTGTTTGTTAGATCGTACTATGTTGTTTTCTGAAGCCGAATTGATGATTCGGAATACATTGTTTCTCGCTAAGAATTGGATTCAGCTTAGTTATTAATAGTCTCTCAAACAGCTTCGACATGTTTGATAAAAGGCTTATAGGTCTGTATGATTCTACTTTTGTGTTGTCTTTTCCTGGTTTAGGAATCATAGTAATCAAAGAGATCTTCCGCTCTGTGGGAAAGTACTCAAGAAGTAAGATGGCATTAAAAAAATAAGAATAATTCTGCGACACATACTGGACAACTCAAATAACATCTTATTACTTGTTCTATCAACGCCAGGGGCCTTTTTGGTGTTTAAATCCGTTATTGCCCTTACAATATCGCTAAATTCTTAAGGGTACTTCGGTACTAGTCTCTACTGGTAGCAACTTAGCTATATCAGCACATATATTTGGAGTTAAAACCTTCTTTAAATGTCCAACAAATAAATTGCCTTTTTCTCCCAGTCTCCACAAGAAGTTCGCAAGGGAGGCTTACGTACGACCGATCTTTTAAAGTTTCTACATGCACGCCATATTGAATAATCTGATTGGGCAGTTGCGTCGAGGTCTTCCAAGTAATTTTTCAAAGATGCTACTCTTCGAGATTCTAGTAGCTGTCTTAGCCATTTCGAGCAATCTTTAAGACTAGATCTGAGTAATTACCACTCTCTTCGAATTTTTCTGTTTTTCAGCCAAGATCCGCTCTTCATCTAGCTGATTGTCGGGTTACTGTTGCATGTTGGGCAGCTGATTTAAAGATTTGATAAAAATTAATTAGACTTTGATCCATGTCTTCTGTTGTTAGCAGTTTATTTTCGAACAGTGAGTACTGAGATAGACTATAGATTTCAACCAATGCTTGTGCGAGTTGTTGGTGACACGATATTTTGCTGGTTCCATATATAGACAATAATGGGTGAATAATCTGAGGATAATTCAAACGACGCTTTAACTTTAATCATTTCTCTCGGAATACCCTTAATCACGCCAAAATCAATAACATCCGGTATTTTTTTGCCTATCGGTAGGCCAATAGGTGAGTTGTCCATTCGATATCACATTCAGACGTATTTTTAAAATTGTGTTACACAAAACACGGCCTTTTGGAGTTATTAATCGTAATCTCCAAAATGTATGTTTAGCGTTGTAGTCACCTGATGCTATGAAACAGGGACGTAGTGATTTGAAGTAGTCGCTATATGAATAAATCGAAGAAATAACTAAGTTTTAATGAAATTCTTCAACGCAGATATTTATTGCTTGAAGGTAATCCTCACAAAAACCACACAGTAAATAATGTTTGATTCTGGCCTTTATAAGTATTGCCGATCCACCACATGCTCCACCGCGAGGGTCCTTAGTATCATATAATATATAACCATTGATTTTAAAAAAGTTATTTGTGTTTAAGTGAGTCTCTGAAATCAGAATGACATCAATTTGTTGATTACTAAGAAAGTACTTGAGTTCATATTTGTGTTGGCATATGCCGTTGCGTTCCAGAAACATATTTTTAAACAGTTCATGGTTTGTTTAGTACTTCTTGCAACATCATAGATTGCATGCGTACCATTTTTAGCATCATGCTGGTCATAGAGCTCATAAAACTGTTTAACGAATGCACTTATGCCTTTTGACAACGCAACTGAGATTGGGTTGCCATCCATAATCGACTTATAAATCTGCTGGCTCAGATAAATGTAGTGTGTTTTATGTAGATGTGATGGCAGTTTTAAAAGCCACCGAACTGGTGTCTGGACAAGTCTTAAAAGGGGAAGAGGTCACTCTGTACGTCGACATCCAAACGGCATTCAGAGCCTTGGCTTGTGCTGGCGGACAAGTATAGGGTGAGATTGTGTTGTGTCGCAAGATTCGGCTCACAGCATACTAACCCTAGACAGAGTAGAATCAGTGAAGCCACCGATTATTCACTACTAAGGCTTATGTCTGATTTTTTTTTTATATTTTCTAATAATAATTAAAATGTACTATTTAATTTTATCTTTTGTTTAGGCTATATTAAAATAGTT
This sequence comes from Phasia obesa, assembly GCA_949628195.1. Lineage (NCBI taxonomy): Eukaryota > Metazoa > Arthropoda > Insecta > Diptera > Tachinidae > Phasia > Phasia obesa. The sequence goes on along the minus strand of OX451219.1, from coordinate 48,148,427 downwards.
CTAATATGCTTGAAATCATATAATCACTTTATAATGTAAAGTAAAAAAAGTACATAATATCATGTGCTATTAACACTAATTTTTTCCCTAACATATTTTTATGAGTGTAAAAATATCTTTTTAACTAATTCTTGAAAAATTCAAACACAAACAAAAACATTCATGTACTCCTCATTGCTGGGCCCATCTTCAAAGAGACATCGAAAAATTGGAACATTAAATTGTGAGTAACGCAAAAATATATTTCTATTTATATATTTTTTACATATCATTTTTGTATTTATTTTCGTCTGTCGGTCCGTTTTCCACATTGTTCCTTTCCTAACTATTACATTTTTTTTTCATTCCATAATGATAATTCCTCTCTCCGAAAAACTATTTTTTTTATGTTTTGAAAATTTTAATTATTATTAGTCGAACTGTTTTATGTATTTACATACAATGAAATTTAAAGAAATAAAGAATTAAAGAATTAATTAAATTACAAATTAGGTGATAATATTAAAGAAAAATTGGGAAAATTTAATTTTTATCATCTATCATTTGCCTTATGAATAAAGTATAAATAACATAATTTGAATTCTATTTTTGATTTTGTTGAAATTTAAGTATTTTTGAAATGTTTTCTTTAACAGACAGGATGTTTTTATTTAAAACTAATTTTATTTTCTTTGTTTATACATTTATAAAATAATCACAAACATTAAGAGAAACAACCCGACTATATTTCAAATCCAGTTGATAATTTTTGTTTGAAATGTTTTGTTGTTTTCTCTGAAATGTTTGTCCGTCTGTCACCTATATCTCTGGAAACCTAAAAGTTAGAAGTTATATGTATGTATGTATGTGGTGTTCCATAAAATAGAGCCACCTTTTACTACCTATTTCGAAAAAGAAAAAAACATACTAAATATTCACAACAAATTTTAAGATTTTTAGTTTTGTGTGACCGAACAACTGACCAACTATAGACCTGTTGTGAAAAAAAAACTTAAAATGAAATATATACGTAAAAATATTCGAAATTCAAGATTTTAGGTGTGAAAAAATTAGAGCTTCAATTATCTAAAAAACACAAAATTCCAAGAGATGAGTAAAATAATATTTTAGCGACAAAAGCCGCCGCAGCCAATAAAATTGGTCCGCGCAGGTCTCTGTCTTAGAGTCCTAATGAAGGTGATTCACATTGGTCTTATTGACGCATCCAGTTGTAATTAGGAGCATTATTTTGGGTCGTTTGTAAGACCCGCTTTTAGTTGTCGCTTAGAAAAGAGGTCCAGCGTTATTTGAAAGGGAGCAACTAATCGCCTTATACGCAGGGTTGTCAGATATGGCGATTTCTCGCCAAACGTGACGATTTTCTATCTTATTTGGCGATTAAATTTTGAATTTGGCGACATGGTGATTTTTAAAATATTTGGCGATATTGTTGGCGATTTTTCATTGACTTTTGGTCAACATTAGAAACTATTAGAAACTGAATTAATGAATATCAAAATGGATATCAAATTAATTGAAGTTGGTTTGTCATATTAATATGATTTTACTTCTGGGTACCTTGAACTTTCGGAACATAAATTTATTTAAAGTTCGCAATATTTCATATTTTAAAATGTTTTTCTTATCTAAAGAAACTTTATTTAAAGTTTACAAACATCTTTTGATTTTAAAATGTTGCAATTTTTTATCACAAACAAAATTTTTTATAAATTCTAACATACTTTTGGATACTTATCAACCATAAAAGAAATCATTAACTTTTGTTTTAGAAAGATTATAATATATATGATATTCTATCTAATTATTTACATACAGTTTTGTATTTGATGTGGTGGTAATTCCAATGAATTTTTCATACTTATTTTTCACATACAAAGGAAGTTTTGAAGTAAGGATTAAGTTCGTTTTATTCTCTATAAGTTGAAAGAATATTTTTTTACAAATTAGGTGATTAATTTTAAAGAAAAATTATATTTTTTAATTTATATGCTGGTAATTACTGGATAGAATGATCGATTTCAATAATAAATTCCACCAAAACTCGATTGCGAAACGTATGCTATAAATTAAAATAGGGCATGAGGCACACAACTGTTGATCTTTTGAAATGTTGAATAAATTGTATTCCTATAAAACATATTTTAAAACAAATACTTTAAGGATGGGTATGTTCAGATCAGGGATGGTGAATTAAATTTTCAAATTGTACCAACCAGCTTTTTAAACTGTACTTTTCGAACAGAAATTGTACTATATAAATTTTCCTTGTGAATTTAAATTTTAATTCAACTTTTATTCGAGATATTGGAAAATTTCATCTGTGTGCATGGACACGGCATCAATACCGGTAACTTGCTTAACGGATCAAAATAGAAGAGGTTTAAGAAATCCCAATGCTAGCATGCTAATGTTAAACTAAATTTACCACCGTAGTTCTGAAGTCGTCTGAGATTCTAATGAAATTAATTTAAGGACATTGGTGCTCTCGCTATTACTCGCTATTTTCGTTAAGCTCATCTTAATTTTGATTTCTTTCATTTTATATCTTAACGATTCAAATCTGTGTGTGAGATAGTTTTCCTATTTTTGTCTCAGGTAATATAAAAAACCGTTATGCTGAAATTTGTTGCTTAAAAGCTGAGTATTTTTGTAATACCAAATGAGAAGGATAAAAATAAGTTTTTTAAAGTTCCAAAAATTAAAATAACAACAATAGATATTTAAACGTATCACCAGCAAAACTTTTATATTCTACCAAATTAGTCATTGGTGCACCATTGTACTTTTAAAGTTTAAAATGTACTAAAAAAGTACAATTGTACCCAACCTTACCAAACCTTATTAGTTAAAAAATATTGTATATATTAGAGGAATATTTTTTCAAAAAATAGTTTCGGCGATTTTTCACATCGATTTTGGCGAAATAGGTGAAAATAAATTTATATATATATATAAATATATATATATATATATAAATTTATATATATATAAATTCGCTTATTTGCAGCGTTAGATATGCCTAGTTGATCGCGCTCTTGGGCCAAACTTGGGGCTGTTGGCGAAGAGTGTTATCAACAAATTTTGAGAAGCCCTGCCGGTCGGCTTTATTGTAGTTAATAAATGTGCGCTTATCGGGCTATACGAAGTCTCTCGGTTTCTCTACAGAGACCACGATGGGAATGTGGTCAGAATTAAGTTAGCCAGTTGGCGCAGGCAAGAAGCGACGAGGAGACAATGGAGACGTCTGAGGAGCTTGGGCATCTTGCTGTTATTCTTAATGAGAAATCTTCATTAATTGCAGCGAAGTCGGATTCGTCTATCTGGTCGGCTATGAGAATGCCGCGAGGATCGTGAATACCAACTCTCATGATGAGCATTAAAATAACCAAGTACTATTTAGTTATCATCTTCCAAGAGATGAGATATGCTCGGGTGATAACTCGACCGTATGCTGTTAACGGGCGGGATATATACATTGATGATTTCAATATCAATATCTTAAGTATTTATTGATATGTTCATGACTTCTAGGAACGCGTCGGTTATGGGTGAGATTAGTAGCGCAATCAGCTTATAGCCGACGTTAAGTTGAATAATAAACGCAAGCCCTCCACCGTGGTCTCTATATCTATCTCCGAATAATATTATAGTTCCCAGAAGTTGAGGGTGAACAATCGCTGATCAGCTTTGTTAACTGCATGGAGAAGACTATGGGTATGGGTTATCACAATCTTGTTTCGCAGACCATTACAATTTAATTGGATAATCTGAAAAGACTGATGGGGATCATTACTGTGAACTAGCGGCCGGTCAGGGTGTTGAGTAGGGCAATGAGGGATAGCTGTCGGGTGCTGCTTGTTGTAGCTGTGGTGTAGTCAATTGGACCTGCGCAGTACTGCTATGAGGTGTTGATAGAGCAATTTATTGTGAGGTACTAATTGTTGCTGAGGTGTTTTTTACGCAGCAAGAGGCTAAAAACCTTGTACTCCAATCTTTATGCGTGCGTAAGTTCGTACATGTTCTCATGTGACACTATTGTTTGCAACCGTTGCACTAAACTGATTTAGTGCTTCCTCGAATAACACCCCAAGCATACTGATGATCACTGAGACCGCAGAGCTCTGTTGTGCTCTATGGATTTAGACGGGATGTGATTTTGTGGGGTTATTATTGAAGAACCAGTGCTGACATTGGGTGGTTGCGAGCTACAACAACTTGCTACAAAGCTTATATACCAGCTGCGATAGCTCGTGCGACTTAAGCACCTTTTCAGGTGCCACCAGCTATTACAAACTGTGCACCTGACTGAGGCTACATTCCGGGTTATACGGGTGTGACACACAGAACAATTCCAAATTTGTGGACGTGAGTTTTTCTTTACCCCAGCTATAAATAGTAGTAATAGTAATAAAAAAATTCTGGTTGATACAGCTGTTGCTGAGTTGACAACCTTTGGTCGAGTGCGATTCCGGTCGTTCTGGACCGAAGATGAAATTGCCGTCGGAACGACAATTAAAAATTCATCGCTAATAGCAACATTAATCGCTAATAGAAATAACCGCAGCAATCTGCGATCACATAATTTTAAACCGACTTCAAAAAATAAATTCCTTTGTATATTTTTATTTTTGTACCCCCAGAAATCAGTTATTTCTGAACCGATGTTGAATGTTTTTATTTGAAAGAAAGCAAAGAACATTGCTAAGAATGTCTTGTTATATTTATATTATCGTTCCTCAATGATTTTTTGGTATTCGACTTTCAGTGAGTCTCATGCTGTCACTAGCTTTTACTCTCGACGGACGACTGATACATCTCGAAATTCTTTCTCTTCACAGAGTTTATGGTAATTGATACCATTTGCTTAAGGCTAAGTTTCTACAGCATCTCCTGTCTGCCTTTTTTATGTTAACCTTCTCCCAGGCACAGTCTAAGTATTGTCTTCCTCGATTTTTAACTCGACCAGATGATACTTGTAATACCGCAGTTAACCATTTGTGGTCACTTAGATTTTATACAAGCTCCTTCTTGGTCTTCCTGCCAATTTGTAATGAAAAAATTCCAGTCTTTGGTGGGAATCGAACCTACAACCCCGAACTGATAGAGTAGCACATCACCTTCTAGCCCACCGAGGCAACCCTAATCCTCTTACTTTTTGCCGATTCCTTTTGACCACCTCATATACAAAATTTCATAAAAAGCAAGAATAAATAAAATATGTATGTATGGCGCATACACGAGTATTTACATATATAAATACAAAAATAAAAAACTAGAACAGGCCTGCCAAATCTTTATAGAATAGAACATTCTTGGCGTTTTACTCGTCTGTAAATAGAATTCACGCTTGCGACCGATATAACGTCTATGTGATCAGTTGTCGTGTGTAGTAAGAGAGTGAAACAGTGTGTGTGTGTGTTATAAATAGTGGCGTCAATAAAAATTATACAAAGCTAAATAAATAAAGTGACTTTCATTAAAATTAATATCGGTGTGTTTTTATTTTACAACTAGCAGTGCCCGCGAGGCCGTCACATCATTTGTTTCGTATTGCATTTAGTTTTGAAAGTTGCCAAGTTTTCGGTACCATTAAAAAGGTAAAATTGCGTACTTTCACTATTTCTAAAATTTGGTATTATCAATTGCAACTTAACATGTCATGATGTTGTAGCATCACCGTTTACAACCCAGTGTTAGAGCGGTTAACAAAAGTATCAAAAAATTACAACTCATCGGTAGCTGTTGTTTCAAGTAAATTATTTACGAAAAATGGAAAGCTGGTACGTAATTTGTCTTCAAGTACTTTATTAATCACAGATTTCGAACAAATTTATATAAAAAAAGTTACAATAAAACAACAGTTTGAAAAACTTGTAGAACTGATGGAAATGCATTCCGATACTAGGCGATTAAAAGCTAGTCCTATATTTAAATCGTTGCAACTGCACTTTTGGTAACTCCCATTTCTAAAAATTACTTTATTTTTGTATTTATTACTTATTTTAAACTCATTTATTTTTCTTTCTTTTCACTGGGCAGTTCAAGTTGGTTGAACGTAGAACATCTTCGGAGTCGTCTTCAAAAAATAAATCTCTACTTATATCCGTTTTAAAATATTTTATATATAATAAAACACATAAAATACCTTGTTTTAAAATTTTCTTATAAAGTTGTTTTTCTTCTGTTAAATTTGATACTTTAAGTTGGTAACGCCATAACAATTACAGCCAAAAAGAAGTTGAGTTCAGGGATCGCAAATAATGATTATCCATCACATTTTAAAAGAAAAAAATCATTATGTTAGAGATATGCTACATGTACAAGGAATACACCATTGCAATCGTCTTTAAGGGGACTGTCCGTTCCGCCAATGATTTTTATTTTTTAAGTTTTATTGAAAAAAAATCAAAAATAAAAATTATTTTTCGAGTTCTTTTTTTTCCTCAGACATCAATGATTACTTGTTGAGTTTTATTTTTCGCTTGGAAAATAAAAATTATTCTCCGAGTTTTATTTTCTGCTCAGAGAATAAAAATTATTGTCTGAGTTTTATTCTTTGCTCGCCATTTAATGATTGATATTTAAGTTTTATTTTCTGATTGAAGAATAAAAATTACTTTCTGAGTTTTATATTTCACTTAGAAAAGAAGGATTATTTTCCAAGTTTTATATTTCGCTTAGAAAATAAAAATTATTTCTTGAGTTTTAAATTTTACTTAAAAATAAAAATTAATGCTTTTGTTAACTTGGACATATGTAAGTATATAAATAGTACTTTTTTGGAACTTTTTTATTGAAACACATAGAAATAATATTAGTATCGTTATTTGAGATAGGGTTTCAGTGAGATATGTGTTTCAGTAAAAAAGTTCCAAAAAGTACTATTTATATACTTACATATGTCCAAATTAACAAAAGAAAGAAATAATTTTTATTTTTAAGTAAAAAATTAAACTCAAGAAATAATAATTTAACTATTTTCTTTTAAGCTTTAGGTCTTTAAATAATTTTATTTTTATTTTTTCGATATTTCGCTACTCCTTTGTGTAGCATCATCAGGAAAAATTAACAAATTAACGTTATGAAAATTACAATTCAAGTATTGAAAAAATTTTCTTCAAAGTAACATATTTCAAAAAAATTTTTGTCATACAATTATTAAAATGTTTAAACAAGTACAAACAATAATTAAATTATTTCTTATTTACTAAATGTCTGTAAATTTGAGCTACATTATCTGTGTCTGCCTTAAAATTAATTCTCTGTGTGTTTGGTGTATTAATAATTTGTAACATTTCTAATATGTATTTTCTAACCGAAATATAAAACTTGGAAAATAATCCTTCTTTTCTAAGTGAAATATAAAACTCAGAAAGTAATTTTTATTCTTCAATCAGAAAATAAAACTTAAACATCAATCATTAAATGGCGAGCAAAGAATAAAACTCAGACAATAATTTTTATTCTCTGAGCAGAAAATAAAACTCGGAGAATAATTTTTATTCCCAAAGCAGAAAATAAAACTTAATACATAATCGTTATGTTCTAAGCATTAAATAAAGCTCAGAGAATAATTTTTATTCTTTGAGTAGAAAATAAAAATCAAGAAATAATCATTAAAACCCTATTTTTAAAATAAAACTCATAATCATTACAATCTCTGGTTGAGTTGTCTCTCAGATGACCAAACTTTACCAAACTAAGTTTTGTGGTTAGATATATTGAGCGCGGCTTACAGGATAAGGAATATACGTTAGCGGCGTTCTTAGATATTGAAGGTGCCTTCAACAATGTTACTTTGGAGGCTATTAGGGAATCCCTAGTAGATCTTAACATCCAGGACTTCATAGTGGAGTGGATTATCCGTATGCTTAGCAGTAGGATCATCAACTCGGAGCTAGGAGGCGGCTGTTTGCGAAAATTAGTCACTAGGGGTACGCCGCAGGGTGGGGTTCTATCCCCACTACTATGGCTGTTAGTGGTGAATGTCATTTTACGACAATTTGATACACAGGGAAGGAAAATAGTGGCCTACGCAGATGACGTGGTGTTATTGGTGAAAGGGAAATTTCTCTCCACTATCACAGAAGTCATGCAGGCTGCACTTGGGGAGCTCTCATCCTGGGCCTCGAGCAAAGGGTTGGGGGTCAATGGTGATAAAACTGAACTAGTTCTCTTCACCAGGAGATACAAAGTGGTTGGCTTCAAACCACCCAAAGTTAATGGTGTTGAGTTGAAACTAGCTAGCGAGGCTAAATACCTAGGAGTTTATTTGGATAGTAAACTGGTCTGGAGCAGGAACATTCAGGAAAGACTTAAAAAGGGTCTAAATGCCTATTATGCCTGCAGGAACTCCATAGGGAAGACTTGGGGCCTACAACCAAAGGTTGTAAACTGGATTTATACCTCGGTTGTTCGACCCATTGTTTCGTACGGATGCGCTGTTTGGTGGGAGGCTTTGAAAACGGAGTCACATAGGAAAACTCTTGTCAAGGTCCAGAGGTGTGCTTCTATTGGCATCACAGGTGCTAGGAGAAGTACACCTCAAGCAGCTCTGGACATTATTCTGCACCTATTCCCTATTGAAAGGTTTGTGGTCGGAATGGCGGCGAGAAGTTTGTTTAGACTTTTTGAATCAGGGTTGGTGAAGTCGAGTAACATAGGACACACAAAGATTCTTCTTGAGGTTGGACTCAATGGACCGGTTCCGTTAACCCCTGGGCTGACGGACTTCATGGTCAACGAGGTTGACTTCAGTAGGATCCCCTTGGTTGTATTTCCAAATAGGGAAGAATGGTTGGGGTCTGATAAACTGTATGACGGGGTTGCGGTGTTCACAGATGGATCAAAAATGGAAACGGGCACCGGTGCTGGTGTTCACATCCTGGGAACCAGAACACGCATGTCTTACAGACTACCAGACGATTGTAGTGTGTTCCAGGCAGAGGTGTTGGCGATTTTAAAAGCCACAGAGCTGGTGTCTGGACATGTTGTAGAAGGGGAAGAGGTCACGCTGTACGTCGATAGCCAGGCGGCGCTTAAAGCCTTGAAAAGACACAAGGTCACATCTAGGCTGGTTGCTGATTGTAAAAAGGCTATCGACGCACTAACGGACAAGTATAGGATTAGACTGTGTTGGGTCCCGGGCCATTGTAATGTTGAGGGCAACGAGATTGCTGACGAACTTGCGAGACTGGGCTCGGAAGGGGTAAATTCAATTAGGGTAGAATCGGTTAAGCCACCGATTAGTCACTACTACAGGATGATATCAGACTGGGTAGTCAGGAAGATCAATGTGTCTTGGGAAGTAAGGGGGGATTGCAGAGTGTCGAGGTCAATCTGGCCTAGACTGGACGCTGCGAAAACCGAGATACTTCTAGGTCTAGACAAGAAGGTTTTAAGAGCCGTGGTAGGGTTGATCACGGGTCATTGCGCCATTAGGACAATGGCTAGAAACTGGGTCGTCGGCACACCAGATTTCTGTAGGTTGTGCGAGGATGAGGAGGAGCTGGAAACTGTTGAGCACATCGTGTGTCACTGCCCGGTATTACAAAGCCGCAGACTTAGATGGCTAGGCAATAGATTTATCGAGGGGCTCTTCGACATCGCGCGGTGTAAAATCGAGGATGTCGTCGGCTTCATCAAGGAAATCGGGTGGCTGAGTGATAGGTGGTAGGAAGCATAATAAGGCTCTCTTTTTCCCCAAAATTTTGTTAGTTTTTGTTGTAGTTTAGCTGAAGGGAATCACAATGGACCAATAGGTCTCCGAGTGGATGTGCCATGTTTTGGCACAACCCTTCCAAACCTAACCTAACCTAAGTTTTGTAACTATAAACGTTATATAAGTTTACTTATTGGAAATAATTTTTTTGTTTGTGTTCATTAAAAAAGACAAAAATATAACGTGCATTTAATCAAGAGCCCCCAGGCAAACCCCTAAGGGTCTGTGAGCAAATACACAATCTCAACCAGAATCTCACAAAGAGAACAAAACATGTAAAAAATTTAAATCAGTAGCATACCAGCTTTCAACAATGTAGGTTTGTGGGACTTTGATAAATATTTATCAAACCAATGCATTTTCATTTTAACCACTTTTTTTGGTTGGGGGGGCCTTTGATTAAATAGTGGTGTGGTTTTCTAGATTGAGTGTTTGTATGTATAATATACATTACTTACATGCATACATATAAATTAACCAAAATTTACATTTTGTTCTTCTTCAATTTGCAAATTACACCCTATTGTCGGTCAGTTTGACTACCATTTATTTTATTTTAAATTAGTGATATCGTTTTATATTTTATTTTAAGTTGTATTTAAATTAAAAATATATTTTATATTACATATAATTTGATTAAATTTTAAAGATAATTTTATTGATTTTTTACAGCAAGTGTAAAGTTATTTTTTTATTTTATATTATTTGTTAGAGCTTCGGATGCTCTTATATAATTTAAGGCTTTCTTTAACGTCATAAAAGCCGAAGAATACAGTCGACACGTTAGAGCTTAATCGCGAAGAGTTAAAACTTTTGTGGGGTAAAGTTAAGACAACCCAGGAGGAGTTTTCAAAAAATCTAAACATTTTTTGAAAACTTTTAAGGATAGTAAATTTGGATCAGAGTGATATTATAACGGCAAAGTATTGCGCTACATATACAGTATATTTTACGTATTTGGGAAAAGTAAATGGAAAAAAGCGTGAGTTTGAATTGGAAATTAAATGTAGTAGTTCCCAAGTGGCAAATCCGTGCAGTTCCGTTTCAAGTCATACTTTACCCTTACCACCTTGCGACGCACATTTCGAAAATAATTCAGCCATTTGCAAAGGGCTAGGCCGATTGATCCAAAATCCATGGGTATAGCAAAGGAGTATCTGAGCTTAAGTTTTGACGGTGGGCACCATTCACATGCCAGGTGATGCTATGTATTCTAAAAGTTGGGTACCTCGGACCTGCAATTTTTTTTGTGTTCGGCATTTCTTCAATTTTTGTTTGATTTTATTGAAAAATTATTGTCTTAAAGGTCTAGTTAATACCTACAAATTGATATATTAATCTATAAATTATGTTTTAAAATCAGCGAGTAATAAGCAATTTAAAATTAAAATTTTTGATTTTTCGATACCAGCAAATATTTTTGATTTTTTTTTTTTCTCTTAGTTAGCAAGAAAAATTTTAAATATTGTGGCAAAATTTCTAGTAAGTAGTTAAAAACGCGATTTTCACTTTAAAAATTCTACTGTTAACATAATAGTAGGATAACATAACATAAATCAGTAACATAAACTGATAGAAGTGTGATAAATATGGGAATAATCATATTTAAAAGCACATAGTTTAGCACGTATGAAATATATTGAGCAGGTTACCTCATCTACATTTATATACACAAGAAAAATATAATATTCGTAGAAAATATTAAAATTCGTTGCTGTTATCTGTTATCAAAGGCGTACTTTTATCCTTTCTTTTCTTTTCGATGTTGTAATCGGATAGGCAGATAATGTTTGTTCTATTCTTTACTTAAACACGTCTAGTTTGTATAGTGACCTTCCGCATTTTGGAGGATGCCGGAGCTTTTTTTGTATTCATAGCTGTTCTCAATGTAAATTTAAAATTCGTAACTTATAACGTTGTAAAGTACTCTAATTTTTTCCCCCAGTTTGACTGGAAAAAATTTGAAAAATTGTTTCTTCCTTTTTAAAATTACATATCAGTCATTAAGAGAAGTATGTAATTTGATCAAACTACCATTAGTCTGACAGTAGGCCTATATATATAGGAGTACCCTTTAAACTGAGGGAAAAAATCATGCTGTTCCTAGATCTTCTAGCTTATATAGTATACGAATCACAAACAAGATAATCGAAAGTATCTGCCTATTTATTTGTATTCAGAGATTTTCAAGTATTACAGCTTAACCTAAACGAGAGCGTAATGCGTAACGACGTCTAGCGCCTAGCTTTAAACAAACCTAAATAAGAGCGCAACGTTTTGTAATAAACATTAATGTTAACATATTCTGCTTAGTAAAATCGAATAAAATTAAACGCAAAATAGAGATAAAATCGGGAGATAAAGCAGAAAATATCTAAAATGGCACCACTATTACAAAAAAAAAAAAAAAACATTTTGTTACACCCAACATTTTGTTGCATACAACTTAAGCACAGATTCGTTTTCTTTGAATGGAAGGATTTAGATGTTTTCTCACAGAAATGATTCAAACGTTACAATGTTTATGTGACATTAGGGACTCCTCTCACGAAAAGAAGAAAGTTGAACAAAAAGCAAAAACACATTATGCGAGTTTGTGAACATCAAATAATTTGAGGGATTGCAAAAGATTTAATAACCTTTCAATTTCTGAAAAATTTTCAACAGTTAAAAATTTTCATTGTTCCGTTAATTACTTGTCGCGCGCACACGAGGTTAAAGCCTGCAAGAGCGTTCATAATTGTTCAAGTTACAATAGAGGGCATCATACCCTGTTGCACAGGAATGCGTCTCCTTCCAAAGATTTGTTAAGAATTCTTCTAATTCTAATACGGCGTTAATTCAGGCGTTAATTTTACACAGAATAACTCTAGACCCATAAAGCCAGCACAGCCATCTACCTCTCGTGGTATAATATCTTCGGCTCCTGTGAATCGTCCAGTATATCATGTTTCTCAAAATCGAACTGTATTATTAGGGACTGCAATAGGAATATACGTGACCAGGGTATTACGTACCCAGTTAGAGCCCTGATTGATCCCGCTTCAGAAAAATCATTTATATCTGAACTGTTTCAGAATCGTTTAAAAATGTCTGCGCATTCTACGAATGCCATAATTTCGGGTGTAAACCAAACGGTTTCTGCCACTATTAGAAAACTTTGATCTATTGAAATAGGTTATGTTTTGGATTCTTCGATTAGCTTGATGACTACGGCACTTGTTTTGCCAAAAATCTCAGGTAATCTAACATCCTTTATATTAAAGGATGAACTTCGCAGGGACTTGCCAAATTTACGTTTGGCAGATCCAAAATTGTTTGATTCCAGGCCTGTCGATATATTAATAGGTGCTGATTTGTATCCACTAATCATCAGGGGTGAACAGAAATTTACTTAGATTTTGGGAGTTGGAGGAAATTCCAAAGAGGAAGAATTTTAAAAATACAATTTGGAAGGTCCTTATATAGTGACACTGCCATTCAAAACAGATTTTCCTGAAAAAAATTCTTGAGATTCATCAAAAAGGAATGTCATGTCACAGTTTTTAAGAAATGAGTCTTCTCTGTTAGGAAAACCTTTGATTAGCAAAATGTATGATGACGTTGATAAAGAATACTTACTTGGGTCATATGAGGTCTGTAGCAGAAGATTACACTAATTTGTCTTGTTACTTACACCGTCATCCAGTATTAAAATTAGATCGCAAAACTACCAAACTAAGGGTAGTATTGAATGCATCTAATAAGACTTCTGGCGGAAATATCCTAAACGATTGTCTTTATGTGGGACCCACATTACAGGCGGATCTAGCACAGCTTATACTACGTTGGTGACTCTTTAGATTTGTTTTTAATTGCGCCATAACTCAAATGTATCGACAAATTAGACAGGAGGAGGCACATACTCCATTTCAACGTATTTTACTTCGTTCTCCTTTAGAGGATATTAAGGAGTATGAATTGCAGACAGTAACCTTTGGGGTCTAGACTTCTCGGCTGGTACCTCTACGGTCCGTGCTGACTCTAGCTCACCAAAAATCCCTGCCTCGGGTGCTCCAGCGACTGCTGTGAATAACCCTGCGGTTATTGTCCGGGGAGGTCCTGTAAAACGTCGATTCAACGTACAACTCGAAGACCACCACATGGTGGTCTTCTGAAATAGCCGAATCTCGCAAGATTTGTCGCAAACTGTTCAATGAAGCTAAGAGATGAGGGAACTGGTCACTCTACAAATCTTCTATGAACTTTCCAGGGTGTCGATCAGCTACGGGAATGCAACAGTATCCCATCCAGATAAGCCGCATACCGACTGCCGTAAAAAATTGATACGGATAGGCTGCACTTGGCGATCAAAAGCTTCCGTCCTTATAAATCTCCAGGACCGGATGGCATTATTCCTGCCGATCTATAGAATAATCTAGATCTGGTAACACCATGGCTGCTATCCATTTATAGCGCCTGCCTCATGGATATTGAGGGCACCTTTAACAATATCGATCCGATGGTGATAACTCCATCGCTTATAGAATTAGGAATTGATCAATCAACCGTTAGATTTATAACAAACTTGCTGAGTGACAGGACAACAACATCCACTATGGCTTGGCGAGTATTTATAAAACTGCGGTTAGGGTGGTTTACTGTCCCACTGCTATGGAATGTAGCAATAAATAAGCTACTCGGAGATCTGGACTGCCTGAACTTCAAGACTGTCGCTTACGCTGACGATGTAGCGGTGGCATTGTCCGGTATCCATATTGATTTTATTACACAAAGATTGGAGACGGCACTCAGGATGATCTACTCCTGGGGAAAACAGAGCGGGCTGAGTGTCAATCCAACCCAAACCGAACTTGTACTATTCTCTAGGAAATACAAGATTCCATCCTTTAGGTTGCCGACATTGGAGGGAATACCACTTACTCTATCTGAAAGCGCAAAATATTTTGGCATAATCTTAGATAGTAAATTAACCTGGAAGATTAACATCCGGGCTAGAGCGTCTAAGGCCATTACGGCAATATACGTACTATGTAGGAAAACCATAGGCAAGACTTGAGGAATGAACCCAAGAATTGTAAACTGGCTACACAAAGTGGAAGAAGCTTTGACTTTAAACTGACGGAGGGTCCTGTACCTCCACTTGGATCACTCTGTGTGTTCACGGATGTCTCCAAAGAGGTAATAGGGTCGGGGGCGAAGTTTACATAGAAGAGTTTGGAATCAAGATGTGTTTCAGACTCCCAGATGATTGTAAAGTCCTACAAGCGGAAGCTATCAAAAAAGCGGCATACTGGCTAAGGTACCACAAAATATCTAATAGGGATATCTGGTTCTGTACCGATAGTAAAGCTGCTATTCTGTCCTTAACAGGTGTGTTTACCACAATTTTGTCCTGGAATGCCGGACATCCTTAAATCCGATGGCGGAAGATTAAACAGGCACCCTTAAATGGGTGCGGGGACATGGGACTATCGTAGGCAACTGTGTTGCTGATGAGCTGGCGAAAAGGGAACTCTGCTGCACGATGACGCCATTGACGTCTCTTGTGGCATTCCCCTTTCTGCTTGTGGGCATCGGATAAACCGAGCCCTTTATGATCTGGCCAAGGCCAGATGGTCCAAAGAGTCGACTTGTCAAACATCGAGGACGATCTGGCCTCTAATGGATCACAAGAGAACGGCCTGTCTATTTAGACTGCCGAAAATACAACTACGTGACACTGGGCACTGCCTATTTGGAACTCATGCAAGAATAATGGGTCTCCGTCATAACGACTTCTATAGAAGTTGTCAAGACGAGGAAGAGGAGGAAACTGTTGAACACCTCCTTTGCCGATGTCCTGCGTTAGAATACCAACGCCTCCAGCACCTTGGACAACGGTGCTTGATAAACCTCTCTTGTGTTTCACTGTTGGAACCGACCAGGATAAACTCCTTTCTGAGGAGCTGCGAATGGTTTTCCAACCCGCTCCCACTTGGCGAGATATAGTCACTTCTATTGATAACCTGTCTCAGCTAACCTGCCCTCTGTCTAATCTCTGTTTTTCACATTTTACCAATAACACAAAGGGACCAACATCTGGACCCAATTGTGCACCCTATCTTGCCATTCGTGAAGTGAATTGCTAAAATTTGTGGCAAAAATGGAGGGCACGTAGTTTCTTAAGATTGAGTCAGACTTACTGACATAGTAGACGGACTACAAGTTTTATGAGTGCTCGTTTTCTGAACACCTACATATATTGAAATTGTAGTGAACGCTTTTAATTTGTATGAATTCTTTGTTTTTTAAGGTTGAAATGTGTTAAGACACTATGTACGCAACGAAAATATATTTTGATTAACTTCCGACAAATGTTGCTGGTTATTAATTTTTAATATTTAATTTTGATATTTTTAAACGGAATTTTATGTAGATGGTACAATATATGACTCAACAAAAAAAAAAAGTTAAAAATACAAAAAAATTCCCAAAATCTGAAAAACCTTTAATGGAAAAATTGAAAACTTGTTTTGATATTCTTGATAAATTTATAAAGTCTTAAAGACGTTATTATAATTCTATTGAAAATACATTTTCAATACATTTATACTTAAGTCCCACCAAAAATGGAACATAACTAAAGAGTATCTTAGGTTAGGTTAAGAAGGGTTATTTCAGAAATGACACATCCGCTCGGAGACCAGAAGGGTACATTGTAATTCCCTTTAGCTAACTAAAACTAATAAAAACAAAAGGAAAAAAGTCCTATATGCGTCCTGCTCAGTCACACGATTCCCTTGATGAAGCCGACATCTTCGATTTGACACCGCGCTATGTCGAAGAGCCCATCGAGAAATCTCTCACCTAGCCATCTAAATCTGCAGCCTTATTATACCGAGCAGTAACACACGCAGCCTAATTATGAATAACAATTCCCCGTGAAAATTGTCCCTTCTCCCATTCCTGCTATTATAAATTAAAATTTTCCGTGAATTTTTTCCCTTTTCTCTACCGGGGGAAAAAAGTATGTATTATAAATATTAAAAAGGGGGAAATAAATGAGTGTTTTTGGGAATTTTTTGCTCATATATTTAATAGGGAGTTAGCGCAGAAATGTAAGTATTAAATTTATAAATATAAAACGATAATTTAAAATTTGTTTTTAAGGCCAAAAAATACAAATATACATCCGGTGCTTCATTCGCTGACCCTAATGTAGAAGCATCCAGGTATAGCTAGTGAATTTTACAAGGGTAAGAAGTCCTAACGTTTACAAAAAATTTTCTGTAAAATATTTACAAAAACTTTCGATAAAATTTGTACACAAAATTTTCGATAAAACTTACAAAATATTTTTTTTTTTTTTTTGATAAAATTTTTACAAAAAAATTTTCGATTAAATTTTTACAAAAAAAATTTTCAATAAAATTTTACATGAAATTTATGATAAAATTTTACAAAAAATTTTCGACAAAATTAAAAAAATTTGTAATTATGAAGTTAAAATCATAAAAGTAAAACCCGAATGTATACTATTGTGAAATTAGGAAAGGAATAAAGCATAGCATAGTATGGTGAAGGGTATATAAGATTCGGCTTGGCCTAATATAGCACTCTTTTTCATTATTAAACTTGAAATAAAATGTCAAAATAAAATAAAATGTCTCAGTCCCTGTTTTTGCTACTCCCAGGGAGATTAGAATAAGGTAGATTTTTCCCGGGAACAAAACATTGGAGAGGGAAAATTTTCCCTAGGAATCTATATATAAATAGGCAAAGACAAAACTTTGGATCCCTTTTTCTCCTATGTTTGTCAACCGATTTTGTTTATTTTTTCACCGGTAGTAGCTATTATCGAGCTTTAGCACAGTCTATATTTGATTAAAATCGGTTCAGTATTTTAGGAATAAATGGCTTTTTAAATTGCTACCACTACACATGCTAAAAACACACATGAATGAGGTAGCTTCAAGTAAAACCAAATGTGCGTGTATGTATGCAATTTAATTTTTTTGAAAACAAAAAGAGAAGGAGTAATTATACAGTTGTGTTGTTTCTCTATTTAAATAAGTTGAAAACACAACAACAGATGAGAGTTAATAAACATAATTAAATATGTATATTTGTATGTATGTCTACACATTCCTACATACATATGTCAACATGCATTTGCATTTGTTTTTAGTTGTTTTGTTTTTGTAAATGCATTTTTTACTCTTCTGATAAACTGAATTTTATTCTGTATGTACATATAATTTCATAATTTGCATCTTAATCAATGCAAGAAACAGTTATTTTTTGGAAACAGTTATTTTTTCGATTTGCTTATGTTTGTAGGTGTTTTGTAAATGCATTATTTTTCAGTTTTATTTTATTCTTAGCTTCAAATTATTAAAGCCTTTGTTAGGAAGTGTGGTGGTATTTTTTTTTATTATTTACCTTTTTAAAATTTTCTAAAGTGTATGTACATAATTTATAAAACGTTTTAAATCGGTTTAAGATTTTTAAATATTTTTGCCTTTGAATTCAAAGTGACTGTTATCCTAATTTTGCATTTATTCTGAAAATATATTTTCTTTTTTGTTAAAGAAAATAATTTTTATATTTTTTTGAGATGCCACGAAGATGATCAATAACTGGTAGAATAGAGAGACGGCGACGAGCAATTGAATATCTTACTCAGAACAGATCTGGAAATATTAACACCGACAATCTGCGTAATGACAACGAATTATTAAATAGTTTTAAATGTGCTTTCAATATTGTTCCAAGTAATTTTGTAAGTCATAACTGTGGTCCAATGCACCTTATATGCCGTTTTTGTAGTGCTAAGCATTTTGAGTCTGAAGTAACTCAAAATGATTTAACTTCTTTTACAGCATGTTGCCACAAGGGAAAAGTTTCTTTAATGCCATTGTCTCAAAATAGCTTTTTTAATTCTTTATTTAATAACTTGAATTCAGAAAACGCTGTTGAAAAGCGTAAAACAAAAAACTTTTTTGAAAATATTCGTGCTTTTAACTCAGCATTTGCAATGGTTAGTACAGAGGCAAAAATTGATAGAAATTGTATGCAAGGAATCTAACATTTTAAAATTCATGATGTGTTTTATCATCGCGTCGGTGCATTGGTGACTGAATGTGGCAGAAAACCATGCTATGCGCAGTACAATTTGATATGAATTACGCACAATTTATTTACTTTTTTTTAAACCGAAATAAAATACGTCTCACTACTACGAGATTTTTGTTACAATTTTGTTTCCAATTTTGTTTAATTTAATAAATATATGTATGAATAACATCAATTGCTATTAACGTTTGTTTCATTAAAAAAGAAGGTGTACTTATGTATGTAAACTATATAAAATGGGTCAGAAATAAATTTGGTCGAATTTCGACCACGGGGCGAACTCTAGTATTCATAATTGGGCTGACGATATGCTCCAACTTCTTTCTCCTCGTCCTCGCATATCCTACAAAAGTCCTATGTTACGGCGACCCATTTTCTAATTCTTACCATAGTGGCGCAACGGCCAGTGATCACACCTATCACGACTCTCAGAACTTTCCTGTCTGGACCCAGAAGTAACTTGGTTTTCGCAGCGTCCAGTCTGGGCCAAGTTTCCTCCTCCCTTACTTCCAAAGACAGGTTGGATCTCTCTACTACCCAATCGGACATAATCCTAGTATTGTTTTAGTAGTGTTTTAGGGAAATAACTATGTCAGACGGGTATAATCGGTGAAGCCACCTAATTATGTGAGTTTGTCGGGACCCAGCCAAAGAGGAAATATGCTCATTCGCGAGAGTAGGGTATCCAACTATATTTACTTATTAAATCGTTGGTGCATTGCATTATATTTCATTGTTACTGCAACAGAATCAGGGAACTTAAAAATGATTACCAGCATGTTTTTACGACACGATACCATTATGATCTATTGACATGTCTTTTTATTTGCATCACAAAAATGCACAATTTACGAGATCAAAGTTATCCGTTTTTTGGTTACATATACCCGCGATCTGTGCAACCTAACCTTAATTGCAGGAAATTTAAACCAATATATTTATTATTTTATAACTTATAAAAAGAAGACTTGAAAATAATAAAAGGGAGCTAAAGTGGGAATATATAATAAAAGTTTACGAAATAGTTAAATTGAGTCATGATTTCTTAAACAGGCGCAAAAATATTAGTGAAAAATGGCATTAGTCGAAAATAGCTACACAAAAATTGAGAAAATGTAACTATAAAAAGCCTTACGGTCATAGGAAAACGTTAAACACTAAATTTAATTGTAAAACAATAAAAAAAAATTATATTTATACAAAATGCCAAAATTTATAAAACAAAAATAAATTAGAAGTCATAAAATTAACAAAAAAAATTATTGTTAACTTACACGTATAGTTTTATCCCTTGATCCAGACGCCAAAAATGGTCCTTGATGATGACCTTTTTTATTGTCAGCTCCTGCAGCCTCATTAATAGACGAAGAAGAAACCTCTGGTGCCCAAGCGATACATTCCACGGTATGATCATGATCGCGCAACTCAACCTAATATTTAGTTAGCTAAGTTTATGAACGACATATTATTCTTAACTAAAGTACGTTACCTTGCAGTCTTTTGAATTTGTCGACCAAACTCGAACTGAGTGATCAATTGAGCATGATGCAAAAATGGCACCATCCATATGCACGCGAACCATACGTACCCATTCTCTGTGTCCAGTATAAGTTTTAACGCAATATCTAAAACACAAAAAACACACTTATTGCATTGTTGTAGTGATAAAATCCTGAAATACCCACCCTGTTGCAACTTCCCACATTTTTATAGATTTGTCACGTGAAGCTGATAATACATAATCACCAGCAGGTACAAAAGCTACTGATGAAACATTGTGGTCGTGACCATGCATCGTTTTAACGCATTCATAACTTTGTTGAAAATCCCATAGTTTAATGGAAAGGTCAGCACTGCACGAAGCTAAACGGTGTTAAAAATTTCTTGTAACAAAGTTATTTTAATATTAACGTCATCGTTTACCTAACAATTTGCCTTGAGCATCGAATGCAATGTCTTGCACTGAATTTGTATGACCCTTAAGGCTGCGTTCATATTCACCAGTTTCGAAGTCCCAAATTTTTATGACTGCATCTTCAGAAGCTGACACCATTAGGCTAAAAATGGGATGAAATACAACCTAAACATAATAATGTTTGGTTAAAACAGTTAAAATTTTAAATATTAAACAAGTTTTTACTCTTGTAATGCTGGCCCGATGTCCAGTCAATGAAAATTTTTCAGGAGGCCTCGGTATCCATTCGCCGGGACTACGCTTAGCTTTCGATGGAGCACCTTCTATAACCTCTTTCTCTGCTTCCGAAAGTTTAGCCTCAAGTTCCATAACCTTCTTTTGTAGGCGTATTACGGATGTCCATTTTTTTTCGAGAAGACCACCAAACTTTTTTTCTGTTTCACCACTGAGATCAGCTTCCTTGCGAAATGCTTCTAAAGATTCTGAGTATCCATTACTGCCCAAATAGTCGGCAATCGCTTGGTTACTGAAAATTATGTTAATTTATTCCAACTTTTGAATAAATATGTAAAGTACTTACAGCTCCTCGCGCTGCCGTTGCGACAACACCATTTTCATGCTGTTTTCCACTTATGTAAGTTTTTACGATTCCACCTTTAGAAAATATATTTTTCCAACAGAAATTTTTCTATATTTTCCAGTGCCCAGCACTAAAAATGAATCTGAAAAATATAAAAAAAAATTCTTAATACGTAAAATAATCAGCAATAGTTTGATATTTATTATTTAAATCCAAAAGTAATAAATTTAAATATATTTCATTTATTGTATCTAAAATATATATTAAAACTATCAATAATTACTCATATCTTAGTCTAAAATACAAAAAAATACTTTTTAGGTCCAGCCAGTGCTAGACAAAAAATTGTATGTTTCGCGGTTGTTGCTGTCATTTGCGGGTCATCCCTCTGATGTTTGGGCGAGAGAAGCAATGTCCCTCCTTCTTAGACTAATGTAACCACGTTCATTTAGTAAGTTATCAACGTAAGTGTCGTTGCGAAGTACATATTTTACTAGCTGATGGATCCTGTTTCTGCTCATCAAACGAAGGTTGTTGTAATACTCTTATTGCTAAATAAGGAGCCGACGTTGTTCCGTAAGTGACGGTTTTAAGGGAGTATACACAGACTTTGTTTGATTTATTCTTCCATTGGATGCGATGAAAATGTTCATGTTCCTTAATTGCATATATTAATTTGGCGGAGCATTTTTTCTAAATCGGCAGTAAATGCTATACAATGCTTTCTCCATTTCAAAATAGTTGCTGATAAATCATTTTGCAAGGCAGATCCAGCATGAAGTTCTTCATTAAGAGAAGTTTAGGGAGGTTTCCGATTACTCCCGTCTAAAACAACACGTATTTTCTCTAAATACCCCATGGTGTGGAAGGAAACAAGCATTCGCTGGTACTGCTAGAACGTACTCACCTAAATTTACCACATATGTTAATGATTCGTATTTTACCATAAACTCCCTATATTTTTCAGCAAATTGCGGTCCAACCTTGAATGAAGATTCAAGCTGTTTAAGTATTTTAAGAGCGTTGTAAAGGAAGATGTACTGTGTGTTTTCCAGTCTCATCTCGACTATGAGTTTCAAGAAATAATTTTTCACAAAGCTATTCATCTTACATTGGAGGTTTACATTCTGTTAGTTCTTTTTGCTCCCAGAAAAGGCGTAGTTGTTCATCTAATATACTTAAATTAACTGAAATTCTTGTAACAAAAAACTGTTTTTAAACTTCTTCATTCCAGCCAAAAGTAGCTCACCATAGACGTCAGTACAAAGGAGTATATCAATTTTTTCAGCTACCATAAATTGGGGACCTGCTAGATGAAAATCAGAAAGATCTGGAAGATTAACTTGAAGCAATTTATAAGGAATATATGACGAAACAGAAGGAACTACTAAAGCTGTTAAATTTAATGCAAAATCATGATCATAGTTTCATCTAATATAAAAACTAACCAATTTCTTTACTGCAATAGCTCTTTTACCTCCAATATCTGATACTTCAATATTGGTTTTATTGCTTTGTAACGATAATATCTGACATAATTCTTCTGAAATAAAAGACATTTGGGATCCTTGGTCTACTAGTGCTTATGTCACCAGTTTTAATTTTTATTCTAACTTTTACAGTTGCTACAGCGCTGGATTCAATTTAGTTGATTTCATGTTTAAAAGGTTTGTACTTACACAATTACTTCTTGGTGTAAGTGATGTTGACTTTTTAACAATTTCCTGGTTTTCTAAGCTAAAATCAGGGATAGACTTGAAAGTGCTGGGTCGTGAATTCTTAACTGTAGAAAATTCATTATTTACAATTGTATGATGGGGTTCACTAAAAAGTTGACAATTCGTGTTTAGCTTACTAGCAAATTGCAAGTCCAGTGCGGAGACAATTTCTACACAAATGTTGCTGGTTGACGATATTTTTCTTTTGCTCAGATGATAACGTAAAAAATTTAAAACACTTGTATAACGGGTGACGTTTATTGCAGTAAGGGCAGTCATCGATTATCAGTGCGGAGGCAGTGTGATCGAATAATACGCATTGGCTTACGACGTGTTTCTATTATTTTACAATAGATTTAGAAAAATAAGATGGAGAAATTTCGTCAACAGATTCTAATGCTCTAATAGCCCATTCAGGCTGCCACGAAATTAAGTAATTTCGAGCTGAAATTACGAACGAAATCTAAAATGTTCACACTGGGCTTTTTGACATTTGAGTTAATTTCGCAAACAGCTGATCATGCTTAGTTGCATTTGTATAATTTAATTCTTTTGCAAAAAGCTTTCGCACAACACTTTCGCATTGATTTAAAATATACACGAATATTAAAAACAACACTACAACAAAATTAATGTACAATTATGTACATTTCCATTATTTCATTTGGCTTTTAAATTTTTTTCGAACAAAACGGACTTTCTAGGTTGTAAATATGGTCATGGTTACAAAAAAAAAGTAGCTTTTTCAACAAAACCAGCGTTGTCTATCGTAATTTCAAGTTAATTTCGACGAAATTAAGTAGAATGAGTTAATTTGGGCAATGGTAAAATGTATGCGAAATTACGTAATTTCATCTTGATTTCGGCCGAAATCACAAAATGACTTAATTTTGTGGCAGCCTGAACGGGCTATAAAAATAGATTCTAAAAAAGAAAGCATATCAGTAATGGCCGGTATTGTCGTGCTACTTTTCAAAGACTGTTCCCACTCCATGCGGATTTGTGTGTCCAGTTTTTGTGACGTGATATAAATTCTTTATTTGAAAGTACAAATAATCACTTCTTGTGACAAACGATGAACAAATCAGTGCAATGTATTATTAGAGAATTCTTTTTATAACAACGATGATCTGTTGGTTATTTGTAAATCTTCTTTTTTGAAGATTTGGTTGTTTTTACATTTAGTTGGTTGTTTGTACATTTGTTTGCTTATGCATAAAAAATACCGTTTTACCTTCGGATTCACAGATGACAAATTAAAGCAAAATAAGAAAACAATTTATTTAATATTTGTGGAACTTAAAACTTTTGCAGAGTAGACAATAAGTGCTATTTTTTTAGTTTGGGGAAAAATACAAAAAACTGCATTATTTGTTTCCTCAGATAAACCATGGTTTCAAAATCCTTCGAAAATAGAAAAAAAAAGGTTTTTACTTTTCTAGATGCACCTCGCCTTTTAAAATTGATCCGAAACCATTTTTTGGATACTGGATTAATCAATGATAACTGTATAATTAAACCAAGGACTATTTCGGACGTGTTGAACTATGCGTCGAAGTCCGACGTTTCAATAACTTATAAATTAAATGACGAGCGTTAAAGGCGCAGGTATGTCAGTAGCTTATAATTATATAAATTATTATATAATATTAGTAATTATTTATTTTTTTATTTTTATTTTTCCTTCAACGAGTGTAGTGCCAGCATCAATGGCATTCTCAACCAATTCTTTAACAGCCACCGCCAAACTTAAAACCACCTTTTGCAAAAGAAAATTGTGATTTTGAATGTGAACAAAAATATTTTTTTTATCATACGCACCTGTCCTGAACATATTTTATGAACAGTATCCTTGTTAATGGCTTTAATTGACTTTGATTCTTCTTTTGTTGCTTTTGGTATAAATATTTCCATAATTTATTTGTATTGTATATATTTTGCAGTGTTTTTCCATGCCGCCAAAAAATCCAAAAATTAATTTTTCAATTCAGAAAAATTTGCCACTGAATACCACTTTCAAAGAATAAAGATAGCAATATAAAATTTTATATATATGCTATCTCTTTTCAATAATGGTGTTATTCGACCAACTCTGTTATAATAACCTAACGACTCTGTAATGCAGAGTTGTCGAGTTAGTCAATAGTCTATGCTTTGAACCCTTTTTATGTCATAGAAATAAAAGTAATAAAGCAAATTCAAAATTTTTTTTGTAATTTATTTTGTATTCAGTACGGTACTTAACAAAACAGTGTAGAATTCAAACCATAAAGTATCAATTTCTAAGAAAAAATAAAGAAAACGAAAACAACTCCAATGTACTCAATTTTGCACCGTTGATAAATCTTGCGGAATACGAATATTTTTAATATTTAGTCCAAAGCCCTTTATTTTATAAGACATCATTTACGCGATTTGGCATACTCTCCACCAATTTCTGTACAATTTCTTGGAATATTCTTCCTTTCATTTTGGATCCGCTGCAAAAGCTCGTCCAAATTGGTAGGGGCTGATTGGTACTGTCCCAACCGTCTCTTCACGATTGACGGATTGAGGTAGGGACTTTGTGCTGGCCACTGCAATAATTAAAAATTTTGCTCACCACGATTTTGGACGTGTGTTTTGGATCATCATCCTGGTGAAAAATTACTTCTTCTGCAGGATAGGCGCCCTTATATACAAAATCGGAAAGACCAGCCTGCAAAATCCTCAAATAGCCTTCTTCCTTCATTATATTATCAATTTTTCGCAGTGGTCCAATACCAATACCATACCATACCATGATGTTTCCTCCACAGTGCTTCACAGTTTGCTTCACATGGCGCCTTTGAATTTTTTCACCAGGGTGGCACCAGCAATATTGTTTAAAGTCGGACGGCAAATTTAAACCTTATATTTTTCCCCCCAACAAATAAATTGCAATTTTGTTATAAAACGTGATGGTTAATTAGCATAATATTAAATAATTAATGCAGGTTTTTGTTTTTTTTGCTGCTGCAATATAACCAATGTCGCGAAGGTCTCTTCATGCCGTCCACCGACTAACGGGTTTTCTGATTGCTAACTAAGCATCTTTTGGTGTTAAAAACTTATCTCTTTTTCATTTCTCTTATCATTAGACGTGCGTCTGCATTAGTTAGAAGTTTACGACCTCTAACTTGAGATTGTGAACAATGAAACACCGTTTTTGTACCCTTATGACCACTGATTGACTCACTGTAAGTTCTTTTAATAATATAATAAACTACATTAAACATTTTGGATTTGCTTTATTACTTTTATATTTATAAAACAAAAAGTGCTCAAACATGTACTCATTTGTACACCTCACTGTACATTTTGGATATACTGAATACAATCATTACAAATATCTATATATACATATAACAAAATAGTAACTCACTTCCGTCTGTCTGTCTGCTTTTCATTGACGCATCACGTAAAAACTACTGGATGGATTTTATAAAAATTTTGTGAGGAGGTACCTAAGTATACTGGTCCCAATATAGGATACCAAGATAAAGTGTAGAAAAAGCAGTGAAAAACGCAATTTCCGGTTTAAAGGTAATGATATTTTCGGTTTAAAACTAGGATTTTTAACACGAATTTTTTTTTCCACACTGTTTTTTTTTCAACCCTCCTTTTTGTTTTAGATAATTGGATACTTTAAACTACTGCGCAGCAGATGGCGCAAGTTGAATAAAATTTGTATTTTTACTTTGTTGAATTACATTGTTATTAAAATATTTTAAACACCTCTTATAGAGGTTTACAATATTTTTTTGAATTTTATAATTTTTATAAATTTTAGAATTTTATCCAGGGATGGGTTCCTTTATATAAAGAAAATACATAAACCATAACTGAAGCACTATAAAAGTAAGTCTTTCAATTGGTGTGGAATATTTTAAAGCAAAATTGAGGCAGGACGCCCACGACGTGGCGGGCACTGCTAGTATCTAATAAAATGTCCTCTTCAATAATTTTTGCCAAATATTGCTCTATTTCCCCGCACTTTTTTGTAAAATGGTATACTTTTTTAAATATTCAATTACATTTTATTTCACTTTCCCCTCTAAAAGTTAAATAATAAAGCAAAATATAACAACAAAAAAACTCTCTCAATTCGTACAACTAAACCGGCCTCGCTTAGTTTTATGCCTCGTAAGGCTTTTTTCCTATATGGTATGAACAACACTGGCTTCGCTTACTAAATATTTCTTGGATAGCAGGCCTTCGGCCGGGCGCAAGGATTTTCTCAACTATGGTATGACCAACAACGTCTTCGCTTACTAAAGATTTCCAGCATATGCGGCCTTGGGCCGGGCGCAAGGATTTCCTCGTCTTTGATATGACCAACACCGTGTTCGCTTAATAATGGTTTTCTCCGTAGCAGGGCGCAAGGATTTCCTCCTCTGAAGAAAACGTCATCGGTACTTAATCGGTTATTTTTTTTTTTTTTTAATTTAAGCAAACCCTGAAAGTTATTTTCAATGGCTTTTAAATAATATCCATATTGACCAAATACATTCAAAAATGTAGTGCAAAATCACAGTTTTATATGAAAAGTTTAGAGGTCCATAACTCTTAAAATATAGGCGACTTCCAATTTTTCACTTAATTTTTTCTTTTTTTTTTTGATTCTCTATCACTCTAGTAACTTTTTTTTTATTGGAGAATCTTCACTAAACTTTATTTAAGTCTTATTTTGTTCTTTTCAAGTATCGATCGACCGATATTCCTTACATATAGGCGTAATTATTGATTCTTTCCAGTTTTCCCGAAAAAACTCCGGTTGCTAAAAATGTATTTGTAATATTAATTAAAATATTGCCGATAACGTCCCAGTTATCCAATATATTTCTTGATATTATTTTGTAGTCGCGTCTATTCTTAATATTTTTTTCATATTTCTTTTAATTCTATTATCGATATTGCACGGAATTTAATTTAGAACGTATAACAGGTATGTTATTTTCATATTGCAAGAAATCACGTAATTGTATACTGCTGCTTCCTTTGCATATAATCCTGCAAAAAAAATAGACCGATATGAGTATCAATACTTTTTGTTCCATATCGAGTTGACATCGATACTTCCCGACCGATACCGTATCGAGTAAAAATAACGATACCATAGTTTCGTGTCATCTCTATATATGGTTTGACATTGATCAATAATCATTGTAAATTCGTTTTTTGCGGTAAAATTCGGCTGTTGATGATCAACATCATTAAAAATAATGCTAATGAAATAGGCAATTAATGTCAATATAATATAAATATGCAATTTTTTATATTTTGCAAATTGGGAAAAATCGATGACAATCAAGATAAAATTCAGTGTCATGAATGATGTTGAGCAACACAAATGTATGTATGTTTAGTTGTTTGTTCACCTACTCGATTTATTTAAATCATATACACTAATGCAATATGTAAACTTGCCTAAGTTACATACAAACGTAAAAACTTGTATTTATGTATAGACATGAATTTACGTTAGCGATGTGTCATCATTACTATGTTACAAGAAGGCAGAAACAATTATAATAATCGATTGTTCAATGAATTAGAAAATCATATAAGGAAACAAGCAACCAATACAAGTGGTAAATAAACCAAAATATTAAACTTTGGATCCAAAATAAGACAACTTTTAATGAAATCTAATTTTCATTTTACATGGCCTTTATTTAAAGGCTATTTTTCTGTTTGTTATTTTCACGGAGATTGCAAACAATATACATATTTGATTAAAAGCAACACAAAGTCACCACTAAACTGTTACGAACGGCCATCTTGGAAGAGTAAATAAAAAATTTATTGCTTAAAATAAAATTGACATGTACTTTAATAAGTTTACTTAGTATATTTTGGAAAGTTATAATTAAACCATAGCAAAATATTTATATAAAAACTGTAAATAAAACGTAAATCACAGAAAAAAAAATTTGGCTAAATACAGCACATACACTGGCAATTTTTTACATTTCATACTTGATAAATTCTTATTGTATTTTTATTTTCACATTTTTACATCACTTTTTATCTACTTACATGCTTTTATTACAAGTATTTTAAATAAAAAATCAGTTATTTATTTCTTAGATAAACTATACAAAATCGTTCTAAGCCAGCTTTCATTGATTTTTTCACAATAGAACGCAAAAATTTTCACAGATAATATTTTTCATCTTCTTTCTTATATGAGTTTTACTATTCACTTGAAATTATTAACATTAAGTTTTCACCACAAGAAGTTGCCAGAATCTTAAAATACTAAACAATAACAGTACGTTTACAATCGACACCTCGTCTACATTAGCCGTCAATTTGTCCTAAACCCCCGTCTACATTGTCTTAAACAAGTAAAAAATGTCAAACTTATTTTTTATACTGAAACACAGTATAAAAAATAATGTTTTTTATATGAAGTATGACTTTTGTTAATACATGTTAACGTGTAACAAATATCAAACTTCATATAATAAAACCCGTATTAAAAATAAAGTTTGATTTTGTTAAGACAAATTAATGGCTAATGGTTTATTCAATAAATTTTCTCTTTTTACCCTTAGTTCTTTCATCTTTCTTGTCAACCATATAACATTTTAATTTATATAAAATATGACTCACAAAGATGTAATAGTCAAAGTCAAAAATTTTTATGCTGCTTTAGTTAAATATTTAGGAAACACTAGCATTTATTTTATCAATTAAATCCGTCATTTATATACTAACATATTTTATTTTGTTTTATGTTATGCATCGATTTGATGGCAACTTATGAGCTAGTGTCTACTTTTTAATAGATTATTTTTTTATTTTAAGCAATATTACATTGAGAAACACCAATGCACTAATATGTGTATATAGTATATATAACTCAAAAATCAGTAAAATAAAAACATCTGCAAATAGAAGAAAAATATTAAATAAATAAATATTTAACGAAACACATGAAAATTTTACTTGAATACTTATGACACTTAAAAATAAATGGAAATGAATTAATTATAAATTCATGTCATAATTCAAAAAGTTCGAATTCGGTTTACTAAACAGGGGTAATTATAATTTAAATATGTACTTATGAAAATATTTGTACATTTTTTTAAAACCTAAGTGAACTTTTTGTAAAAATGTACCTCTACATTAGCCATCAATTTGTCTTAACAAAAGTCAAACTTCATATAAATAACAAACAAATTCAAAAATCAGATTAGAAACGCAAAACGTTAATCTTGGAAAGGCTTCTACAGGCTAGCAGACTGCATAAAATACTTGCCAAACAAGTCCTGATGGACACCCCACTTTCCAGGATGTAGATCAACTTCGGGACTACAACACAATCCCATCCGAATGCCGTAAACATAGACACGGATAGGCTGCACTGTTCGATAAAAAGCTTCCATCATTATAAGTCTCCGGGCCCGGATGGTATTATCCCTGCTGATCTACAAAACAACTTAGAGCTGTTGACACCTTGGCTTCTATCGATATTTAGGACCTGCCTATCATAGTCCTTTATTCCGGATCAATTTCAATGTGATTATAGATACGTGACTGGTAAATTAAAACAATAAGTAACTATATTTATTACAAAAATATTTATTGATATACGGAAAAAAGTCTGATTTTTTGAAAGCGAAACAATATTATATTTAAAAAAAAGGAAAAAAAAAACAATATGACGAGAAAAAAATAGTGGGTAATCAAAAATGTAACGATGGTGATTTAAAAAACTGACGATCGATGATTGAATACAGTTTTCTCGAATTCCTTTATCTGAGTTTGGTTGGTTAAAAGATGATGCTTACAACTAAACACTATCCTAAGTAGATAGATACGAAGAGTGCTGATGACGGACGTAGCTGTCTAGAAAATGCATTCCATTCTGCTGGTGTCTAAAATTAAATTTTTCCAATTTTTCTTTAATATTAAACGCCTAATTTGTAATTCTAATTATTCTTTCTTACGGCCCCTTTCACAATCTATGATTATAAATTAACATGAACACTACCCCTCGCCACCATTCGACATTAACATGCGTTAACAAAAGTCATACTTCATATGAAAAAAAAAACATTATTTTTAATACTGGTTTCCTATATGAAGTTTGACTTTTGTTAAGACATGTTGATAGCAAATGAAGACGGGGGTTTAACCGCGGGTTAAGTTAAATTATATTTCACAAAGTATGATTAACTTTTTATTGACAACATTTAACAAAAAAATCCCTGTTAAATATAACCGATGAAAATATACCGGTTAGTCGCAATTTACATAGGACAGAAAAAGGGCAGACATTTTTTGAATTCTCTTTTGCTCTTGCTTAAACAATTTACATTGGACATAAACAAGACAGACAGATTTTTGCACATTTTATTTTCTGTGTTATATTCTTTACATGCACATTCTACTAGAAACTCATTAAAATGAGGCCGACTTGAGAAATATAAAGTGAAGCAACAAAGAAAAAAGAGAAACGAAAAAATGTCCAGTACACTAGTCATGAAATACACACTCTACCTCTTCAACCCCTTGCCTACAAATCTCGTCTGTCTGCCCATTTTTCTGTCTAATGTAAATTGCGACTTAGTATTTTAATTGTCAGATTTTGTACAATAAAAATATTTATTTTAAATTTCATTTTAACAAAGACACATATTTGAAATTTATTTTATCAAATTATTATTTCAAAAACTGCAATAAGAATAAACGTCAGAGCACGAGTTTAATCGTTCATGGGAAAATGTGACACAGGCAGCAGGACGTAAGTGTTGGGACTAACAGACCTACATCAACATCTCCATCATTGGCACCGCTGTGGTCAAACGAATGTTGGTTTGGCCTGGTGCAATAAAAATGGTGATTTCCAAAATGGAAATCACGGTTAAACAAGTTTTGACAGCGAACGCTCAACCATAAACCCAAGCAAGCAAACACGCAGCCTGAAAACTTTCGTTCTTGACATGTGTCAATAAAGCCGCTTTTATGGAGTTTAAAAATAATTTGTTTGTTTTGTAATTTAACTAGTGTTTATTCTGATTTATGTTTTATATATGTCCTTGTTATCCAGTGTTTTTTTTTTTAATTTAGTAACTGTTACCTTTGTCTGCCTGCGTGTTCTGTATTTTGCAATTACATTCATAAATATAAGTGGTTTAATGCAAAAAATAGCAATCAAATACTTTTTTTGGTATTAAATAAAATAAAGTGCAGATTTGAATTCAGAACCCCAAATAACCTAACAATCAACATTCAGTTCACTCAGTTCAAAATCATGTAAATTTTTGTTATTTTATAGTTGCGTGAATAATAAGACAGTGGTTTAATACACTAACTATTTATTAAATACTTGATTTTTAATTAAATGTATATCAAATTTGGTTCTTTGAAATTAATTATATTTTTGTATTATAAGAGCCAACTTACACCATGACATTTTTCATGAAACTGGTTGCATGCAATTTTTGTTTGGTGGCAAGATGTGTAGAGAAGGTTAGGTTTGGAAGGGTTGTGCCAAACATGGCACATCCACTCGGAGACCTATTGGTCCATTGTGATTCCCTTCAGCTAAACTACAACAAAACTAAGAAAAATTATGGGGAAAAAGAGAGCCTTATTATGCTTCCTGCCACCTATCACTCAGCCACCCGATTTCCCTGATGAAGCCGACGACATCCTCGATTCTACACCGCGCGATGTCGAAGAGCCCCTCGATAAATCTATCACCTAGCAATCTGCGGCTTTGTAATACCGGGCAGTGACACACGATGTGCTCAACAGTTTCCAGCTCCTCCTCATCCTCGCACAACCTACAGAAATCTGGTGTGCCGACGGCCCAGTTTCTAGCCATTGCCCTAATGGCGCAATGACCTGTGATCAACCCTATCACGGCTCTTAAAACCTTCTTGTCTAGACCTAGAAGTGTCTCGGTTTTCGCAGCGTCCAGTCTAGGCCAGATTGACCTTGACACTCTGCAATCCCCCCTTACTTCCCAAGACACGTTGATTTTCCTGACTACCCAGTCTGATATCATCCTGTAGTAGTGGCTTTACCGATTCTACCCTAATTGAATCTACCCCTTCCGAGCCCAGTCTCGCAAGTTCGTCAGCAATCTCGTTGCCCTCAACATTACAATGGCCCGGGACCCAACACAGTCTGATCCTATACTTGTCCGTCAGTGCGTCGATAGCCTTTTTACAATCAGCAACCAGCCTAGATGTGACCTTGGGTCTTTTCAAGGCTTTAAGCGCCGCCTGGCTGTCGACGTACAGAGTGTCCTCTTCCCCTTCTACAACATGTCCAGACACCAGCTCTGTGGCTTTTAAAATCGCCAACACTTCTGCCTGGAACACACTACAATCGTCTGGTAGTCTGTAAGACATGCGTGTTCTGGTTCCCAGGATGTGAACACCAGCACCGGTGCCCGTTTCCATTTTTGACCCATCTGTGAACACCGCAACCCCGTCATACAGTTTATCAGACCCCAAAGAGGTGTAGAGAAGCAAGCGGGGAAAACAAAATGGCATGGCTTGAATTTTGAGGGGATTTTTGACACTTGCTTTGTGCAATTTTCGTTCGTTCAGAGTTGATTTAAAAAAATGAAATTGATTGGCTTAATTATTTATATATATATATATATATATATATATATATATATATATATATATATATATATATAAATATGATTTTAATAATTTCTTGTAAAATTTCATTTTTTGTTTGACTCATTTTTATTTATTTTGTATTTTAGTACGAGCGCATATATTTCTTTGAAATAAAGCACAAACAATAAAAATTATGAATATGAAATCAAAAGAAAATGTCAAAAACAAATTCAAGCCGATTGCATGAAAAATTTCATCGTAAAAATGTGCCATGAAATCCGCTGCAACTTTAAAAGAGACATAAAAAAATGGCATCGTATAAATTCGGTCTAACACTGCAGCTGTAGAAGCAAAAACCACACGAGCAACTAACTTTTATTTTCGTCTATCATTCTTAACAGCTGCGATACCAGACGGTAGATTTTGTACAACAGACAGACTCGGTGCTGCCACAATTTGATTTCAAAACACAATAAATTTGAAAATTCAATCTTCCATTGCATTGTTTTTCGTATACAAATGAGCACAGCTTTGCCACACTTTTTATTATATTCTTTTGTTAAGTAAATGTATGATGGTGAAACTCAAATCGGTAACCGTCGGTTATATAGTGCCTGTTAACCAAATCGAGAGTTAGTTAATTTTTAATTAAAAATAAAATAACCATACATTGTGAAAAGGGGCGTTAGAAAGCATAAAACGAACTTAAGCTTGACTTCAAATTTTATCTGTATGTTCATCAAAAAGTTTTCTTAAAGCTCGTGATCGGGGATGGGAAAGGTTGTGGAGTAAGTTAAATGCTGATTTCCTAAAAGTTTTTGGAAGATAAGGTCTTGCACGACCTTATGAGACATCGGAGTATATTTTTATATTAGGGCCAGGAATCGCTATTTATTTTAGTTCAAGTCCGGAAACCGAGAACAAAACATCCTTAAGTTGTTTGTCAGAGTTTTGTGCTTCTCCAAGTTTAATATAATCAATGGAATTCTGGATACAGCGTCAATGTTATCTTCGCCAGATAATGTGCAATATTTTTGTTGTAAACTGCCCGATAAAATCTAAATGGCGGTATTGCCGCGGTGATGGTTTATTTTGATTGAAAGCATGTATTAGAGGTTTGTGGTCGGCGTACAAAGTAAAATAACGGCCTTTAAGCATATACCAGAAATGCTTAATAGCGGCCTTTGTAGTTAAAAGTTCACAATCATACGTACTATACTTTATTTCGGCAGGACTTAATTTTTTTGAAAAAAAAGCTAGAGGTTACCATTTGGAGTTAATTTTTTGCTCAACAACTCCACCAATAGCAAAATTGGAAGCATCTACTTTTAACGCAAGTTTGGCATCTTCAACAGGTTGAGCTAGAAGTGTACCTTTGGCGGTAACTTCTTTACATTTAAGGAAATCTTCGGATTCCTTTATTTTTAGCATCTTTCAAATATGCATCCAAGGTAGCTTGAAGTTTTGCTGCATTAAGGCCCAACTATAATATGCATAAGCTGGCTTAGTCAAAAAATGAACGAAAAGTCTGCCAAATGCTTAAATTCTTTTTTTTTATTCGAACTTTTGCAAAATAATATTTTTTTACATTTTTGCGGTTTGTGTAGTTTTGACCAAAAGATGTGTGCATCACTCAACTCATAAACAATAAAACACTCTTTCTTTTTAATTACGATTATTATACAACGCCTCCTTTTTTTCTTATAGAAACTTCTTTCTTTAAACATTTTATTTTAAATTTAGATATAATTTGTTCACTTTCGTTCTCCATTGCATTTTTTTATGAACGTACATACATATGTAAAACACAAAGCAAAAACAGTTGTTTCCGAACGGAATGTGCGATCGGTTTCGGACTTTGCTTAAGCAAATGACATTTGTCGAAACTTAACAAAAAGTGTCTTTAAGTACATTATAGTTTGCCACATATGATTTATATGTATTTTTTGATAACCCAAAATTTCATTGATATGGAATCGCAGAAAATCAATTTTAGAGGAACCAAATACACATTTAGATGCGTATATGGCGATACCGTATTTTCGAAAACGAGAAAATACAACCTTGTTATTTTTCGAAGAAATTCGTAAAGTCCAAATGGAGTAATTATGGCTGGTTAGCAAATATCGTCAGGATGTATTGAAATTTGGTGCTATGCACGAACCAAAGCTAGCTTTGTAAAAGATTTGCAACAATGCAGTTGTATAACTTGTAAAAATGGTATTGGATATCTATATAGTTTCCGCAAGGTCTCCAGTCATCATTCTTTTTTAAAACCATTTGCAATGGGTTAGACCAGTTGCTTTTAGAAGGACGTATAATATTATTGTGCAGTATAAATTGAAATTCGTTTTTTTATCTAAGGGCCTTGCTTTAGCATAAACAGGGGAATTAATTGTCTCAATACGATGATAAACAGCATTTGTTTGCCTCCTAGTGACATAGTAGCATTGTGAATCTCTGGAAATTGTTCCAAAAACAATAGTGGAGATACCAAGCGAAGGTTCTTTTTTTAAACGTGCATGAGCAAATAAAAGTGTTGTCCCGTCAACTAACCTTTTATGTTTTAAATCAGGTAGTAAATTAAAATGGTTGAAAAATTTGATCCAATAATGTATTTATTCACGTCTGCGATTGTAAATACCACGAAAATGTTCTCCTTAGGCCGAGAGTTAATTGTAGAACGACAGTTTTTTGTTTTGATTGGTGTATCATTTACGGCAAAAAATGTGTATGAAAAAGTAAAATTGTTATCTTTAAAACGATGGTCCTTGGGAATTCAAAAACTTTGTTTGACAATAAATCTGTAATAAATAAGCATCTTGAGGTTGTACAAATGTCATCGGTAGCCACGTTCTCCGATGTCGAATTTAGTTTTTTTTTGTAACAACAGGGATTAATGCATTTTGTTGCTTTAATACCACACCTGTTGTGATACCAGCAGTTATCATGATTAAATTCTCTTGATTTACTGCTAAGTCGACTTCGGTATTGACTTAATTTCTTAAAACTTCTTTCTAAGGTTTCATTGATGAAATGGAGATACGTTATCGATATCTATATTTGAAACTGTTGGAGGCTGTTACATGTCCATGATTTTATCCGCTTAAACTGCCAATTTATTAACGTCTTGCTGCTCACTTAATGCAAGAATGGCACGAACATTTTCAGGCATTTGTTCAAGAAAAATTTATTGAATTACTTTTTCTTCGACCTATCCTTGTCCCAAATTTTGAATTGTACGTAAAAAATGTGAAGGCTTCTGGTCTACTAAGGATTGGCCACTCAAAAGTCGTTTTAGTTTACATTCATTTGATTCAGAAAATACTGAGATAATTCTCGATTTCAGTGTCTCATACCTGTTTCCTGGCTGTGCGTTCGTGAGCGAAGCATATTGACTGTTCCTTTTAATCGGGGTACCAATTTATAGGTACTTGATTGGTAAATTAAAACAATAAGTAACTATATTTATTACACAAATATTTATTAAAGCGAAATAATATTGTTACGTTTTTACTTTACGTTGGGTTCTTTTAATTGCAAAATAAATACACACTGTTATAACTTTTACTGTAAGTCACTTTATTTATTAATACCACTGTTCAGAAATACAGCAAATTGTTAAACACTCTTAAAATTTTACAACTTAACTCTTTGACTTTTAAATTAATACTGCCATACTACTCGCCAGCACGATTCACTTATATAGGTGATCTAAAAGCACCAGAATGTTCTATTCCAGACAGATCTGGCAGATTCGATTGTTATTGCTCTTGTTTTCTGTTTGTGTGGTTGTTTATTCCTTTATACCTGTTTGTGTGGTTGTTTATTTCTTTATACCTGAATGTGTGGCTGTTTATTTCTTTATACCTGTATGTGGGGCTGTTTATTTGTTTATGCTTGAATTTATGTATGTGGCTGTGTATTTAACTGATGAGTGTTTATTTAATGTGTGTGTGTATATGCGAATGTTTGTTTAAGGCGTTACTCTTTATTGTTTGTTTCATTCTTTCATCATTGTAAGAAACCAAACCATTAATGTTGTTGTTGTTCGAGAGTATTGTGGTTCAGAGCCTATAATGAATAAATTCTTCTTTCGTAACACTAACCCCTTCTCAAACCTGTTCGTCCCGAACAGGCACAGATGTACCTTTTCCATAGTTGGCTAGCCGCTCCAAGTGCACAACTTTCATTTTTGATCTTGGGCTCTGAAACTTCTGTATTCTGTAAACTACGTCATTTAGCCGTTTTATTACTTTATAAGGTCCATCCCAATGAGTTTGTAGTTTGGGTGATAATCCTTTCTTCCGTTGTGGTTTAAAAAGTAGAACCAGTTGTCCCTCGTTAAATCCCTCAGAGTTGGCAGCTCGATCATATCTGGCTTTCATTTTATCACTGGTTAATTTTATCCGACTCCGCACGAATTCGTGAATCTCCTGAAGGTCCCTTTGTGCCTGACTAGAGTTTTCGCTTCTCCTTCTGCCAATGTTGGCTTAACACCAAACTCTAAATCTGCAGGCAAATTTAGCTCAGATCCAAGACTATTTTCGCTGGTGTTCGTGAGGTGGAATCGTGAACAGCTGATCTATATGCCAACACAAATTTGGGTATATGCTCATCCCAGTCCCTCTGATGTGCGCTGACCACTTTTCTCAGGTATTCCTCCAGGGTTCGATTGAATCTTTCGAACATACCATCAGATTGCGGATGTAACGGTGTCGTTCTGGTCTTTCTTATTCCGTATACTTCGCACATCTCTTTGAATGTAGCGGATTCAAAATTTCGGCCTTGGTCGGAGTGTAGTTCTAAGGGAACACCATAGCGACACACCCAGTTGCTTATAAAAGCGTCTACAATCGTTCTGGCTTCTTGATTGGGAATGGCATATACTTCCGGCCATTTGCTAAAATAGTCCATGACCACTAAAACGTATCGGTTTCTAGCATTACTAGCAGGGAAGGGACCTGCTACGTCCATCGCTATACGTTCAAAGGGAGCGCCTGAATTGTACTGCTGAAGCTGCCCCCGACTCCTTCGTACTGGACCCTTTGCTGCAATGCACTCCTGGCAATTGGCTATCCACTCGGCTACAGCTTCTTGACAGCCGACCCAATAAAAACGTTGTTTTATCTTTTAAAGCGTCTTCGTTACACCAAGGTGACCTCCGCTAGGACCATTGTGGAATTGTTTCACGACCTCTTTGATCTTGGAGGATGGCACGACGATTAAATCTATCACAGTTTTGCCATCTGTGCTTTCTCAGGTGCGACATAAGTAGCCATCCTTCAACCTTAGACTGTTCCACTGGGCCCAATATGCCTTCGCCAGCGGACTTTCTGGTGAGATCTCACTTCGCGTCGGTCTTCTGTCTTCCTCTTTAGCCGCTATAACTTTTGCCAATATGGGATCCTTTCTTTGTGCTGTCGGCCAGTCTTCACTAGATTCTATATGTGTAAGCCGAACATCAATAACGAGTTCTTTTCTCTCCGCCTTTGTGCAATGCTTACACCCCAGATCACATGGCCGCCTAGAAAGGGCGTCTGCGTTGTTATGCTTGCCTCCTTTTCTGTGCTCAATACTAAAATCATAGCTCTGAAGTCGCTCTATCCAGCGTGCAAGCTGTCCTTCAGGGCTCTTGAATTGCAGCAACCACCAGAGTGCGGCATGATCTGTCCTCAACGTAAAATGTTGGCCATACAAATACTTGTGGTAGTTTCTTTCAGGCTTCGAAAGTACTCTGCTGTAGTAGTCTATAACCTTTTCTGTCCCATCTACCACTTGCGACAGCACGCCTCCTATTCCATATCCGCTTGCATCAGTGTCTAGCATGAATTTTTGCCCAGCTACTGGATATGCCAGGCATAAATCGGCACAAATCTTCTGTAGTATGTGCAGAGTCCCAAGAAACTTCGTAACTCGTGAAGATTTTGAGGACGAGGCCAGTCTTTTACTGCCCGTATTTTATCTTCATCGGTTGATACCCCCTCTGCTGTTACACGATGCCCCAAGTATTTGACTTCCTTCTGAAACAATGCTCATTTCTTAACACTGAACTTCAGTCTAGCCGCTAGGTGTTCATCGAAGGTCTTTCCATGATAATTATGTCATCCAGATACACCAGGCATGACTTCCAATTGAGTCCCTTTAACACTCGTTCCATTAAACGCTCGAAGGTGGCTGGAGCGTTGCAAAGACCAAGTGGCATAACATTAAACTGCCATAAACCATCGAGAGCACTAAAAGCTGTTTTTTCTTTATCTTTGTCAGCTATCTCGACTTGCCAGTAACCGCTCTGTAAATCTAGCGTAGAAAACCACTTGGTTCCTGCTAGCGTGTCCAAGGAGTCATCGATTCTTGGTAGCGGATAACTGTCCTTTTTGGTAACATCGTTGAGCTTTCTGTAGTCAACGCAGAATCTAGTGCTGCCATCTTTCTTCTTTACTAAAACTACCGGCGAGCTCCAAGGACTCGAAGATGGTTCGATAATTCCGTCTCGCTCCA
The DNA here is from genome assembly GCA_949628195.1 of Phasia obesa. Lineage (NCBI taxonomy): Eukaryota > Metazoa > Arthropoda > Insecta > Diptera > Tachinidae > Phasia > Phasia obesa. The sequence goes on along the minus strand of OX451219.1, from coordinate 48,108,256 downwards.
TTTCGTTGACTAGCTGCTTTACTTTGCTCTGCTTGGCTAGGGGAATGCTCCTGGGGGCTTGTTTTATGGGCCTCGCTTCGCCAGTATTTATTTCATGCTTCACTATTGCCGTTCTACCTTGGCTTTTATCTTTTAGGGCGAAGACAGAGGCGTACTTTCGTAGCAGCTGCTTGGCTTTGTTTCTGTCAGGTGGCTCCAGCTCTGCTACCCATTTCCACACGTGTTCTGATAGTATTTCGCGCTATTTAGTTGACAGTTTTTCAGGCTCCGAGTCTCTCTCGCAATTAATTATGGCCTCTGCTGGTGTACATTGGGCTATCTGAGAGTTTAAACCAATTACCTTTTCACTGTTGGATAGATTTAACACTCTCACAGGAATTTTTCCATTCTTACAGGTTTTCACGAATGCTTTTGCTGTAATTGTCTCACTCTTAATTCCTGATGGTTCTATCACCCACAACCGGTTGTCCTTACAATCTTCCTCCATACGTGCCCATATCACAGTTTCTGCCTGAGGTGGTAATTTCTGGGATACTACAGCAACCAACTTCCTTACTGCAGATTTACTCACATATCCAATATCAAGGGGTATTTCGACGTTTCGCCAGATCATTATTTGTTGCCCCATGCGCAGATCGACTCCATGCGTGATCATAAAATATGCGCCAATAATAACTTCGTCCAAGATATCGGCAACAATGAACACATGGTCCACACTCATGTTGGCTATAGTTAATCTGACTTTGGTCTTACCATAGACAGTAGCAGTTGTATGACTGCAGTCTCGAAATGACTTTTGCTGTTTCTTGAGCCAGAGCGTAAGTAATTGTTTCAGCAAAGGATGTGTTTTGCTTAGCGCAAACTGCGTGCTTAATATCTGGGTCACGAATACAATTAACAAATGCCTCCACTTTGAACTGTTCTAGAAGTGGATGGTTTTCCCCAGGGTATATTAGCTACACCAAGCGCTCTATCTCCGTGGCGAAATCCTGAAGCGTCTTATTTGTTCTTTGCACCCTGCCACGTAGCTCCATTCTATACAGCTCCTTTTTATGATCGCCGCCATATTTGCGCTGCAACGCCACCATTATGTCCTCATAATTATTTCTGCAGCTTGTTGGTAGGCTTTCGAGGACTTCTGCTGCAGATCTTTTAAGTGCCAGAATCAGCTCAATCGCTTTCTCTTCATTGTTCCATAGATTTTTACTGGCCACTGTCTCGAATTTAAATTTTAAGACGTTGAAGGGTATGTTGCCGTCGAAACTGGGTGCTTTTATCCTATTTGTGTTTTCAGCCACTACTCGTACTGGACTCTCTCTTATTTCCAGGCTCATAATTTTGTTTTCAAGCTCCTGTAGCTTTACATCGACATCCTTTACCTGTAGTTCGACGCCACTAGTTTCTAGAAGATTCACTTTTCTGTTTAACACAGTTGCACTTCTACGGCAGAGATTTTTTCGTCGAACTTGACTTCTACGTAGTCTACTCGCTTATTAATGGTTTCAGAAATTTGTAGAAGGTTCTCGTTGACTTGTCCCAGAAGTTTCTCATTATTCGCTCTAGAAACTTCTTGAATCTCAGCTAGAAGTTGTTGATTTTTCTCCAGTTTCTCATTTACCGTTTCCAGAAGTTTCTCGCTGTCTCCTGAACTTCATCTCTTACTTCAGCTAACAGTTTTTCGCTGTTTGCTCTAGAAGCTTCTTGTACTTCACCTCTTACTTCAGCTAACAGTTTCTCGCTGTTTGCTCTAGAAGCTTCTTGTACATTTTCTAGGAGCATTCTAGAGTTTTCTCCCATTTTCTCCATCATAGCGGCGAACATCGTATGTTACTTGCTGTTGTTGTTTCACGGCTACATACCTCTACCACCTCTTTTTCATCGAACTCATATGCGCCAATGTCCATGCCACGACGCTTGAATTCATCTATGAGCCTCTTCTTCAGTTGTCTTTTGTTACCAGCTGTTGGCAAATCCAGCTTACTCAACTCCTTTTTCAGCTGCTCCACTTTAAGTTCTTCAAATCTCATTTTCATTTATTATTTTTTTTTTAAGTTATTTTATTTTACAATTTCACTTCTGTCACCAATTGTTACGTTTTTACTTGCGTTGGGTTCTTTTAATTGCAAAATAAATACACACTGTTATAACTTTTACTGTAAGTCACTTTATTTATTAATACCACTGTTCAGAAATACAGCAAACTGTTGAACGCTCTTAAAATTTTACAACTTAACTCTTTGACTTTTAAATTAATACTGCCATACTACTCGCCAGCACGATTCACTTATATAGGTGATTTAAAAGCACCAGAATGTTCTATTCCAGACAGATCTTGCAGGTTCGATTGTTATTGCTCTTGTTTTCTGTTTGTGTGGTTGTTTATTTCTTTATACCTGTTTGTGTGGTTGTTTATTTCTTTATACCTGAATGTGTGGCTGTTTATGCTTGTATTTATGTATGTGGCTGTGTATTTAACTGATGAGTGTTTATTTAATATGTGTGTTTATATGCGAAGGTTTGATTAAGGCGTTACTCTTTATTGTTTGTTTCATTCTTTCATCATTGTAAGAAATCAAACCATTAATGTTGTTGTTGTTCGAGAGTATTGTGGTTCAGAGCCTATAATGAATAAATTCTTCTTTCGTAATAATATTATATTTAAAAAAAGGAAAAAAAAACAATTTGGCAAGAAAATATTAATGTGTAATAAAAAATCTAACGTTGATGATTTAAATTTAGCAAGTAAAAAGTTGCAGTTATGTAGATACCAATACATGATATTTATAGCCAAAGGAGGGATATCATCACATACGAATGCAAAGGCTTTCATCGATCCGACGGCAATAACTCAATCTCTCAGAGAATTGGGTATTGACCAATCGATCATCATGTTCATAACGAGCTAAAGCCTGTTTCGCACTATTATACAAGTATTAATACTTTTGAATAAAATGCAACTATGATCAAATCGCTGTATGATATTTTTCAAAAAACAATACCAACAATTATCTTTGCATTTTCCTCAAAAGTATTAATACTTGTATTATAGTGTGCATCGGCCGTAAGTAACAGAACGATATCGTCCACGTTTTTCTCGGCGAGCATTTTCAAAATAGTGGTAAGGGGCACACCACAAGGTGGAGTGTTGTCCCCGCTATTATGGAACATAGCAATTATTAAGCTTCTCAGAGATCTGGGGAGAACAGAGTGGACTGAGTGTCAGTCCAACCAAAACCCTTCAGATTATCCGTATTGAAGGGGATACCACCAACTCTATCAGATTGTGTGAAGTACCTGGACATAATCTTAGATAGTAAATTATGGTGGAAACTTAACATCCAGGCTAGAGCGTCCAAAGCTATTACAGCAATATACGTATGTAAAAAAGCCATTGACATGACTTGGTGGATGAAACCGATTATACTTTACGGAGTCATCGTCTGGTGGAAAGCACTAGACACTAGGGCAAACACCTCTATTGTAGAGAGGCTATTACGTAACATGGCGATCATAATAACAGGAGCCATTATGGCAACACCGACGAAGACACTTTTTGTCTGGTTACCAGTATATTTATATTTATGTCCCAAAAAGGGAAAAATGCACATCAAATATCGTCCTGGAATGCCGAACATCCTTAAATGCGATGGCGAAAAATTCAACGGTCACCTTTAAATGGGTGAGGGGACATGGGACTACTTTAGGCAACAGTGTTGCTGATGAACTGACAAAGAAGGGGTCTTTGCTTCATGATAGCTCCATTGACGTCTATTGTGGCATTCCTCTTTCTGCTTGGGAGCAACGAATAAACCGTGCTCTTTATTACCTAGCCCAGGTCAGATCGTCCAACGAGTCAACTTGTTTAACGGCAAGAACGATCTGGCCCTTGCTGGATCAGAAGGGGACTGCTTTGGTACTTCGGATGCCGAAAATGCAATTACGTGACAATATCAATGGTCACTGGGCATTGTTTATTTGGAACCCATGCAAGAAGAATGGGCCTCCCCTTTTGTTAAGACATGTTGATGGTTAATGTAGGCGGGGCTAAAAGGATGTATTCGAACGACAAAGTTATTATATTTTAGTTTGACAATTTTTTTTAGTAGTATGTTTGTGTACCTTCTCCGAAAGCTTTTTCATACAAATAAATGCTCCAAGGGCGTGGCATATTTTATTCCCGCCCACTTTGTGTATAAAACAACCAGAAAGAATATAGGTCATTTGGTAGGAAAAACATAATTTATATTTCTAATAACGCACTGCAGAAATAGATTGAGACGTAGACAGACAGTGTATAGATTTGTTGTGTTTCTTAAGCAGGAGATCATTTTCAAGAAATAGGTTGACATATTGATAAGAAATATTTGTGAAGGGGGAGATATTGAGTAAATAGTAAGAATTTATGAGTGTAATGATCTTATGTGTGTGGAAAGAATGTTGGTCATTGCATAATGCACTGTGTAGATAGAGATTAAGAAGTGGACGGACAGAAATAAAATTGCATTTTCGAATGTGGAGATTGGTTGTATTTTTGAGAGCGTGGCAATGTTCTTAATTATGGAGATTTTAAAAAATCTTAAATTTATTGGAAAACAAACCAAAGAAATGCTTGTATGGGATAATGAAATTTTTTTAAGAGTAATAAATTCTTCCAGCTAATTGCTTAAGCGTGATATTAATATTAAGGTTTAGTGCAAAGTACAATCTCATGTATATCAAAGAAATGGAGAAGCTGAACACAGCAGACAGACATATTAATAAATGTGAAAATATGCTAACAAGTGTAGTTACAGATAGATATGAATATATAAATATTTTACACATTATGAAAAATACACAATCTAGGAGGTCATTGAATTTTGATTTTTGGTTTTCGTTCAACAGAAGCGATATATGAAAAGAATGCTAAAGAAGAATTTAGATTTAAATTTTTGTTTTTTTATTTAATAATTTTGTATGTTTAGAAAATCGTGTGGGGTAAATATATAATCTTTATCTATAACTCTATGATGCTATGAAGTAGCGAAGTACAAACATATGGTCAGATTGACAGATGGGCAGACTAATAAATAGTAGACGGATAGTGTGGAAGTGTGAAGGTCATTTTTATGTGGAGTAAATAAAGAAGAAGTCTTTAGTGTTTGGGTTAGTTGTTCTTCTGTTTATGTTTTTAGGATGTTGATGAATCAATATTTTTTTAATTTGTCCCGCATCAGTGCGAAAAACGAAAATTTACATATTCTATTTATTTAAAATTTAAAAAGTAGTCGTGATTTATGAAATTAGTGCTTACAATGCAATTAATGTATAAACAAATGATTTCAATGTAATTTTTTGTTTGTGGAATTTTATCGTCATAAGTTTTGTATAAATAGAGTAAACCAAGTGGATTTATGCTGATGAATCAAGTTCCCTGCTCCTCAATAAAACTGATATTTTGTCACGCTAAATATTTTGTCATGCTAAATATTTTGAATGCCAGCGATCATATATAAAAAGATTTCAAGGAATTACTATTTACATACATTTTATATTGCTTAATTTTTAGGGTTCAATGCTCTTAAATCGTATTCAATGATTTCGGCAAGAGTTTATTGTTCCACTATAAATTAGTAGAATTATTGAATTATTACTTACATACTTGAATATTCGATTTGTTATTGTTATTCTAGGAAAAAATAATTCTTATGTATGTATGTGCGTTTGTTTACAATGTTTGGTAAACAAACGGTCATAAACAAATTATGTTTTATGACGGTTGTTCTAGTGATTTTAAATGTAAAGAAAAGAAATAAAACTACATATAGGTGGGAGAGCTATAACTGCTGATTTCACAATATAGTTTTGCAAAATATGAGCTTGAGTAAATGATCATTTTTTTGCAAAAATGACATCGAGGCCCCACATCTTTGAGGGCCCATAAAAAAAACCTGGAGGACTTTGGGGAAAACTGGGAGACAGGGGTCTTTTTTTTTTGGTCTTTTATCACGTAGTGGTGTCCGTATATGGTTATTTTGTCATGACTTAAAAAATTACACAGTGTGTAATTGTAATGTGAAGGTAAATAATATATAAAGTAAAATGAAATACATGTATTGTGATAGTAATAATACAATAATAAAGTATACTAATAAAGTATGTTTAATGACTTATATGTATGATTTTAAAGTGTTTTATATTGTAGTATATAATTTTTGTGTTATTTTATATGTGTAATGATAGCTTATACTTATTTTACAATGTGTTGTATGGCTTAATTTTATTGTTATGTAAGGTTTTTTCTTTACCATTTTAATCTATTGTGGTGTTTACACCTTCTCTACTTATTATTTTAAATGGTATGACTTTGGTTTTTCTTTCTATTTTCTACTTTAACTAAAACTAAATCTCCAACCTCTAAATTCAATTCATGTACATATCTGTATTTTGATGTTCTGTTTTCTTTTGTATTAATCATTAATTCTTTTGCTTTATTTAAAGCAAACTGTAAACTGATTTTTAATTCATTTACATAATTTTCAGAGTCATAAATTTTATTAGTGTTTTCGAGAGTGTCAGCTGGCAAGCATGGCAATTTCCCTGTATCTACATGTGGTGCCGTATTATACGCAAAAGTAAAATATGGAATCCACTTGTCCCATTCATGATTTTTTGCAGACGTTAACAAAAACTCATTTAAAACTCTATGATTTCTTTCAATAGATCCTAAAGTTTCATGGTGGTAAGGTGTCGAAAATATTTGTTTGATATTTAACAGTGAGCATATGTTTTTCATTAACTCATTCGTAAATTCTGTTCCTCTATCTGACTTAAGTACCTTAAACTGTCCGTATTTTAAAATAAATTGTTCAACTAATGTTTTGGCAGTTGCAAGTGCATCTTTGGTTGACATAGGATGCGCTATAACGAATTTAGTCAGTTCACACTGCATGGTTAGTATGTATCGGTATTCGTTTGAAATCCGAAGAGGTCCTACGGTGTCAATTGAAATCACTTCAAAACTGTTATTTGGTGTGTCTGTTTGTGTAAGTGGGTCTTTGATGTGTTTTGTTTGTTTGTTTATATTCCATTTGTCGGAATACGTTATAAATTTCTTGACCATCTTGCTCATGTTTTTCCATATGTATCTTTGTTTTAGTTTATGATCGTTTTTCTAATTTCTAAGTGGCCTGCGTGTGTGGTGTTATGGAAGTCATCAAATAATTTGTATTTTAAAATATCATCTGTTACTATTTTTGGGGCATTGTATATTAATATTTTTAGTTGAGGACTTTTATTATTTGTTTTTATTTTCTTGTAGGCTTCTTTTAATTCTTCTTTTGTATACTCTTTAAATATTTTATCATTATTCGGTACCGCTAATTCTTTAATATTTTCTTTCTTCACTTTAGATATCAGTTTCTTCAGTATCGAATCTAGTTTCGCTGATTTATCACTGAATCTTGCTAGCTTATTTTCATTATTATTTATAACCTTGGTATGTGATTTCTTCATGGAACTGGTTCCGAATGAATTTTCGTCACGTCCTATGTGCCCTATATTTTTTTTATAATTATATCGATATCTTCTATATTTTCAACATTATTAAATTGCATTTGCTTCATATTCTTTATATCATTAATGGAGCTGCATTCCCATATTTGAAGTTGATCAGGCTCCTGAGAAGTACAGTTTTCCAATTTATTTTCTTCTGCGCGCGTTTCTTTTATTTTTATTCTTCTATTTTCTTTATTCTTACTTTTTTGTCTCATTATTTATTCTTAATTTTTCTCTTTTATTTGCCTCGTTATTATTTGTTATTTTTTTCTTTTATGCGTCATTGATTTTATTTTTCATCGCCCTTGTGGTTACTGGTATTGTCTTTTTTTTCATCACTTTCCTGTGGTATCATTTGTTTCAACATCTCTGAATTAACTTCTATTCTAGAGAGTGCATCCGCATTTGTATTATAAAATCTAGTCTTATTCTTGTCATTTTAGATGATGGGTTCTTATGCGAGAACAGTGAGATTAATGGTCTATGGTCCCTTACTACTATGATTTTTCTACCGTACAAATATGGTCTAAAAAATTTATGCTCCAATGAATCGCTAAGAGCTCCTTTTCAATTACGGGTTTATTTAAATCATGTTTCTGTAATGATTTACTGGCATAAGAGATGGGTAAATCTTTGCCTATTTCGCTTTGTCTTTCAGGTTTTCAAAAGCGTTTTGGCACTCGTCTTTCCATAGAAATTTTGTCTTTTTCTTTAGTAATGCGTTTAGATGTTTGGCAATGTCAGCAAAGTCAGGAATGAATTTTCGGTAATAGTTGCAGAATGCATCGAATCGTCTAACTTCGTCCGTGTTTTTTGGGATTGGATAATTTCTTATTACGTCATACTTTGCTGGGTCTGTTTTTACTCCGTCTTTTGTTATTAAGTGTCCTAGGTAGATTACTTCTTTTCTTAAAAAACAACATTTCTTTGGGTTCAGTTTTAATTTATATTTCTGAAGTCTGTCTAATATTTTAATTAAATTTTGGTTATGATGGTTCAAACTACAACCGTATATGATTATATCGTCTACATAGAGAAATGCTTCTGATTCTAATCCTGATAATGCTATTCTAAGCATTCTTTGAAAACTATTTGAAGAAATTTTTAGTCCAAATGGGAGTCTTTTGAATTGATAGTGTCCTTGTGGTGTTGAAAAGGCTGTTATTTGTCTTGAGTCTTTTTCCAATTCAATTTGGTGAAAAGAGCTTTTCATGTCAAGTGTAGAAAACCATTTGGCGCTGCATAATTTGTCCAAAATATCCTTTAATCTAGTTAGTGGAAATTTGTCATTTACGATTTTATCATTTAGCTTTCTAAAATCTACTACCAGTCTCCATTTTCTTTTGTCTTCAATATTTTTCTTTGGTACTAAAAGGAGGGGTGCATTATATGGGCTAACTGATGGTTCTATTATGTCGTCATTAAGCATTCTCTCAACTTGTTCATTTATTACGTCAGTGTGTGCGTGTGGTAGTCTATAATTCTTTATGTAAGCCGGTGTATTGTCTGAGGTTATAATTTTCTGTTTATAAAAATTGATTACTGTCAATTTTTCATTCTCTAGTTGAAAAACATTTTGATATTTCCTAAAAATATTTATTAGTGTTGTGTTTGCGTAATCATCTTTTTCATTCAATTTTAGCTCTTTTAGTATTTCTTCAAAACGTTCGTCATTCTTAGTGTTTGTGTAATTTAATATGTCATACATTTTAAGTGGGTCAGTTTGTAGTTGAATGCCCTGTAGAGTCACTGTATCGTTCGTTGTGTTTAAAATTCTTAGATGTGTCATGCCGCTTTTTGGTGCTATTGAATTACTTAGAAAAATTCCGTCTTTTAATTCGGTATTAAAAATTACACAATCCTTTAAGGTTTAATTTTACCGCTTGTATAATTTCTGTTCTTGGTGGAATGATTATTTTTAATGTAGCGAATGATTTGGTTTGCATTGGTAGAATTATAGTAGTATTATTTGTAAATAATGGAATGGTAAATGTTTCATGGTCAATTTTGCAAAGGTATTTTTTTAAGAAGTCTCTACCTATTATTCCGTCTGTTTCTATTGGAAAATTTGGATGCACAAGATGAAAATTGTGTGTGCATTCTTCGTCTGCTAATGATAGATTAAGATTTGTGGTTCCTATTGAATTTATTTCTTATGTAGTGATTCCTGTCAATTTGCATTTTTCTTCTGGTTTGATTTGTTTACCTATGAATTCTTCACGCATGCGTCAAAGTGATATGTCGGCGCCTGTGTCGACAAGAAATGTTAGTTGTGTATTTTTGTATTTAGTGAGTATGTAGTTTGTATTATTGTCTGATACTTTATGTATTTTTAATGTCGGCCATCCGGAATATTCGCGTATTCCGGGCCTATTGTGTTTCCCGAATCATGTATAGTGTGTATGTGTCTATTTGTATTCTGTCTATAATTGTTGTTTTGGTTATTTCTGTTGTTGTTGCCAAAATTAGTGTTCCTGATGTTATTATTATTGTTACCAAATCTTTTGTTGTTGTAATTGTAGCTATTGTTCCTGTTATTGCTAAAATTGTTGGTTCTGTTGAAGTTAGTGTTATTCCTATTATTATTGAAGCCGTTATTCCTGTTATTGTTTTCCCTGTTTCCATTTCGTGTATAGGAATGGAATGAATTATAATGAATTTGTTCTCTTCTAAGATGTAGTATTGAATTTTGATATAATTTTTGCACGTTCTCCAATTCTAGTGCTAGCTCAAGAGCTTCTTGTGTTGTTTTTGGTCTTGCCGCGAACAATGTTGGCTTGTAGTTATCATTTATACTCTTCATAAAAGTGTCTAGCGCTAATTTATTATTTAATCTAATTATGACATTCCTTTCTGCCTCTGTAGCACCATTACCTAACTGCTCAATTTCTAATTCGTTCAGATTGTCTATGATGGCTATTATTTTCTCGTTATAGGTATTGATATTCATTTTTCCTTGATACAATACATTTAATTTTGCTTGTAATTCAGGTATGGTTTTCGTGTTTTTGTATCTTTGTTTAAGGGAATATTTTAGAGATTCGAAATCTTCTAGTTTTGTGCTTCCTATCGCTGTTCTAACATTGGAAGTTAATTTGGCATGGTAAACATACTGTAGGAAATCGATTTTTGCTGTTTCCGATAGAGTTTTGTTAATCAAATCTGCTGTTATGAGGAAACTTTATGTACTTGCCAGTGAATAGTGCGAGTGTTTTTGAAACGGTTCTTAGATTGAATGCCGCCATCGTGTCCTCTGCTGTTTGTGCTAGTTCTCTATAACTTCCTAATAAAATTTCCTTAAATTTTTTCTAAACTGTGTTAAATTTTAATTTTAATGCTACTATTGATTTAGTTTCTTTGTGTTCTGAAGGGTTACTGCGTATTTCGAAAGAAAAATTGCTCGAAATACAATGTAAAAGACATACAAATTCGAATGATTTTTCTTTCGAATCGAAATACGCAGTAACTCCCCTGTTACTATCTGAAATTTCTCTTTTATATCATTAATGTGTTCTAATTTGTCTAGTATTGTTTGCTCTCTATACGTCCTATACGTTTCTTAGAATTTCTTTTAATGTTAAAATATTTTCTTCCATTTATATGTAATGGGTGTAAAAGAAATTTTTCCTTTCTTGATTAAAACGTTTTATTATTGTTAATTGTGGTGCGCCTCCTTATTGTCTTCTTCCTCCCTTGATTTGCCTATCTCGTATCCCGCTATAAATATCGGAATTGACGATAGTGTTTTCTTCCATCATGTCATGCTTTTGTATTTTTTTTTCTTTTTGCTGTGTTTTTTAAAGATTTCTTCTTTGATTGCTGCTATTTTGCTCCGAGCTTCTTGGGCTCTGTCCCAGCTCGGTGGTAGATACGTTTGCCTAACTATCCGCAATAGCTTCGTCAGTTGGCCTCCTCTCTTTTTCTTGGCTATAGTTACGTCTACCTTGGGGATGGTAATTAGTCGTTCTTCGTGGTTCCTCGCCTGACGTTTATTTTAATCTTCTATTGAGAGTTGTTTGTAGTACGGTGGTGGAGTTTGTTGCGGCACCAATGCTTCTGGGATGTAGTGCTTGCTCATAAATCAGGATCACTTGGCAGGTCCTTGGTGGCAGGATCGCCAAGTAACGTTATGTAATGTAAAGTGTGTAAGGGGAATTATTTTCTACGGGTGCAAAGCGGATTAGCGACGAAGATAGTGAAGTTTTCAACCGGCTGAAGTTTGCCACTAGTTGAGCTACTAATTCTTGCCGATCTTACTAAGTTTGGACAGTACGGCGACATTTCATGCCCGAACCTATGTAAGTATTCCTTAAACACACCGTGTCCTGTTAAAAACTGGGTTAGGTAGAAGTTAAGGTTTCCAGTCTTTCTACTGAGCCATGTTACAATGTTGGGTATCAATAAGTGTGTCCACCTCCCCTTTGAGGATAAGTCCCACCTTCTTTGCCATTCCACTATTGTTTTGTGGCTTTCTTCTCGATTTATGGAGGTTACATTATTAATCTGTTACATTATCATCCGATACTGTCCTGAAGTGCACAGAGTCTGTGTACTGTAGCTACTTTCTTTCTGTATGCCTCAATCCTTAATGTGTGTGCCCATATAGGGGCTGCATACAACAAAGATGAGTTGATTACTGTTGCTAGTAATTTTCTTTTTTCTCCTTTTGGTCCACCTATATTTGGTAGAATCCTAGCGATACATCTTTGTATATTTAGTGCTTTAGAACAAGCGTACTCGATGTGCACCTTGAAATTTAATCTGTTGTCTATCATGACTCCTAAGTATTAGATTGCTGCCTTAGAGCTTATTTTTTGGTGGTAATTAACACCGCTTCAGTCTTTTGTTCAGCAAGCTCGAGGTTTGAGTATTTAAGCCACTCCTGAATCGTTGATATGGCCTGATTTAGCTTTCTTTCTAACTCAGGGATATACTTGGCTACAGCAACTATGGCAATATCATCAGCGAAACCTATTATTTTTCTTTAGTCAGGCAATTGAAGCCTTAGAACTCCATCGTACATTATGTTCCACAGGAGCGGACCAAACACTGATCCTTGTGGGACTCCTGCCGAAACTTCGTATACCTTGGTTCCTTCATCGGTATCGTAAAGAAATTTTCTATTTGTGAAATAACTCCGTATAATATTTATAAGATATCTTGGCATATTTATTGTATTTAATGCATCCATAATACGGTCCCATTTTGCGGAGTTGAACGCATTTCGCACATCTAGAGTGACAACAACACAATACTCTTTGGTTTCCTATTTCCAACGTTCTCCAGATATTGCATCAGCAGCAATGTCTACAACCGTTTTTACAGCATCTATCGTAGAGCAAGATTTTCTGAAGCCAAATTGAGGCCACCTCTTTACTCTGTCATCTTGCCCATCGTATCCAAAAGGCAGATAGGGCGATACGATGACGGTTCACCAGCTGGTTTATCTCCTTTTGGAAGCAGGACAAGTCTTTAAATCTTCCAATGATCTGGAAAGATTCCTTCAAAGAGACATTTTTGCAGAACGCTTTAAAATAAGTGGGATACGATCTTTAACAAAAGCGTCGGGCATATTATCTTCGGGTTCGATTTGCTCTTGAGCTTCTTCGTTACGACTCTGTAGGCAGAACCCCAAGGATTTTGGTCAGCCTCATTGCAGAGTCGTTTAAAATGTTCTCCTTTGCTTTTTTTTGTGATGGCCTTTTGAAGTCGAGTCCGAAGATATTTAAAATGTTCTACCATTTGAACATGGTTGCTTTGTCCTCTCGATCGTTGAGCTGTTCGTCTTACTTTCAGGCAGGCTGCTCTGAGATCTACTATTTCGGCGTTCCACCAGAAGCAAGGTGATCCTTTTTTATTTGGCCTTCTTGGTGGCATTGATGCATCACAAGCTTTTTTTATAATTTGAGACAATTTCTTCGTCATCTGTTGTGCATTCCCTTTATTAAGTGTACCCTCCATGATGGTGTTGTTGAAGGTTTCTTCGTCAAAAAAAGCTGTCCTTCCATTTCGGCCCAATCGGGATCATTTTGTTTAAAACCCTACGTCTACTTTCTTTGATTTTAATTAACACTGCTTGGTGATCGCTACGGCTATATTCCTCGCTAACCCACCAATCTATTCTAGACATTAACGAGCTGCTGACAAAAGTGACGTCAATTATTGAGCTTCTACCAATTTTTCTATACGTTTCGCTCTTTCCGCCATTTGCTAAGACTACGTCGATAGTTGCAAGGGCTTCCAAATGGTTACGTCCCATTTTGTTTGTAAAGCGACTACCCCATTCTGTTGCCCATGCATTGAAGTCGCCTCCTATAACAACTGGGTATTTACCAGTGGCGTCACTTACGAGTTCATGTAACATGTCATCATATTCCTTTTCTTTCAAACTCGGAGGTGCATAACAGCTATAAAAATATATGCCCCTAATCTTTGCACGAATAAAGCCATTATGTTGGTCACCTATGTTCTATAGCAAATCTGCCGCAAGGCCAAATTGCTGCTTTTGTAGTTTTATCGCTTTTCCATACACTACTGTTTCTTGCTCTGTATGGTTCACTAACAAGGACAACATCCGTTTTATGCTCTCTTACTGACTGAGACAGTAAGTCGTTTGCTGCTTCGCAATGGTTTAGATTTATTTGCATAATATTTAACTCCATCTTTTTTATTTTTTATTTGTCAGAGCTCTTCTAAATGTCGGGCATCTACTGCTACCTGCAGTATGCGAAGATTCTGATTCTTCATTTGCCATGCAAAACATGCATGACGGTTCCTTTTCGCTTGTCTTTGCTATGTGACCCTCTTCTCCACATCTTCTTGAACGATCCTCATTACTGCAATATTTTACCAGGTGACCATATTCAAGACATCTGTAGCACTTGACCAGATCCTTAACTTCTCTTGTGCGCCAGACTCCCCAGCATGTCTCTATTTTCTTCCGCTTCAAAAGGTTTTCGGCACTGATTACCGGAAGACTGACTTTGGCAATCTGAGGTCTTCCAAATGCTCTTCTCATACTAATAACCGTAGCTGCATCATCGTCGTTTAAGTACTTTTGACGCTCCAGAATGTGTATTATCTCCTCTTTGGTTGTAATCTCGTCAATATCCTTAATTTCTATAACTCTCGGGGTTTCCTGCAGAGATTGACCTATCGCAGCTTTATACTGATCCGTTTTTCCACTAGTATTACGGAGTTGAAGTATTAAGCTTCCATTGTTTGTTCTCCTTATCCTTGCTACTGCCTGACCTAGCTCACTAAGACTAGCGTCGGTTTTCACTTTACGCAAAATGTCCGCATAAGAGCTATCTCCTTTGGCTTCTATAACTAAGGCGTCAGGTTTCATTCTCGTTTTTATCCGAGACTCTCTTTCCTTCTTCTTCCGTTTTGAAATTGCAGTTTTCCAACCTCCATCATCGTTATCTTTGTTACTTTTAGATGGGGCTTCTACTATTTTTTGGGATTCTATTATGGGTTCTAGTGATGGGATATCTACCACTGGTGGGTTTTGAACTTGTGGTGCGATTTCTGTGTCTAAGCTTCTATTACCGTTTATTCGTTTTGCCGATGGGTTTTCTGGTTCTCTATATGGTTTTCTCTTTTGTTCTATTTTCTTCATCCAAGGAGACGTTTGAATACACTTATAGCTTTCTTATAGCTTTCTTCGCCTTTTCATCGTGGTTCTCGATCACCGCTAGTTCGTATAGAGCTTTAATGCTCTCTATGGCATCTCTCATGGGCTCTATGGTATCTCTCATGTCACCAAATTGCGAATAACACTTCCAAATCTGCAGAATACTGAGGGTTCCTGACTTGATACTGCTTCTATCAGCGGCATAGACCCTTTAGGTTGTGGTGATCTCCGTATTTTGGAGCTCGTGGACTAGCATTGCAGTCATATTCTTCGGTTGCTTCGATTTGCTTGCTGTTTTTTAGGGTTTTATTTACGTACGTTTCCATTTAATTGGGCCCAAACTCATGGTCGTTGTCTCCACCCGTAATTGTCTAGTCGCCTTTTTTGACCCCATGGTTATCTGTGCCTAGGCAGGGAGGCCATGCTAGGGTTGACACAACACTTTATGGGTAGTTGCGTTCAGAGCCAGGTCGGCGTAAGCCAGGAGATACTACCAACTTAATGATAACGGGTTTTGAGCGTTCCATGAGACTTTCCACAGTTTGATTTGGGCGGAACACGTGGCAGCATTAGTCCGTCAGCCCTTTCAGTAGAATTTCACTCCTACTTACTGAAGTGTCAGGATACTGTCAGCGCCAGCCGTGTTCGTTAAATCCTTTTCGCAGTTCCGGTATACCTTAATTAAGACCTTACCGGGCTCGGCCTTAATACCCATAAAAGGTCCGCAATATTTACACATTTGGATCACTTAGTGTACTCCCATATTTCCACTCAGGAAAAAGTGGGTTAGCACTATTTAAGGACGGCGCTTACTCGTCCTGTCGCAAAGAGTTCAATGGGTTTCTAAGATGTTTTCAATCTCACCCTTCCTCTTTGCCGCTCTTGGTTGGGGACTGCTTATTAGATATTCGCAGTTAACCTACATATCTGTAGGCCTTTCGGCTATCCACCACCTGCCGACCCCCATGGTAGCCTGAGCTTAGCCCCATGTTATATGTATATGTGTGAGTGTGTGTATGTGACATGATAAGCAGGGTTGTCAGATATGGCGATTTCTCGCCAAACGTGGCGATTTTCTATCTTATTTGGCGACATGGTGACTTTATGGCGATTTTTCATTGACTTTTGGTCAACATTAGAAACTGAATTAATGAATATGAAAATGGATAACAAATTAAATGAAGTTGTTTTTTTATATTAAAATATGATTTTACTTCTGGATACCGGAAACTTTCGGAACATAAATTTATTTAATATTTCGTATTTTAAAAGTTTACGAATATCTTTCGATTTTAAAATGTTGCAATTTTTTATCACAAACGAAATTTTTTATAAATTCCAACATACTTTTTGATACTTATCAACCATAATAGAAAACAATAACTTTGGTTTTAGAAAGATTATAAAATATATGATATCTAATTATGTACAGCTACATTAGTTTTGTATTTGATGTGGTAATTCCAATGAATTTTTTATACTTATGTTTTACATACAAGGGAAGTTTTGAAGTAAGAATTAAGTTCGTTTAATTCTCTCTAAGTTGAAGGAATATTTTTTTTACAGATTAGGTGATTAATTTTAAAGAAAAATTATATTTTATGCTGGTAATTATTAGATAGAATGATCGATTTCAATAATGAATTCTACCAAAACTCGACTGCGAAACATATGCTATAAATTGAAATAGGGCATGAGGCACACATCTGTTGATCTTTTGCAATATTGAATACATTTTATTTCTATAAAACATATTCTAAAACAAATCCCTTAAGGATGGGTATGTTCAGATCAGGGATGGTAAGTTAAATTTTCAAATTATACCAACCAGCTTTTTAAACTGTACTTTTCGAACAGAAATTGTTATATATAAATTTTCCTTGTGAATTTAAATTTTAAATCAACTTTTATTCGAGATGTTGGAAAATCCTATTCATCTGTGTGCATGGACACGGCATCAATATCGGTAACTTGCTTAACGGATCGAAATAGAAGAGGTTTAAGAATTCCCAATCCAAACATGCAAATGTTAAACTAACTTTACAACTGTAGTTCTGAAGTCGTCTGAGATTCTAATGAAACTAATTGAAGGATATTGGTGCTCTGATTATTGGTTATTGCATTGGGACTATATAACAGAAATTTTCGTAGTGATGTGATTTATGAGAATACGTTTTATCTGTCAAGGTTGCACGGTATTTCGCCCTTTCATACCCTCTCTAAACTATCGACAGAAGAACTGGATAATTTAAATATTTTCTTCTTGTAATTGTGGTTCTAGTAAGATAGCGAGATTTGTGGGAGAAAAATATTTATTAAGTTTTTACTCGCTATTTTCGTTAAGCTCATCTTTATTTTGATTTCTTTCATTTTATATCTTAACGATTCAAATCTATGTGTAAGATAGTTTTCCTATTTTTGTCTCAGGTAATATAAAAAAACCGTTATGCTGGAATTTTTCGCTTAAAAGCTGGGTATTTTTGTAATAACAATGAGGTTATAAATAAAGTTTTTTAAAGTTCCAAAAATTAAAATAACAACAATAGATATTTCAACGTAAAGCCAGCAAAACTTTTATATTCTACCAAATTAGTCATTAGTGTACCATTGTAATTTCAAGTTTAAAATGGATCAAAAAAGTACAATTATTTTAACTTTACCAAACCTGATCTCCATTTATTATAACAAGCACTATTTTTCATTGGTTTAAGTTAAAATTTTACCTTTCTCGTGTTCACTTTTTAAATAAATAACAAAATTTTTATAAATTTTGGAGACTTTTTTCTATTTTTGGCGAATTTTAGCTATTTCGATTAAATTTGTTTTGTTTGATTTGTTAAAAATATTTTTAAAATTAAGAAATATTGTATATATTAGAGGAAAATCTTAAGAAAAAACAGTTTTGGCGATTTTTCACATCGATTTTGGCGAAATAGGTGAAAATAAATCTGACAACCCTGATGATCAGTGACTGAAATTTATGGCATAAATGGTTTAATCATAAAAGTGCTTTTACACGGCGTGTATTTGTCATATGACTTGTCACTTTTCCATGTGTAAATTCTATATACGTCGTGTAAACCCTTTCAAACATAACATGTGTATTTTCCATGTGTACAATACATATGACATTTTTCATTTAGAACGTGTTCTATTTTGATGTGACAAAGCATCTGACATCCTGTAATTCCAACTTGATATTTTGCTATTTTAGGTTTTTTGTGGTACCAAAAGCATGAAAAGCGTGGCAAAAGCACTACTTTTGCACATTTGTATCAGCTGTGGTTGGCAATACAAAACTGTGTGGCGGAAAAATTACATATTATAGGTTATGTCCAAGGCGAATTCATACCAGGTGGAGTCGATAGCCCAGCTGATTGTTTTTTGCTCTCGTTTTTTTGCTAATGTCTTGTCAAAAAATACATTGTTTCATATCTGCTAATCTAATGTCAAAGTTGTTGTTTTGTTGTAGTTGTTGTCCTACTGCTCACACCTGGTATGAATTCGCCTTGGACATAACCTATAATATGTAATTTTTCCGCCTTGGTTATGTCATATGTAATTACACATGTACGTTTGAAAGCAAAAATTATAAACCGTATGTAAAATGTCTATTTTGACAAACACATGAAATTACATATGGGTTATCAAATTGACAAGTCATATGACAAACACACGCCGTGTAAAACTATTTTAAGGGATTATTCGGCATTATTATACTGAATTCAGAAGTGTTCTTAACAGCGATGCCAACTTAGTGCTTTCATCACTATTTTTGGTGCTTTTTAATACCTCAAAACGCCAGTTTTTAAGCTTAAGTGCCAAAGTGCTTTTTAGTGCTTTTAGCATGGATTGTATTTTAGAAAATTTGTATCAATGAAAATATGCAGTAACTATTTTTACAAGTGTAATGTATACATTTTTCGTCTCCTTTTTAAATAACATATTTTAGTGGTATTTTTATTGGGAAAGTATTTATGTATTAAACCATCAACAATTTGTTTTTACTTCTGTCAAACTATATATGTACATAAATAATATTTTATATGAGTTTGACATTTGTAAGTTAAGAAATGTAGTTACTTTAATAATGCAACTACCTCCTTAATGTTCTATTCGTTTATGTTATACCAAAGTCCCGTTACAAAAAGAGTAAAGAACTTAAAGTGAACAAAAACTTACAAATCTATTGAAAAAAGTTCATTATTAAAATAAAACTATATTGCGTGTAAAAACTAAATTAATTACTAATTAAAGTTAGTTATTGTTAATAAACCTAATACAAGTTTATATTCAAAATAAAATTTAAAAGAAAGGTATGTAAGCAAAGATCCATACATACATACATATGTATGAAACAAATCTAGTTTAATGCCATATCATATTAATTTTTATGATGTGGCCGTAAACTAGATTTAAGCCATATGTATATATTAAAAAAAACAAATTAAAAAAATAAACGATTCTTAGATGGATTCAAATCGGAAAATGTGGGAGAAAACTCCGCTTTTTAAAAAATGGCTTCACACAATTTATGTATCAAAATAAAACTAAAATTTTTATTAATAATTATTTTTTTTTCCATTTTCCTGTTAAGTAATAAAATAAGATTAGTGCTTTTTTGAGCTCAAAATAGTGCCATTTTTTCCTTATAATGTGCTTTTTGCTCTCAAAAAGTTGGCATCACTGGTTCTTAACTTTATTTCAAATTTAAA
Organism: Phasia obesa; assembly: GCA_949628195.1. Taxonomy (NCBI): domain Eukaryota; kingdom Metazoa; phylum Arthropoda; class Insecta; order Diptera; family Tachinidae; genus Phasia; species Phasia obesa. The sequence goes on along the minus strand of OX451219.1, from coordinate 48,088,369 downwards.
CAAAAACAATGGCTAACTTTACTTGTGAGATTTGTAACAAAGAGATTAATCACAACACATCTTTGTGTAGACCGTTTAGATAATACTACAAATTGTTTTTAATCAATTTTCAAAAACCGCATCGCCACTTACTTATTGAAAAATACTAATAAAGCTAACGTAATACCAGAGAACTTTTTATATACAATTAATGAAAAAGTGATCAATATTTTAAAAGATGTGTTACAAAAACACACAAACATAAAATTTAACATTGATATATTTTGTGAATACGTATTGATTAAGGAAGAAGAAGATTCATGTATCATCGAAGTAAAGTCCCATCAGACTAAAATGGTTATTGTCAGTATATCTTCGACAATGTATCAATGTACAAAATAATGATGAATATTGTTTCAAGTGGGCTATTATATCAGTATATAGTATCCAATAGATCATTCAAAAAAAAAAAAAATTCAAAAAGATATGCATCCTATAACGTTAGAAACATTAGTGATGAAATTATAACGTTAGATAAAAATATTGTTTTAAATTTTAAAAACATGAAATTTCCTCTGCCGACTAATCAAATAAAAGTCTTTGAAATCAACAATTCTGATATAAGTGTGAATGCCTTTGGTTTAAATGGTGATAATATAGTGGGTCCATACTACTTCACTCAAGCAGAAAGAGCCAATCACATTACTTTGTTGCTTTTAGAGGATGGCGATAGATTTCATTATGTATGGATTAAAAACATATCAAGGTAACTAATTTTAATTATATACATATTAAAAAAATTAAATATTGAAAATGTCTGGTCCTTCCCGTTTGCTATTTTGCAGATTAATAAAAAGTCAATTAACAAAGCATAGACGACAAATACTTGTGTGTAACACCTGCTTGATTTACTTTCATAATGAGGAAGGCTTACGGAGTCACAAAAAATATTGCAACAAAATCGTTACTACGTTACCTTCTACAGACAACAATTTTGTAACCTTTCGTAGTATACGCTGATTATGAATGTATTCTAGAATCAATTAATGTTCAAAAATCAGTAAGCGTTAAATCTATACAAAAGCATATTCCATTTATTTGCCTATACTTATTACGAAAAATGTTCTTTTAATATTAGTTTAGATATATTTAGAATATATAGTGGTGATAATTCACCAAAACATTTCTTTACTAATTTAGTTAGAGATTGTTTAGATATATATAATAATTATTTAAGTATAGTTAAACCTATGAATTCCTTAACACCACTTTAACAGATATAACAAAATGAGGACACAATTTGTCATATTTGTAGAAAAACTTTATCTGCTGAAGATCGTGTGATATATAGAGGACCGACGCATAACAAATGCAACTTAGAGTACCAAATCGCACACTTCATCCCTATATTCTTTCATAATTTTTCAGCATATGATTGTCATTTCTTTATAAGGGAGCTTTCATCTATTAAAGGTTATATAAATATCATTCCATTAAATAAAGAGCTATATATTTCTATATCTAAAAAAAATCCCTATAAATGAAAAGAATACAATATTAGTTCTATTCCTAGATTCTTGTAGGTTTATGCCATCAAGCTTAGAAAAACTAGCAGGGTATTTGTCCGATGACGATTTAAAAACTGTAAAATCAGTATACCAAAATGATGATGATTTCAATTTAATGAAACGTAAAGGCGTATTTCCATATGACTATCTAGATTCAGTACTTCGTCACGAAGAAACACAACTACACTACGATCATACTTCTTTAACATACTTACTAATGAGTCGTGTAGTGTAGATGATTACGAGCATGCTGAAAATGTTTGGAATACATTCAATTGTACTAAACTCTTAGACTATCTTCTACTATACTTAAAAGTAGATGTTTTATTGCTTTGTAATGTATTTGAAAGTTTTCGTAAAGTTTGAAAAGCATTTACAATTTAGGTCCCTGTCAATATTATACCACACCGGGTTTATCTTGGGATGCAATGTTAAAAACAACGGAAATAGAGTTAGAGTTGTTGACTGACATTAACATGTACAATTTCATCGTGCGAGGTATTAGGGGAGGTATTGTCCAATGTAGTAAATGTCATTCAATAGCTAATAACAAATACGTTAGTGATTATGATCCTAGAAAAGAATCAAATTACCTAATGTATTTAGATGTAAATAATTTATATGGCTATGCAATGTCTCAATATCTTCCCTGTAAAAATTTTAAATGGTTTGAAAACTTTAATGTAAATAGTGTAAAGGATGATTCACCATTAGGTTATATATTGGAAGTAGATCTAGAATACCCAAAAACATTACAGGACTATCATAGTGACTTTCTATTTTGTGCAGAAAACAAGAAAATTTAAAGTACGATACAGAGAAAATTAGTAAGAGATTTAAATAATAAAACCAATAATATGATACACTTAAACAGCTAAACAGCCTGTTTGGCTGTTGCTATTGAAAGAAGCTATTTAGCTGTTGAAATAAGCTATTTGGCTGTTGAAAGAAGCTGTTTAGCTGTTGAAAGAAGTCGTTTAGCTGTTCAATAGATAAGCAGCTTCAGAAGCTGTTTATAAATCTAATCCATTTACTGAATAACTATTCGCATTAAAAAATCCCTATTGAGCAACAGATGGCGCTGTTTGAAAATAAAACTGATAAACTAAAATAGAACATTAACGTGATTGTCATGATATAAAATAGTTTTTATACTAAATGTTTTAACAACCATATTACGATGTCAACATGGGAAAGTTAACAACCATGTTACGACGTCAACATGGGAAGTCTACATTTAACAATTATATTAACAGTAAAATATGTTTATGTGTAGATAAATGCTAAAGATTCCTTATCAACATCTCTATTTAACCTACATCAAAATTACCCCCCCCACACACCTCCTCAATATATACAAAACTATATTGAATACTAAAATAAGGCTTTTCGTCTACCTATTTGTCAGTATGTTCGTGTGTCTCCGAAGCTCTGTTGAACGAAAACCAAAAATTTAAATTCAATGACCTACTCTTAGATTATTTATTTTTCCTAATGTGTAAAATATTTATAAATTCTTATCTTCTTTCAACAGATAAACAGCTTCTGAAGCTGTTTATAAATCTGATCCATTTACTGAATTAAGTTTATATGACAGATACACTCCCTAAAACTCCACGCAAAACTGAATATGGAATTATCAATTTAGACTCTCACAGAGGAGATGGTACACATTGGGTAGCCTACTACAAAAATAATGATTATGTGGAATATTTTGACAGTTTTGAAAATCTTCAACCACCTCTAGAAGTACTAAGATATTTAGGATATAATATAAAATATAACTATAAAAGATATCAGAAAAGTAATTCTTTTAATTGTTTGCAGTTTCTAATGTATTTTCAAATAAAGAAATAAGAAAAAATAAAAATAACACATTAAATTTCTTTTAAAATTTGTTTCACTTTTATATTTCATTCTTAAATCGAATCTATGAATTTTTACATCAGGAATTATTTTCCTTTGTATTTTTTCCGATCTCATAACAGAGGCGGGTTAAATCTATTCTTATATCACTTTCCTTTAATTTCTTTAATATATTTATTTGTCGTTACTTGTGTTTAGTATTAGTATTTGATTAAAAACACAATTTTGTTTTTTTCTTTGCTCTTTGTATATTATTTTATTTTTTCATATGATTGACTTAATTTAAATTACAATGTGTTGTTTATTATAAAATAGTTATATTATTTTCTAAATGTTTACAATGTTTTAGTTCTTATAAAGCACTTAATTTAATTTTTAAAATTGTTTTGCTCTTATATCTAGTCTAGTCTTCCATAAAATCTTTGTTTATTTGGTTGTGTTGAGTTCGCACGGCGTAATACAAACTTTTAAGAGCTACACAATATTAATATTAAATATTAAAACACTTTACTTTTGCTTAAATATGCACGTTTTGTTTATTAAGTATTAATCTGCGTAAATTGCGCTTTAAAACAACTTGTTTCCACCGTCTCACAATAAGAACTACTTTTTTTACTTTAAAAAATGATCTTTTGATTTTAAATATTTTACAAAACAAGAGACTACCGTTATTAATCGGAACATTAACAAATTTAGTACAATTTAAATAAATATTTTAATAGAGTAAATAAGGACAACGGTGGAATGAGAAAATATGTAAAATAAGGAATTTGTGTTTATATACATATATGTTTGTTTGTATGTAAGTAAATTACAATAAAATACAAAATACAGTGGCAGCGGTAACAGGTTGTATAATGCCCCCATGAATATGTATTAATACCATTTTCTCTTATAAATCGCTTATCATCTAAATAACTTAAAGTTAGTTTATTTATGTATTGTATATAGACTTGATGAATCTTAGATCTAAATATGTACATTGATTCATAATACAGTCTTTTCTCCAACAAACGTTTCCTAAAATCATTTATTGTTAGTTTGTTGGTTACTCTTTGTTTTACTGCCTTTATTTTTTTTTTATTGCCTGATCTACTCTATCTATGTTTATAAAATACATTTTAGCTCGCAAACCAATGAATTCCTTAATAATTTTTCTATTGCACTCATCTTTCATCATCCCTATTACGTTTTTGTTAACTAATGGAAAATTATAAACATTATCTTTCGGATATGCAGATGTATTAAAATGGATATTAAGATCACTTCGAATATCATCTGTTTTAACATTATACATATATAAAAGAATCGGTATCCATGTAATTGAGATTAATATTTTCACGATATTTGAGTTTCATATAATCATAATGACAGTTGTACATTTTATACTTTGATAAATCTAAAACGGAAAATCCAATATATATGGGTTTACTATATACTTTATTACATTTCAATGGCAACCATATTATCATGAATTTTAAGTGCACTGTGTAAATTTGGTTTAGCTATAAGCCCTAGCTCCTAACCGTTTACCTGTACTCTCCCATTCACATACTATTTTAATGTCTTTCCACTTGTCAACATTTTCCTTAGTCTTACCGTATACCGCATTGTTTAGTAATTTAAAAAAATTTTGTTCAAAGGAGTTTTTAGCCAATGTTCTATGATGGTTATTTATATCAATATATTTTTTCAACCAATTCGATTGATTAAATTCAAGAATTCACTGTTCGTTTTATTATTTAAATCTGTTACTAAATTTCTCTGTTTCGTACTTTAAATTTTCTTGTTTTCTGCACAAAATGGAAAGTCACTATGATAGTCGTTTAATGTTTTTGGGTATTCTAGATCTACTTCCAGTATATAACCTAATGGTGAATCATCCTTTACACTATTTACATTAAAGTTTTCAAACCATTTAAAATTTTTACAGGGAAGATATTGAGACATTGCATAGCCATATAAATTATTTACATCTAAATACATTAGGTAATTTGATTCTTTTGTAGGATCATAATCACTAACGTATTTATTATTAGCTATTGAATGACATTTACTACATTGGACAATACCTCCCCTAATACCTTGCAAGATGAAATTGTACATGTTAATTTCAGTCAACAACTCTAACTCTATTTCCGTTGTTTTTAACATTGCATCCCAAGATAAACCCGGTGTGGTATAATATTGATAGGGACCTAAATTGTAAATGCTTTTCAAACTTTACGAAAACTTTCAAATACATTACAAAGCAATAAAACATCTACTTTTAAGTATAGTTTAGTACAATTGAATGTATTCCAAACATTTTCAGCATGCTCGTAATCATCTACACTATACGACTCATTAGTAAGTATGTTAAAGAAGTATGATCGTAGTGGTAGTTGTGTTTCTTCGTGACGAAGTACTGAATCTAGATAGTCATATGGAAATACGCCTTTAGGTTTCATTAAATTGAAATCATCATCATTTTGGTATACTGATTTTACAGTTTTTAAATCGTCATCGGACAAATACCCTGCTAGTTTTTCTAAGCTTGATGGCATAAACCTACAAGAATCTAGGAATAGAACTACTATTGTATTCTTTTCATTTATAGGGATTTTTTTTAGATATAGAAATATATAGCTCTTTATTTAATGGAATGATATTTATATAACCTTTAATAGATGAAAGCTCCCTTATAAAGAAATGACAATCATATGCTGAAAGATTATGAAAAAATATAGGGATGAAGTGTGCGATTTGGTACACTAAGTTGCATTTGTTATGCGTCGGTCCTCTATATATCACACGATCTTCAGCAGATAAAGTTTTTCTACAAATATGACAAATTGTGTCCTCATTTTGTTATATCTGTTAAAGTGGTGTTAGGGAATTCATAGGTTTAACTATACTTAAATAATTATTATATATATCTAAACAATCTCTAACTAAATTTGTAAAGAAATGTTTTGGTGAATCATCACCACTATATATTCTAAATATATCTAAACTAATATTAAAAGAACATTTTTCATAATAAGTATAGGCAAATAAATGGAATATGCTTTTGTATAGATTTAGCGCTTACTGATTTTTGAACATTAATTGATTCTAGAATACATTCATAATCAGCGTATACCACGAAAGGTTACAAAATTGTTGTCTGTAGACGGTAACGTAGTAACGATTTTGTTGCAATATTTTTTGTGACTCCGTAAGCCTTCCTCATTATGAAAGTAAATCAAGCAGGTGTTACACACAAGTATTTGTCGTCTATGCTTTGTTAATTGACTTTTTATTAATCTGCAAAATAGCAAACGGGAAGGACCAGACATTTTCAATATTTAATTTTTTTAATATGTATATAATTAAAATTAGTTACCTTGATATGTTTTTAATCCATACATAATGAAATCTATCGCCATCCTCTAAAAGTAACAAAGTAATGTGATTGGCTCTTTCTGCTTGAGTGAAGTAGTATGGACCCACTATACTATCACCACCTAAACCAAAGGCATTCACACATATTTCAGAATTGTTGATTTCAAAGACTTTTATTTGATTAGTCGGCAGAGGAAATTTCATGTTTTTAAAATTTAAAACAATATTTTTATCTAACGTTATAATTTCATCACTAATGTTTCTAACGTTATATGATGCACATCTTTTTGATTTTCTTTTTTTTTTAACGATAGTGCTGATATAATAGCCCACTTGAAACAATATTCATCATTATTTTGCACATACACTAATACATTTATTTTTTGATTAATGTTACTTTCTAAATGTAATATTTCAGTTAATGACCAACCGCTATCACGCTCCTGAAATTCACTCATCTTTTTAATAATAACATCACGTTGTTCATTAAAGGTTAAGAATATCATCTCTTGTCGAAGATATACTGACAATAATGATGGGACTTTACTTCGATGATACATTTTTTTCGCAATTTTATTTATTGTATCTTCAATATAATTGAACTATCAATAATTACTCATATCTTAAGTCTAAAAAAATATACTTGTTTAGTCCAACCCGTGCTGGACAAAAAAAATTTATGTTTCACAGTTACTGTAATTTGCGGGTTATCCCTCTGATATACGGATGAGAGAAGCAGTGTCCCTCCTTCTTAGTCGAATGTAACCAGGCTCATTTAGTATGTTACGGACCAGCGGATTCGGATGAGTTTCAAGCTTCTTTAAGTACCATATGGCAAGTTTCGCTATTTCTGCTTTAACTGATGGCACGTTTAGATCTTTATGGATGTTCGAGTTTTTATATACCAAGGAGGAGATGTAATCAGACGAAGAAACTTATTTTGGTGCCTTTGAGTTTTTTCTACGTTGGTAGCTGAGGCAGTGCCCCATAATTGAATGCCATAACACCATATTGGTTTTAGAATTGACTTGTATAATAACAGTTTGCAATCTAAAGCTAGAGTAGAATTTCTGCCAATTAGCCAATTTAGTTGGACTGCTTTCAACTTTATTTGTGTTAACTTTGTTTCTATGTGGCGTTTCCATGTAAGGCGTCGGTCAAGATGTATGCCGAGATATTTGACGTCTGAAAGCTGCGGTATCGTTTGGTTATTTATCTGAATAGGGGGGCAAGATTCTCTACGCAGTGTGAACGTTATGTGACTACATATTTGTTCATTAACTTTTATTCTCCATTTATTCAACCATTTTTCTAAATTGGATATGTGGTCTTGTAAATATCATGGTGCTACTTCGGGTCTTTCGTGAATGCTTAAAAAGCAGTGTCGTCAGCAAATGTCGATGTGTGGACTAATATATCCTTTGTCGCTTAGAATAGGGTTAATCTTAGTTATTAACATCCTCTCAAACAGCTTTGACATATTTGATAAAAGGCTTATAGGTCTGTATGATTCAATTTTTGTGTGGTCTTTTCCTGGTTTAGGAATCATGGTAACCAAGGATACCTTCCATTCTGTGGGAAAGTACTCAAGACGTAAAATGGCATTAAAAATAAAAAGAACGGTTCTGCGGGCTACATGGGGCAACTCCATTAAGATCTTGTTACTGGTTTTATCAACGTCAGGGACTTTTTTGGTGTTTAAATCCGTTATTGCCTTTTCAAGATCACCAAATTCAAATCTTATCGGTACTGCAGCACTAGCCTCGACAACTGGCAACTCAACTATATCAGTCGATATATTTGGGGTAAAAACCTTTTTCAAATGTCCAGCAAATAAATTTCCTTTTTCGGTATCACTCCTTGCCCAGCCTCCAGCTGAAGTTCGCAAGGGAGGCTTACGTAAGACTGGCCTTTTAAGGTTTCTACAAGCACGCTATAACGAATAATCTGATTGTGGAGTTGCGTCTAGGTCTCCCAAATAGTTTTTCAGGGATGCTACTCTTCGAGGTTCCAGCATGTCTCTTAGCCGGTTCGTGCATTCTTTAAGTCTGCTTTTTAGTTGAGGAGATCTCTGTGATTGCCATTCTCTACGAATTTTTCTTTTATCAGCCAAGAGCCGTTCGATATCTGCAGAATAAATTTGATTGTATCTAGCTAATTGTCGGGTAATTGTTGACTGTTGGACAGCTGATTTGAGGTTTTGGTCAAAATCAATAAGACTCCGCTCTACATATTTAGGTGTTCTTAGCGGGATGTTTTCCGAACAATGAGTACTAAGATACTTTCTATATTTCAACCAATTAATGCTTGTGATAGTCATTGGTGATATGATGTTTTGTTTGTCCCATATATATACGATAGTGGGTGAATGATCGTTTCTCTCGGAATACCCTTAATCACGCCAAAATCAATAACATCCGGTATTTTTTGTCGATCAGTAGGCCAATAGGTGGGTTGTCCACTCGATATCACATTCAGACGCATTTTTGAAATTGTGTCAAACAAAACACGACCTTTAGGAGTTATTAGGCGTGATCCCCAAAACGTATGTTTAGCGTTGTAGTCGCCTGATGCTATGAAACAGGGACCTAGTGATTTGAAGAAATCGCTGTATTGACTCTCTGATATTTGAAACCTAGGAGGTGAATAAATCGAAGAAATAACTAAGTTTTGATGAAATTCTTCAATGCAGATGTTTGTTGCTTGTAGGTAATCTTCACAAAAAATCATACAGTAAATAATGTTTGATTCGAGCCTTTATTAGTATTGCTGAACCACCACATGCTCTGCCACGGGGGTCTTTGGTGTCATATAAGATATATCCATTTATTTTAAAAAAGCTATTTGTTGTTAAGTGAGTCTCTGCAACCAGAATGACATCAATTTGTTCCTTCTTAAGGAAGTACTCGAGTTCATTCTTGTGTTAGAGCAAGCCGTTTGCGTTCCAGAAACATATTTTTAACAGTTCATGGTTTGTTAAGTAACGCCTGCAACATAGTAGATTGCATGTGTACCATTTCTTGCATCATGCTGCTCATAGAGCTCATAAAACTGTTTATCGAATGCACTAATGTCTCGATGCTTGCTTGAATCTATACCTTTAATGACTACCTGTAGACCTTTGCTACTCTTCAGCTGATAGGTATAAAAGTTCTTTTTGAAGTTTTCAAACTCGTTTACTGCTTTACGATAGCTTCTTTCATCAATAAATTGTATTTTTGTGTCATCAATGTTACCACGCTTGATGGGAATTACATAAAATGAGTTCACGCCAATAATTGTAATTAACTTTTTTATTAAGTCGTTCTTTTATTTAATTTTCTCTTTATTAATCGTTCTCTCTCTTTTTCTCCCTTAAATAAACTGGAGGTGGTTTGAACGACTTAATTGCCGTTTTATGTTCACTTGTTTCACTATCTAAGATAGCAAAACCATTATGGGAATTTAGATATTGGTGCAAGCTGCGAAGACTTAGGGCTTCGACCTCTTTTTAATACCGTAATGTATCTGTCCATTCCCACTTGCGTCTTGGGTTTTACACTATCCATATTAGTTTTGGTAACACTTTGTACAGAAGGCGACTTGTTTGTAGTTATTTTATTGTCATCGCTTATCAAAAGCGACGTACAAGATTGGGCACGTAAAACTGGCGTAGTGTTTAAACACAAATTATTTTCAGTTTTTTTGTTTGTATTTAAATCAAAATTGTCTACATTTTTGTTACTTAAATTAAAGTGATAATGCCGTTGTAAAAAAAGAAAAAGGAGAGAAACAAAAAAATGTTTACAGACAACTTTGTTGTTGTATTAAAAACAAGTTTGTTTTTTTTTTTGCTTTTGTTTGAATTTATTCACACTTTTTGTTTTTGTCAATTGTGAGCTTAAAAAAATCGCGTCCGCACTTATCAACGCACAAACTAAAACTGGTGATACATGAATCTTCTTCTTCCTTAACCAATAAGTACTCACAAAATAGTTCAATGTTAAGTTTTATGTTTGTGTGTTTTTGTAACACATCTTTTAAAATATTGATCACTTTTTCATTAATTGTATATAAAAAGTTCTCTCGTATAACGTTAGCTTTATTAGTATTTATTTATAGAAATGCAATTTTTTTTATTATCTAAACGGTCTATACAATTATCTTTGTTTGTTATTTCGCAAATCATGTGACCAAAATTTTTTTAGAACATGTTCTTTACAACCATTGCAATATATGCTAACTTCTTCCTCTTTTGTGGTGTGAGCTACTACATGTTGGTGCTTAGAAAATTCTATTGGATTTGAAAATTTCAAATCACATGGTCGACATACATGTTCCTCATGATGCATTCTTATGTGACGTCTTAATGATGTGTTGTGATTAAACATTTTATTCCAAATCTCACAGGTAAAGTTAGCCATTGTTTTTGCTTAAATTGAAATTAAGTTAAGAACACTTCTGAATAATTATTTTTTTTCATATTTTATTTATTGAATCTTCAAATATATTTTTGAACTAACAATAATTACTCATATCTTAAGCCTAAAATAAAAATAAATATACTTGTTATGTCCAGCCAGTGCTAGACAAAAACAGATGTATGTTTCACGTTGCTGAATATAATTTGAATAAAAATCTCTGATGATCAAACTATTTATACCAAAAATTTCAGTTACTGATCATGACACATACACACTCACACATACACATATAAATTCATATAATGGGTGATTTTTTTGAGGTTAGGATTTTCATGCATTAGTATTTGACAGATCACGTGAGATTTCAGACATGGTGCCAAAGAGAAAGATGCTCAGTATGCTTTGACATTTCATCATGAATAGACTTACTAACGAGCAACGCTTGCAAATCATTGAATTTTATTACCAAAATCAGTGTTCGGTTCGAAATGTTCAAATGTGACAAATTTTGTTCAGCGATGAGGCTCATTTCTGGTTGAATGGCTACGTAAATAAGCAAAATTGCCGCATTTGGAGTAAAGAGCAACCAGAAGCCGTTCAAGAACTGCCCATGCATCCCGAAAAATGCACTGTTTGGTGTGGTTTGTGCGCTGGTGGAATCATTGGACCGTATTTTTTCAAAGATGCTGTTGGACGCAACGTTACGGTGAATGGCGATCGCTATCGTTCGATGCTAACAAACTTTTTGAAACAACTGAACTTGGTTGACATGTGGTTTCAACAAGATGGCGCTACATGCCACACAGCTCGCGATTCTATGGCCATTTTGAGGGAAAACTTCGGAGAACAATTCATCTCAAGAAATGGACCGGTAAGTTGGCCACCAAGATCATGCGATTTGACGCCTTTAGACTATTTTTTGTGGGGCTACGTCAAGTCTAAAGTCTACAGAAATAAGCCAGCAACTATTCCAGCTTTGGAAGACAACATTTCCGAAGAAATTCGGGCTATTCCGGCCGAAATGCTCGAAAAAGTTGCCCAAAATTGGACTTTCCGAATGGACCACCTAAGACGCAGCCGCGGTCAACATTTAAATGAAATTATCTTCAAAAAGTAAATGTCATGGACCAATCTAACGTTTCAAATAAAGAACCGATGAGATTTTGCAAATTTTATGCGTTTTTTTAAAAAAAAAAGTTCTCAAGCTCTTAAAAAATCACTCGTTACATGTTTTGTTCAACATTAAAGAGAGTAAGATTGAGAGAGAATACATACGTACATGCATATGTATGCTTTTTCCAACATTAAAGAGAGTAAGATTGAGGGAGAATACATACAATTCACAACACTATATTGTGAAATCAGCAGTTATAGCTCTCCCACCGAGATGTATTTATTTATTTTCTTTAGAGTTAGAATCACTAGAACAACCGCCATAAAACATAATTTGTTTATGACCGTTTGCTTACCAAATATTGTAAACAAACGTACATACATAAGAATTATATTTTCCTAGAATAACAATAACAAATCGTATATTCAAGTATGTAAAGTAATAATTCAACAATTTTACTAATTTAAAGTGGAACAATAAACTCTTGCCGAAATCATTGTTTACGAAATCATTGTGTACGATTTTAGAGCATTGAACCCTAAAACTTAAACAATATTATACTTTTTTCTTATTCATGCTGAGGAGCAAGGTTAGGTTAAGCAGGCAGCTCCAATACAGCTCACTTGGGTCCAAGTATTGGTCCCTTTGTGTAACCTGCAAAAGAGGACAGGAAAAGTGGGAGAGAGAGAAAAGAAAAAAAGCGTTGAAAGAAGACATGGGATAAAGTCACAGACAGACAGATAAAAAGTTTAAAAGTAGATAGAGAAGAGTCAGAAGTGTGGGGAGGTAGCCAACGGAGGGCAGGTTGGTCAAGCCAGGTTATTAACGAGATTGTCTATGCCTCGTCAAGTGTAGGTTGGTTAGAAAACCATCCGCTGCTTCTCAGAAAGGAATTAATCCTGCTCGGTTCCAAAATGGAGACACAGGAGAGGCTTGCAAAGCACCTTTGTCCAAGGTACTTGAGGCGTTGGTATTCTAACGCATGCTGAGGAGCAAAGAAATTATTTTGTCATGCAAAATATTTTTAATACCAACGATCATATTCAACAAGATTTCAAGGAATTACTATTTACATTCATATGTACATATGTGTCTATATGAGAAGTGTATGAATGAATATCAATTTGAATTGTTAAAAATAGTATAACATCAGCAAATATACTATTATGTTTATTAAAATTTTAATAATATGTTAAGCGTGTGGATTTCGCATTGATTTATGCTGATGAATCAATAATGCTGAGGAGCAAAGAAAAATTATTGATTAGCGATTTTTTTCGATTTGAAAAAGTTTGCTGCACTATAACTTTTGATCACAAGTATTTCGGAAATGGACCAATACCAATTCTGAATCGTATTTTTGTCCTCTATCGACTGGTTTAGGTCGCTATGCGGCACAAAGAATAGTTTCGATTTTATAAGTAAAAAACTATTTACCAAAATTTAGCGATTTTTTTCGATTTGAAAAAGTTTGCTGCACTATAACTTTTGAACGCAAGTATTTCGGTAATTGACCAATACCAATTCTAAATTGTATTTTTGTCCTCTATCGACTGGTATAGGTCGCTATACGGCACAGCGAATAGTTTCGGTTTTATAGGTAAAAACTATTTACCAAAATTTAGCGATTTTTTTCGATTTGAAAAAGTTTGCTGCACTATAACTTTTGAACGCAAGTATTTCGGTAATTGACCAATACCAATTCTAAATTGTATTTTTGTCCTCTATCGACTGGTATAGGTCGCTATACGGCACAACGAATAGTTTCGGTTTTATAAGTAAAAACCTATTTGCCAAATTTTAGCGATTTTTTTACATTTGAAAAAGTTTGCTGCACTATAACTTTTGAACGCAAGTATTTCGGAAATTGACCAATACCAACTCTGAATCGTATTTGTGTCCTCTATCGATTGGTATAGGTCGCTATGCGGCACAACGAATAGTTTCGGTTTTATAAGTAAAAAAACTATTTTCCAAAATTTTGCGAATTTTTTCCATTTGAACAAGTTTGCTGCACTATAACTTTTGAACGCAAGTATTTCGGAATTTGACCAATACCAATTCTGAATCGTATTTGTGTCCTCTATCGATTGGTATAGGTGGCTATGTGGTACAACGAATAGTTTAGGTTTTATAAGTAAAAAACTATTTTACTTAACGATATAATTTGTCTTGTATAACTTCCGTAATTCTAATCTGATTTAAGTGACAGTCGCAAAATTAGGTTCTATAGGGGTAGCGCTTTTGAGTTCAGTTTCGATTTTTTTAATTCAACAAAAAATGACGAGTTGCGAGCCTTTTGAATATAGCAATATTTTTGCAAAAGTTTGTTTACAATTTTTTTACATCAAATAGTACTTTTTAAGCAACTGTGAAAAAGTTTGCTAAAACTGAAAAAAAAGTTTGTTAAAAAGTTTGTTTTCTTCTCGACGATCAAAAATATTTAAAATTATTACCCTCCGTCTCAATTAGTCATTAATATGTCTTAACAAAAGTCGAATTTCATATGAAAAAAAAAAACATTATTATTAATACTGGTTTTTTTATATGAAGTTTGACTTTTGTTAAGACATGTTGATAGCAAATGAAGACGTGGGCTTAGACATCAACATGTCTTAACAAATGTCAAAACTTCATATATAAATAACATTTTTTTTAATACTGTTTTTTTTTTCTATGAAGTTTGACTTTTGTTAAGACATGTTAATGACTAATGTAGACGGGGGTTTAATAAAATAAAACATTAAAAAAACCCGAATTCATTAGATATAATAATTTAAAAGATAATTAAAATTAAATATAAAATGAAGGACAATTGAAAATAAGAGGTAAGTTAATGAAATGATGATATAGTACATAAATGATTTATAAAATAAACTCAAACATAAAGGGTGTTTTTTATAGAGGTATAGAACTTTAAATTGGCATTACTTTTCAAGATGGCGACCGATTTAACAGCTGTCAAGTGATTTATTCTCAGTTTGGTTTGACAATTCATCATGAATAGACTCATGCCTGAACAACGCTTGCAAATAGTGCAATAGTGAAAATAGTGCAATTTCACGTTTTGGACCTGTGAATTGGCCTCCAAGATCTTGTGATTTAACACTGCTAGACTACTATCTGTGGGGAAGACAACATTTGCCGTGTTATTGCCGATATACGGCCACAAATGTTGTAAAAAGTCATCAAAAATTGGACGTCCAGATTGGACTACATCCGCGCCAGGCGTTGCGGTCATATGCCAGAAATCGTATTTAAAATGTAATGCCACAAGATTATCTTTCGGATAGATAAAATTCATGTCAATCGAATAATCCATAGTTGTTTTATTGCAATTTAAAGTTCTATACCTCTATAAAAAACACCCTTTACTTCTATAAAAACTTAAAAAAATAAGTCATTCCAAATTTTAACTCCTTGAGTTCAATTTTTCACTTTTTAAATTGCTTTTTGTCTTCATCCCTTTTTAGTTCTGCTTTATATAAATGCAAGTTCTCTTCTTTAGCTTAACAAATACTCCTGGTGTATCGCAGTACATAATATTTCCATTTTGTCACCTAAGTTTTGCTCGGGGTCTGGAGAAACAGTTTGCGATCTTTTTAGTCCAAACGTATATCCATTAAATTAATTGCTGCTTCTTCACCAGCCGAAAAAACAAAACATTTTTGTAAGGTCCGCCACCTGTAGCTTTACTTTCTTCTTTATTATGAGCGAGCTTTTTTTTAATTCAAATTTAAAATCGGCACTCCCCTTTATCTAAGCCTCTCAGGATGGGGGACCAACACAATTAAAATCTTTGGAAACGGCGTTCCACTCTTAGTTAATATTTATTACTTATAAACTTTTTATGGACGCCTTTTATCAAATAAGGTTTTTGATCCATTATTTCTACTAATTTGGAAAATTGTGCTGCAGTTGTGATTTTTATGCTAACATTCATATCACATCACCATACATAAAAATAACATTAATAAGTTGAAAAGTTAGACTTCAAGTACTTTTATTCTCTGGAACACGCCTGATTAATTATATTTTTTGTAAACTTACATTTTACTTTCTTCCATTGAATTTATTTTTTATTTAATTTAAATATGTCGTGGGCAAATAATTTAATGACAAATTTTGGTACTTTTGACAGACAAACACGTCAAACACTGTCGGATTTTTATGGCGTTTTTGTAATAGATTTTGAAAAGTGGCGTATTCATTTATTAATTCCGATACCATTTCTTAAAAACGCCTTACTTTCGTCGCAAAACATCTAACACAATAAGTGCCGAATTAATTTATGAAACTTTTGTCGCTGCAATCTTTCTCGTTTATTCTTTAAAATTGCATTTGTGTTTATATCGTGCAATTTTTATTGGAACAATTTGAATGGATGTATTCATTTGATTACATTTTAAACTTCAAAATTAAAACTACGAATAAGGACAAAATGAATTTCAGGAGTACATGCATATGTGTACTCTTTTTAATTCCTCTCTCCCCTCTCGATTCTAAAGAAGAATAGCAGTGACAAAAGTTGCACAATGTAACTCGGGACTGCCTTCTTTACTAGCAGGCGAGATATTCATATACCTGTGGCAACCCACAAGCTCTACTTATAAATGCATCCCTGCATGCACATGCATTAATACTCATCTGTGTCAAAAGCAACAAAAAACGCATATATATAACCTAACATTTGTCACCCCTTTTCTTTTTATATTCGCCGCCACATTAAAAAACTTGTATTCTTGTACATTAGTGTTAAACTTTACTTTATTTAAAATTAACTTCAAAATAAATTGAATTAAATAAATGAATTAATTTAAACTCTAAATTGGGATCGTGTTTCATTCAAATAAGAAACAAAACCCCCAAATTGGTGACCCCGACGTCTAGAGGAGAACAATGGCAGACGAAGAGGCAATAGATAATCTTCAGGGTACTCCGACCAGCGCTAGCGAAAACTTGATACAACGGGTATCAGTAAAAGTGCCACCGTTTTGGCGCGAACGACCAGAAATATGGTTCGCGCAAGTAGAGGCGCAGTTCGAAATGGGAAATATCATTCGAGGTATTTCCAAATTCAACACCATCGTTGCTGCAGTAGAATCCAACGTTTTAGCGCAAATTTCTGATGCGGTGTTGCAGCCACCCGTTAGTGGAAAATCCAACAACCTAAAAAAATGTATTATCGACCGTTTCAGCGACAGTGAGCAGAAGAAGACGTAAAAACTTCTCTCCGATATGGAATTAGGTGACCGACGACCAAGACAATTACTCAACGAGTTGCGAGACTTGGCAAAAGACAAAGTAAGTGAAGATTTCTTAAAGTCAGTGTGGCTTCAACGTCTACCACCGAACGTAAGAGCTATACTACAAGCCTCAGAAGATAGACTGATAGAATTGTCTAAACTTGCCGACAAGGTCATGGAGGTTAGCGACTATCGATAAGTCTATACTGTTGAAGTGAAGCCATAGTTTCCGAAATTAACCAACGTATGTCTTGACTTGAAAAAAACTTCGAGAAAGTGTTAAATACTAATCGCACACGATCGTTATCAAGCCGAGTTCGCTCTAATAGCCAATTGAATCCGGGGGTAGCAGCTTCATCCACATCAGAAATTTGCTGGTATCACCAAAAGTATGGCAAAAAAGCTCAAAAATGCCGCATACCATGTGAGTTTTACAAACAAAAAAACTAACTTGCACGTCTGAACTACCTGTTATTAGTTCAGACGTATCAACTAACACAATAACCCGTCTCATCGTCTTTCACACCAACACACACCTAAAGTTTTTAGTGGACATCGGAGCCGATATTTCTGTCATACCACCACGATTTACCGATAAAAGAAATCAACCGCATTCTATTCAATTATACGCAGCAAACGTGTCAAAAATAAAAACGTACGGCGAACGACGTATTAAAGTATAATTAGGCCTTCAGGGAGCGTATAATTTGAATTTTGTCATTGCCGATTCCACGAAACGGCTAAGACAGCTTTTAGGATATCGAATAGTTGCGTCTCTGAAAAATTACTTGGAAGACCTAGACGCAACAGCACAATCAGATTATTCATTATGGCGTGCATGTAGAAACCTTAAAACGCCAGTCGTACGTAAGCCCCCCTTTTTTTTCGGACCAGCACTCAGGATGACCCCTACTCATGCAAAGCATTGTGCCAGAACTAGGAAATTAGGTTATGGGAAGGAGGATAGAGGGAGTAATGTTTGTGGACATTCGATTTGAATTTTCCAACATTGTAGTTGACAGGAAAGACCTCTGTAGGAAGATGATTCCACAAGCGAACTGTACGGCTAAAAAATGAATTTTCTCTGTAATGCATTGTGCGATTCACTGGCCAATCGACCACAAATGAATGAGCAATTAATGAAAAGCGTGTTGTGCGCGAAAACGTGCGGATATCGGGAACTAGTTCCCTAATCTCATCAAAGCACATTCCATTGTAGTAGCGATAAAACAGCGAAACACAACCCACATTGCGTCGATGTTCAAGAGAGTCAATACAGTTGGATACCCTACTGTCACCTATGAGCTTCTTCGCCCTCTCCTGCACGCGGTCAAGTAGTTCCAAAATAGACTTTGGAGCACCGGCCCATACATGAGAGTTGTATTCCATTTTTGGCCGGATGTAAGTGGTATAAATAGTAAGGAGATCGGATGAGGTGAAATATGTTTTACACCGTTTGAGAAAACCGAGACACTTGAAAGCTTCTTTTGAGACTTGAAAAATGTGCTTAGTCCATCGAACGTCACACTGGATTTTCATGCCAAGAACATCAAGAGCTTCTGATTCCTTAATACTTATACCACCCATAATTACAGATGTAGCAACATTATCGGCCGAACGACGGTGCGTTGGCATACAACATTGAGTCTTACGAGCGTTAAAGTCGACTCTATTTGCCCGGCCCCAATTAGATATTGTTACGAGATCGTGATTGAGCGTATCATTCATGTTTTGCCGCTTGGCCCCAATTTCTAAAAGGCTCGGCCGTCTGCAGAATGAATACGAATGGCAAATGCTACTATCATCTGCAAAAGAGTAGATAGGGTTGGAAGTTTGACAGAGAAGGTCATTTAGAAAATTAAGAAACAGGGTAGGAGAAAGAACAGAGCCTTGCGGTACCCCTGAATTAATCTTGAACTCGTTTGATGAAATCCCATCTATAACAACTCGTATAGTGCGATCCCTGAGAAAGCTCGATATAAATCGAGAAAAGCTATCACCGACACCAAAAGCAATAAGTTTTGACAGGAGTGCACCAAGCCACACTCTATCAAAGGCCTTGGAGATATCTAGAGCCACCACCTTACTTTCGCCGAAATGGTGAATGGATTGACACCATTTTGCCGAAAGGAAAGCCAGTAAGTCCCCTATAGAGCGCCCCCTACGAAAACCATACTGGCGGTCGCTTAGTAAGCTGTTGGACTCCAGATACTTGACAAGATGAAAATTTAGCATACTTTCCATTACATTAGAAAGAGTAGAACAGACTGCAATTGGGCGGTAATTTTCAGGGTTGTTAGCCTCTCCTTTTTGGGGGATTGGCGTTACATTAGCTAACTTCCAGCACATTGGAAACTCACCAGTATGATACAAGGTGCTGAAAAGAGTCGCTAATGGACGTGTTAGCGTCGAAGAGCACTGTTTCAAGACCAGTGCTGGAATGCCATCCGGCCCAGAAGACTTGTTGATATTAATATCTGCTAAGACCTTTTTAACTACACGTGCTCGAAAGAATATCTTTGGCATAGTTACTGATACTCTGTCAAGCAGACATTCGACCGAAAACAAGACACGACATCAGGCAGTGTTACGCACCACATAGTGACAAGCGGTAATTCAGTTTTCACACGTGCGAGAAAATTAACTGGCTCTAAATTGCTGGCGGCAAAAAAAGAATTTCAGTATATGATCGACAACCACATATGCCAACCTTCGGACAGTTGTTGGGCCAGTCCGCTGCATATGGTAAAAAAGTCTAACGGGGATTGGAAGCCGTGTGGTGATTATCGCGCAGTTAATGCCATCACTTTACCGGACCGATACCCTATACCATTTATTCAAGACGTTCGATCGATCTCGCAAAACAAAACAATTTTCTCGGTAATCGAACTGCAACGAGCCTACCACCAAATCCCAATCGAACCAGCTGATGTCCCGAAAACCGCGATCATAACACCCTTTGGACTGTTTGAGTTCAAACGAATGACACTCGGCTTACTAAACGCAGTCCAAACATTCCAGAGCGGCATGGACGATATATTTCGTGATATCAGTTTCGTTTTTAAACACATCGACGACATTCTAATCGCCTCAGACACCGAAGAGAGCAGCTTCGCACCGTTTTCGACCGACTTCGTCAACACACATTAGCGGTTAATTTTGACGAATCTTCGTTCGGAAAAACTCGCGTAGATTTTTTGGGCCATACAATAAGACCCGAAGGAATCCAGCCGAAATCTGACAGAGTTCAGGCAATAAACGACTTTCTAACACATAAAGTGGCCAATGAATTGAAGAGGTTTATGGGTATGATACATTTTTATGGCTTGTTCATACCTAACGCTGCAGTCGGGCAAAAATGTTTGCAAGATTTAATAACTGGAAACAAAAAGAACGACACCACACCGATTAAGTGGACCGACAAAACACTACGTTTCTTTCAAGCATGCAAGGACACTCTGGCCAATGAGACTATGCTCAACCATTTTGCGTACGACGCACCCCTAACTTTAACCGTGGATGCGTCTACTGAGGCTGTAGGTGCTGTAATCCACCAAATTGTTCAGAACCAGACTCAACCGTTGGGTTTTTACTCAAAAAACTCACACTAACGCAACAGGCATATAGCAGTAACGATCGCGAGTTGTTTGCCATTTATCTGGGTGTCCCAAATTGTCAATACCTATTAGAGGGAAGAGTATTTACCATATTTACTGATCATAAGCCGATCACGTACGCTTTTGGCCAAAAACTAGATAAAGTATCTCCTAGGAGAAATCGCCAATTGGATTATATTAGTCAGTTCTACACTGACATACGCCACATAGAAGGCAGGAGCAATAATACAGCTGATTTCCTTTCCAGAATTTGCAATATAGAAAGAAGCATAGATTTTGAAGCAATAGCAACAGAACAAACTCGAGATCATTCGTTATTACTTAAAAAACTTTCCATTCCAGATTCCAACCAATCACTCTACTGTGACACAAACCGAAATTTAGTGAGACCTTTTATCCCAAAATCTTTAAGGCAGCAGGTTCTAAAAACTATCCACAGTTTATCACATCCTGGAAGGAAGGCAACTTTTAAATTAGTCTCACAGCGTTTTGTGTGGCCAACGATGTCACGGGATGTCGCAGAGTTCGTTCGATCCTGTTTAAGTTGTCAAAGAAACAAGGTAAATCGCCACAATAAGTCTGCCCTAGGCGATTTTGGTCCGACCGACCAACTTTTCGACCACATTCATATTGACATTATTGGTCCACTTCCCCCAGCTAGAGGGTACCGATACTGCCTAACCTGCATTGACAATTTTTCCCGATGGCCAGTGGCCATCCCAATACCAGATATAACAACCGAAACAGTAGCTTTTGCTTTAATTAACGGATGGATCTTAACGTTTGGAATTCCGATTCGCATCACGAGTGATTAAGGCCGCCAGTTTGATCCCAACTTTTCGCAGAATAAATGCAAATTCTAGGCATTCACCATCTGAAAACAACAGCGTACCATCCTTAGGCTAATGGGATGGTAAAAAGGTGGTACCGCACAGTAAAGACGGCAATAAAATGCCACGCAACAGAAGACTGGTGTTTCGTACTGCCGATAGTTTTACTTGATCTCCGGGGGACATTTAAAGAAGACATAAAAACCAACCCAGCTGAAATGGTTTTCGGAAGTCCCCTACGCAATCCTGGAGAATTTTTTCAGCGTTATGATATAAATTCTGATAGCACCGAATTTGTCAAGCTGTTACGACGTAAAATGCAGTCGTTAAAGCCAACGTCTGCATCCCGCCAACACAACGGTAATATATTTCTTCAGCCATGTCTAGAGGACTGTAAATACGTTTTCATTCGAAACGATCACGTTGGGGTTCCTTTGGAACCACCATATTCGGGCCCATTCGAAGTTATCGAGAAAGGCGATAAGTATTTCGAATTAAGATTGCAACATAGAACAGTCAACGTTTCTGTAGACAGACTAAAAGCAGCTTATATTTCAACGCACGGCAGCTTTAATTAAACAAATTGTGAAGTTCTACCCTATACATCAACTGAATCAGCGACAAAATCAAACGTAGAAGTTCAACCAATGTCTTCAACAAACAATATAGAGGAATAATCCGTTCCTTCCTCACCAAAATTTGATAATCAAAAAGACGTTAGGAAAACAACAAGGTCTGGAAGAAATGTTCGCTTCCCAGCTCGCTACTTATAGCCTCTCCCAGGGGGGAGCCCTGTGGCAACCCACAATCCCTACTTATAAATGCATCCCTGCATACACATGCATTAAAACTCATGTGTGTAAAAAGCAACAAAAAAAAAAACGCATATATATAACTTAACATTTGTCACCCCTTTTCTTTTTATATGCGCCGCCACGTGCACATTAAAAAACTTGTATTCTTGTACATTAGTGTTAAACTTGACTTTATTTAAAATTAACTTCAAAATAAATTGAATTAAATAAATGAATTAATTTAAACTCTAAATTGGGATCGTGTTTCATTCAAATAAGAAACAAAACCCCCAAATACTCTTGAAATTCGTTTTGTCCTCTCATTCGTAGTTTTAATTTTGAAATTTAATATGTAAACAAATGTATACATAAACAAATATATATCCATACAAATTGCTGCAATAAAAACTAGCTTGCATAAAAGTGAAAATTTTTTTGATTATAAAAAACATTTTTTTAGATTTTGAATTTTTTATTTAGGAATACTTACATGCCAGAGACGTTTTGCCGGAAGTACAAATAGATTAAAAAGAAAAATATGATATCTATATTTTTGGAAAATTTTGTTGCTGGTGTAGATAGTAATCGAAATGGAATACAAAAGATCAATTTTTAGAATTTTTGTCCTTATGTTTGTCTGTCTATCTATGTTCGCATCACGTAAAAACTACTAGAGGAAGTTTAATAAAATTTTGTGAGAAGGTACCTTGTTTTAATTTTTATATAAAGCTTTGTGGCCATAATATATGATCACATAGACTTGATTTTGAAAATAAACTCAAAGTTATTGGTGTAATTGATCTATTTAATATTATTAATGAAGAAAAAAGCTGGTTTTCTGAAATTATAAACAAATTTTCCTATTTTATTGAAGAAACTGTAAGGCAAGAGCAAGAGGTGAAACGGCGTATAAACAGGACGGCAAAAAATACTAATTCAACCCGTCTCTTTCACACGTTGATTAGTTTTCTTTTGTGTTATTTCGTAGACATTGGTTTTCTTTTGTTCTATTTTCTTATTAATTATTTTCTTATTATTGTAAATGTGCGTAACTTTCATTAAATATATTTCTCAAGCTTATTTCTCACTACCAAAGAGTTTTGATTATTTGTTTTAATTATACTTTGTTGTTTAATTAATATTTTATTGTACAAGTTAACTTTTAAAGTACAAAGTTTTAAACAACGAACACGCTTTAAAGAAAAATTTTCAAAATTTCTAGTTTTTGTTTTGTTAATTTTTCCGATGTTCGTAAAAATATGGAACTATATTTGTCTCTTTCTTGACAAGCTTAGGAAAGTCTGATTGTGTCCATTTTCATCAATCACTACTTACATCTCTGTGTACTTTGTGGCAAGAGCTAGAAAGTGTATCCTAATAGAAACACAAACTTATTGGATTATTAGAAAAAAATATGAGTTGCAAAGGAAAGATTACAGTCTTGTTTCCCGTTTTGACAAAATTTATTAGAAAAAAATTTTTGTGTTACCACATGTTTCAACAAATGTGGAAAGAGTATTTTGGTATATATAAATAAGTCTAAAATAAGAAAGATCTCCGTATTCATAAGAATTCTGTTTTATTACTAAAGCTACATTTACACTATTGAAATTTTCTTCAAAATTGCTCTTCAAAATGCTTCAAACTCGTGTAAACAGGAAAATTTCTTCAAAATTTGTTGATCAAAATTTATTGAACAAAACTTTTGAAGGTTTTATTGATGCCGTGTAAATAAGCATCAAAATCGAATCTGGCAATATTGATAACTATAAATATTTAAACAGCATGTTCATTCTTTTGATTCAATACATATCAGGTGTTTATATTTACATACGTTTGTTTTGTTTGGCAAGTGGCAATTGTTAAATAGATAAAGCAATAAAATTGAAATTAGTAAATTAAAATGAATTGGTGAGTGTTGAATATTTAATAACTATATATTTGTGGAATAATATATCAATATTTTTAAAAGTGATAACGTAAATGATAACAATCGCAACAATCGCAAGCAACAAAAAAAGTGGACAGGAGATGAATTGAGACTGTTCATCGAAATGGTTGAAGTACGTGAGCCAATATGGAATTTCAATATTGATGGCTACAGAAACCGACAAGAAAAGGAGAAGTGCTGGGCAGAAATTGCTGCTGCAACGAATCATTGCATAGCCGACTGCAAAGCACAATTTAACGCTGTGCGATCACGCTATAATGTAAATTGATATTTTTGGTTGTATGTTTTGTTTAAATTTACATGTATTATTATGCATTGAAGGCGGAACACAAAAAAGTAAATGCCTCTAAAAGTGGACAAGGTGGCGCTACTTATTTATCAAAATATGAATATTTTGCAGCTCTACAGTTTCTAAATACTGTGAGAAATCGTGGATCAGGAGGTACTGAATCAAACTTCGAGACCTTGACTAATGCTGCTTTTGAGCATTGGGATGATGTTGAAGAGCAGTCTCAGAACTCGGAATCTCAATGTCCATTTGCAAGTTCTACTCCTGCAAAGCGTAGAAAAGTGCAAGAAGCAAATGTAATCTACAGTCAGCGTTTAGAAGTTTACGAAAAACTTGGCCAATTTTTATCTCAGAAAGTGTCACAAGGAAAAGAAGACATAAATTGGCAGAAGAGGTATGGAGAGTATGTTGGGCAGCAGCTTTCTGCATATTCAGAGCCAAATGCTCGCAGGTGAGTTTGAAATGCATAGTACTCGAATAATATTTGATACGAACTTATATTTTCAGACTAAGAACGCTAATTAATAATGTCATCGACTCATTTAAAGAAGAGGAAAACAATTAACTTTGTTTTGTTATTATTATTTTTCCATTTTTTTATTTTAATATTTTATATGCAAACAGAATGTGATTTTTTTTAATATGTTAATTTTTTTTATATAGAATGTGATTTTAGGTTGGCAAATAAATGAATTGAACTTTTTATTTCGATTAATTGGCTTTTTAATTAATTTTTAATAAATATGCTTGTATTGCCATGGAACTTTATATTATTATATTTACAAAATATTCCATGAACTCTTGTCGAATGAGCTTGGATATTTCGCTTTGACGACCTTGATTGCACAATGGTTCTATCGAAGGCAAAATATTCTCAGTCCGCACTTCTTCACGCCATCGTCCATCCGTTAGAGATCCATCCGCATTCACTTGGTCGTAGTCTCTTGTGCATAGGTACCACACTTGCGTTTGTTCAAAAAATTGTGTAATGCACATACTGCGAGAACAACTTTGACAACATTAGGTGGGGAAAGTTCCATTATTTTTCTGACAACGCGAAATCGGACTGATATTAATCCAAACATGTTTTCCGAAACACGCCTAAGTCTGGACAACCTGTAATTGAAAATTCTTTCCTTTCAGGATCATTCCTTTTCAATCGCTCCCTAAAAGACACATACACACCATTAGCCTCCAAAAGAAAAGGCCGAACCTAATATTCCTTTTGTTTTCTTCTTTTTTTGCATTATTATCAGCTACTTCTTCCTCCAATATTAAAAATGTTGATGCTACGATGATTGTGTCGTCGTCCATACTTATTAATAATTAATTATTTCTCAAAAAAAGCTGATCAATGTCAATATTTTGAACATAAAAAGTTTATCATAAATGTAAATTAGCTTCAAAAATGTTGATCAAATTTTTATCAAACGGTTTTTAAATATGTTGAAAGAATATTTTGATCAAATTTTTGAAACGTGTAAATAGGACATCAAAATAAATTTTAAAAATTTTGATAAGACTTCAAAATGCCTTCAATCGTGTAAATCTAGCTTAAGACTTGTTGATTGAAGAAGAAAAATGTTCCATTAGTAAAAAAGCATTTCGACTCTTTTTGACGATTTAAGTAAAATATTTTGACGATAATGACGATTTTCCCAGAAATATGACGATATTACCTCTAAAAAATCTGGCAGCTATACATATGGTATGAATTCGTCTTGCTTTAGGGCGGTTTACATTATACTAAACAGTGATTTTTTAAGAGCTTGAGAACTTTTTTTTTTAAAAAAACGCATAAAATTTGCAAAATCTCATCGGTTCTTTATTTGAAACGTTAGATTGGTCCATGACATTTACTTTTTGAAGATAATTTCATTTAAATGTTGACCGCGGCTGCGTCTTAGGTGGTCCATTCGGAAAGTCCAATTTTGGGCAACTTTTTCGAGCATTTCGGCCGGAATAGCCCGAATTTCTTCGGAAATGTTGTCTTCCAAAGCTGGAATAGTTGCTGGCTTATTTCTGTAGACTTTAGACTTGACGTAGCCCCACAAAAAATAGTCTAAAGGCGTCAAATCGCATGATCTTGGTGGCCAACTTACCGGTCCATTTCTTGAGATGAATTGTTCTCCGAAGTTTTCCCTCAAAATGGCCATAGAATCGCGAGCTGTGTGGCATGTAGCGCCATCTTGTTGAAACCACATGTCAACCAAGTTCAGTTGTTCCATTTTTGGCAACAAAAAGTTTGTTAGCATCGAACGATAGCGATCGCCATTCACCGTAACGTTGCGTCCAACAGCATCTTTGAAAAAATACGGTCCAATGATTCCACCAGCGTACAAACCACACCAAACAGTGCATTTTTCGGGATGCATGGGCAGTTCTTGAACGGCTTCTGGTTGCTCTTCACTCCAAATGCGGCAATTTTGCTTATTTACGTAGCCATTCAACCAGAAATGAGCCTCATCGCTGAACAAAATTTGTCACATTTGAACATTTCGAACCGAACACTGATTTTGGTAATAAAATTCAATGATTTGCAAGCGTTGCTCGTTAGTAAGTCTATTCATGATGAAATGTCAAAGCATACTGAGCATCTTTCTCTTTGGCACCATGTCTGAAATCTCACGTGATCTGTCAAATACTAATGCATGAAAATCCTAACCTCAAAAAAATCACCCATTACAAGTAATACGACATGTCAAATTTTTCTGTAGAAGAGTACAAGTAGTATCGTCTAAACATAATATGTAATGAAACTGTCCGACATTGAGAGAAAATACGGATGGAAATTTGACAGTCTTACGGCTCTCTTTATGTTTTGAAATTTTTCAAAAACTATTCTACTTCATTAGATCAGGGTTGCGATTTTCTTATTAATGCTAACTTTTCAAAGGCAAAACTCGTCAAAATAACGGAAAACCGCTGAATATAGTGCAAAATAGATCCAGTTGGCATCACAAATAAGTTTGTAAACAATAAAAAACTTTTGGCAAAAGAACGTGAATATTTTTTAATTTGTTTAAGTTGTTGGTTTCCAGTTTTTTTATTATAGCAATGGCTAGTACAACACCAAGAACCTTTTCTTTATTACTTTTTTTTAAATTTGGCATATTTTTCACAAGTACGCGCTCTATTTATTTGTTTTCACTTTTTTTATTGTTTTAACAGCTGTTTCCATTTTACTTCATTTTATTCAATACCAATAGTGTAAACGTAAGAAAAAAAACCATACCATTTTTAATCTCTATTTTTTCATACGGATTGATTTTCATTTTATTTTCTCTTAGATTTTACGTACGTAAAGTCTTACTGTCTAAACTGCCCTTTTGAACTATTTTTGCATTTTATTAGAGTTGGGCATAATACTTCATTTCGCTGAATCTTTCAGATCGTACAGCGAGATTTAATGAACGTAATTCTGATCAATCACATCAGTTCATTTTGGCAACACTTCACAATTGTAAACAAATGTACAAAATTCACTGGTAGGAAGTAAGTACACATATGTACATATATAAATAATTTTAAACTTATTATTTATTTATTTCTGTTTTATCAGGTATCTTAATTAAAGCCTCAAAATTGATATTTTTATTTTAGAACATATTTTAATGCGAAATTAAGGGTAGTTGTAACGTTCTGAATAGTTTTAACAAACAATTGATATATGTATTGTGAAATCATTACAATATTTAAAAAATTAAATATTAATACATAAAACGTTAAGGATTATTGCATTGAATATCAAGCAATAATATCTCCTTTATTAGTTAAAAAAGCATTTGAAAAGTTTTTGATCATTTTTATGAACATTTATAGAGCAAAATATCAAATAACTGAACAAAACAAAAAACGCAACGGACGATGAACGATAAAAAAGAAAAGAGTGACCGAGTCAGAATCGTTCGGTAACGGGAATCGTTCAATTGAACTAGGTCGTACATGACCGGCACAACTCTACATATTATTAAGAATTTAAAAACCAGATTTACTTTGTGTTAAAAACAATGTCACTAATTAAAAATTTGATCAAAGAGCCTCAATGTAAAGTTAATCATGAATCAGATAGCAAATGCGACGAAGAAAAAAAAGTTAAACCATTTGTGAAGTCTGCAATCGATTTACAACGTTTAAAATTGGAAAAACTTATGAAGGATCCTGTAAGTTAATACTTGTTAAATCCAATACAGACATATTGAATTTTGTTATATCTTAGGATAAACCTGTAGTCATACCAGAAAATAAAAGAGAGAAAGATTTTATGCAGAGCGTACCTACATTTGTGAGAAATGTTATGGGGTCAAGCGCTGGTGCTGGATCCGGTGAATTTCATGTTTATCGTCATTTGCGACGTAAGGAATATGCCAGACAAAAAATTATTCAATCAAAAAGTCATCAAGAGCTTTTAGATATAGAATACCAACAAAAACTGGAGGACAATCGTAGAAAAGCTGAAGAAAAAACTGCTAAAAAAAGAACAAAAAGGTTAAAGAAGAAAAGCCGAGCGAAAAAGCTAAAACAAACAAATGTAGAACTTGATGGTATTAATAATGATGAAAACACAAATGAATTGGAGTCGGAAACAGAGAAGCAAGCCCTTCGGATCAGAGACGACGGCTCGCCTCCACCGACAGTTTTTCCAACACTTTCGCCGCCGCCGCCGTTTTGATCGGTTTTACCTCTTTACAATAGGACAGAAAATGGGCAGGCAGACGAGATTTGTTGGCAAGGGGTTGAAGAGGTAGAGTGTGTGTTTCATTACTATATAGATATCTCGTCTGTCTGCCCATTTTCTGTCTTATTGTAAAAGAGGTATTTGTTTCGGATCAGACTCAGCCGCCGTTGTTGGCGGCTTTTATAAATTCAACCCCCAACAATATTTTGTTTATCAGCGTGAAAATTGTAGTGTTAATTTATCAATAAAAATAGAAGGAACTTTTTTGTATATTAATGTACAATTGTGCATTCGTACAAACTCTGCACAATTAAACTAAATTTTAAGAAACAATTTTAACATTTATGTTCTTAAATTTCAAATGGTTAAAAAAAGTATTCGTCATAGATCAAGGTATATTTATTTTACTAGGTAGTGGCATCCCTACAACAAATACAACAATGCAAGAACAACATGGAATTTTGTTGTTGCTTTGTAGTTCGAAATGTCAAAAAACATATAAGAAAATTGAGAAGGCGTGTATGTGTTTTATTGCTTTCTCACTTCTACACTATAAAATTTCTGAACACACAACTTTTGACATGTCGAACTATTTAATCAGCTGGGCGGACGACACTACCTAGTAAGATAAATATACCTTGCCAGGTGCACTGTATGTATAATTATATATATATTTAGAAAAGTCATCGTTTATATTAAAGTTAGCGCAGCTTTCAAAAAATAGTACTTCTCCTAACGTCTTCCGACAAATATTTCTTAATATATCAAATAAGTTACGACCCAACTTTAAATTAATATTCACAGATGGTTCAAAGTCAGAAGATTTTACTACATTCGCAATAGTTAAGGAAAACGGTAATATTATTAACATCGGTCACCTTGACAATTAATGCTCAAATTTTACCGCCGAAGCTCTTGCATTGTATGTTGCAGTGAAATTCGAATCAAAGGCCGAATCAAAAACGGTCATTTGCACGAATAGCCTCTCATCTATCCAAGCTGTACTAAAACTCCCCTGGAACTGAAAAGAAAACTCGTCAGTCCACAGAACGTTGTGCTAGAACTATATGGGCTTATTAATATGATCTCGAGCATAGGCAAGGCGTTTGGCTTCGTTATTCGGAGTTATGTCGATCACTTTGCGGACTACATAGGTGTTGATTTCCATGCTCTTCATCGTGCGACGTAAAGTAACTTCACTAACTTTCTTCCCAATTACTTCCTCCGAATTTTCTGCATTGCGAACAGGGCTTATTGTTGGATTTACCATAAGGACTATCATTAATCTTGTTTTTTCCCTTTAGCCTAAACAGGTTTTCGTCCACTTTTTATCTTCTAAGTTCCCACAAGTGTCCTTCTTTTTTACTAAATTGTACACAGTTTTCCGCGAAATTCCATAAATTTTCACAAGATCTGAAGCCGAAGTTCCCATTTTAAATTTGGTGACAATCTCGGATCGTGTTTCAATATTTAAATGCTTTCTTCTGACCATTTTCGTAAATTAAATTAACAATATTATATTTTGACAATCCTCTCCAAGAATCATCTTATTACACAAGATACTAACTAATGATATTTTCATGAACAAAGTGTGTGTAATAACTTTTGACGTCAATGTGCATCAAACAAATGTGTTGTTTTTGTGAGAAATTTTCCGTTATTTTCTTTGAATTTTCGTTCGTTTCTTCTACACACTCCATTTCATCCAATAACAGAAAATTCGTTTTATATTGAAAACAGCAGCAACCACAATTGAAGCAGTTTTACCAAAACACAAAAAATTTTAATAATGTGTAATAACATTTGACTATAGCTGTATGTAATTTTTTTAATATTATTAACCTTCGAGTCGAAAGCCTTAGTTGCTCGTACTCTTTTTTCTTTTGTATTAGCTACATTAATTGTATTATTGTAATTAATAAATAAATAAATATTTATACATTGTACATGCACATTTGCTTATGCATAATTATTTGCTGTTTCATCTTTACACAAACAATTTATAACCTGACTGCTGTGATACGTTATTATTGTGTACATACTTATACACTTAAAAATATAAAAGTTAATTTCATTTTATATTTTTCATTTTTGGGATTAATTTAAATGTTGTATATTTATGTGGATCATGTGAAGTTAGTGTATCTAACAAACGCAGTTGTTATGTATGGTGTGTGGTGTTTGGTTTCATGCGGATTGTGAAGGGGTCTTAAACGAGGTTTTCCAGGTGCTTGATAAGAATCGTAACCTGAAGTTTACTTGCAAGAAATGCATGGCAAATCCTGCTGGCACTACTGATATAAATGGTTCTTTTAGAAGAGAGATTCTTAATGAGTTTGCGGAATTCAATTAAAAGTTAAATAATCTTGCTGGAGATATTAAGGAGGTGCAACTCAGTATGGATAACAAGTTTGATGCTATTAGAACAGATATTCGAGCGGAATTGTCCACCGCCATAAATCATTTTAAAGAAGAAATTTTGTGCTGTTATGATAGTAGTAATAAATTTAAAGAACTTGAATTTGCACACAATATTTTACACCATAGATTGAATCGTGCTGATATAATCACATGTGGTTTACCTCAAAAGGTTGATGATTTAAATAAAACCATCGTAGACCCTTGCACTTTTATATAGAAGAAATAAAACAAGTGGTTAATTTTTAAAAATATTATTGAATATTACCTTTTTTATGAATAGGCAGCTAGCAATGGTTAAAAAGATACCGTTAACGGTTTACTCGTTAGAATCTATGTAGAAACTCCCTCACAAGGGTGTATAAAAAAAGGATCTACATAAACTCTGAACGGCCTCAAACGTACTTAATTAAATTTAAGGAAGTATTAGATTAAATAGAAAAATCATAATTAAACATTGCCGGCCACCTTGCAACATCATATTGTGTTGCAATATTGAACATAAACTAGAGTTATGCTTATACATATATCAAAAAAATATTTTATTTTTAATATATTATTTTTAATTACAAAAGATTTTTTTTTTGTTATTTATTTTTTTTTCAAAAATATTATGAATATTGATCCCCTAATAAGGAGATTGGCGAGAAATGACCCAACCAAATATGGTATATTGTGCCAACGGAAATCCCGGGTTCGAATAAATGCGACCTTTCAAAATTTGAGGCGCGACTTCTGGGCCTATAACCAGCGCGATTCCAGCCGATTTATTAAAATTCGGATCTGCCGAATGCTTTCCCGCAAAATTTTCTTTTACCAGATCCGGGGCCGATACAACCGGCGTTTTGACCCCCTTCATTTGTCTAACCTTTACAGTTAAAAAAACTTGTTGAGCATGTATGGAAACAATCTTCAATCGACAAAATTTATCATTGTCCATATTGGACACTGGCAATTTCATTGATTTTATTAAATCCTCACATAACTCATACTGCAACAGAGGTCAATTACAGCACGTAGGGGCACCGATCGATCAGAAACCCGCAAATTGAACCGAACAGTTGGTGAAAATGTCACCAAATGACGAATTGGCAAATTTGCAACAGGAACGTCAGACGGACGATTTTTGATTTCTTTTCAACTTTCGTGGCGGAACGGTTCAAGGAGTGAAGCATCGAATTATGCTCCCCCTTGCATTTACAGCACTTACCCTTACTACCACAGTCACGAGCCGTGTGGTGTGGCGATAAACACCTTGAGCAGTAGCGATGCAATATAACCATCCGCAGTCTTTTTTTATACGACATAAACCGGAATTTTTTACACGACGAAAGTTGATGTCTGGAACCGCATACTCTACATTTCGGCGCTATAATTTTCGAACCCGAGGTTCCCGTGGCATCTGATATCTTATCAGAATTGTTCGCGGTTTTAGTGGTCTGATCTGTAGGCAAGGTAGCTATAGAAGCTACTGCAGAAACCAGATCAGACGGCATAAATAAGGAACTGGTTTCAGAAGCTGCCACAAATAATAGTGGGCTAGCTTCGATGGCCGCCTTAACTAATGGTGTTGCTTCCGAGGCAACAGGTGCAGGCATTTCCAGGACGGCAGAAGTTGTTCCAGGATCAGGACAAGAGTCCGAAACGGCTGCTCGATCCTCTACCTCCATTGCCTACTCATAGTCCTCAAGAAGAGCATCCTCAAATATGGTTGGTAAGGAGTCCTTGATACTAGGAAACAACGAAGGTTAGCAAATATAATTTTAAATAGATTTAACTAGTCAAAATGACTAGTTTTGCGATTGGTCGTTTAATAATTCCTTTTTCGGTACGTATGTCCGCGAACATGATTATCACTTCCTGGATAAGTTTTTATAACTCTACCTAGTTTCCAGGAAGTCGGTGCTAGTTGTTCACTTCTAATAACAACAAAGTCGTTAACCGTATTATCACGACCGGGGTACTTCCACTTATATCGTTTGTGGAGACCTTGCAAATATTCTTTTTTCCAACGGAGACAAAAATGTTGAGCTAGTGCTTTTATTTTCTGGTAGCTATTGACGATACTTATAGGTGACTCTAAACTAGATGGTTCGGGCGGAGCTAGTAAGGGTGATCCTATCAAGAAATGTCCTGGTGTTAGAGCTACAGGTTCACTAGGATTTTCACTCATGGGGAAAAGCGGTCGAGAATTCAGGCACGCTTCAATTCTTGCGAGAACGGTAGACAATTCTTCAAAGTTATATCTAATTTTCTGAACCTCTTTGCGAAAATGAAGTTTGAAACTTTTAACTCCCGCTTCCCATAAGCCTCCCATATGGGGAGCACCTGCTAAGATAAACCGCCAAGAAAGCCCTTTACCCCATAGGTCGAGCACATCCTAGCGCGACACTCCGATATAAAGGTTTTAAATTCTCTTTCTAACTCTCGAGAGGCGCCAACAAAATTAGTACCATTATCCGAAAAGATGGTACTTGGACAACCACGCCTCGAAATAAACCTAATAAACGCCGCCAAAAACCTATCAGTGGACAAATCTGACGTTGCCTCCAAATGTATGGCCTTTGTCGAGAAGCACACAAAAATGCAAACGTACGATTTCAAAGTTTGATTAGATCTGCCACCCATGCTTTTCATGTCAAAGGGACCTGCGAAATCTATTCCAGTTGTTATAAATGGTCTATCCAAAATAGTCCGCTCTGGTGGTAAAGCCGCCATTATCTGACATGTAGTCCGTTTTCTATCTATAATGCAACGCTTAATTACTGTGCGAACCAATGTTTTTAAACGAGAAACCCAACACTTAATACGAATAATCCTGAGCATCAATTGATTTCCCCCATGAATGGAAATCTTGTGAATAACCTCAGTCAAAAGTTGTGTAAAACGGCATGAATAAGGCAACAAAATAGGATGCCGTTCTGTATACACCAAAGAAGGAGACTTTGCCAATCGACTATTTAGTCTCATGACTCCTTCCTTGTCTAAAAATGGGTTTAAGGTCAAAAGTGAACTCTTCGAAGCAAGGTTTTTTTTTATTTAAAAGGCACTCATATTCATCTCTAAAATGAACTTTCTGTGCCACGATAGCCAAACGTAGTTTGACATGTTTTATCTCAATATCCGAAATGATAGGAGATTCATAAGTATAATTACCCTTGTGCGCAGAATGAGTATTCCTATAAAATCTAAAAACGTAGGATAATAAACGAAGGGCACGGTCAAGAGATGAAAATCTTTCCAAAACATCCTCATAATTTGAAAAAAAACGATGCGTGGGATTTTATTGCCCGAGCTTCAAGATCGGTATCCAATAAACAAAGATTTTGAAGATTCAATTGGGATTTATCTTCCCTAAGCCAACTTGGCCCATACCACCAAAGTGAATTATGTGCTAACTCTGAGGGGGAAACACGACGACTACCAAAATCAGCAGGATTGTCCCTTGATTTTACATGGTGCCAATTATGACTACCAACAATTTCTTGGATTTTGCAAACTCTATTTGCAACAAATGTAGTCCAAAAATTGGCGTCTTTCTTCAGCCAGGAAAGGACGATCGTAGAATCCGTCCAACAATAAATCTGGAGAAGTGGCACATCAATCTCCCCTATAACAGTTTTTAAGAGCTCTGAAGCCAAAACTGCTGCACAAAGTTCAAGACGAGATATGGAAACGGGATTTATCGGAGCAACCTTTGTTTTACTGGTCAACAAATTCGTAAATATTTCGCCTTTTTTATTGTGTATGCGAATATAAATTACCCCCGCGTATGCCTTTTCCGAGGCATCTGAAAAAACATGAAGCTCGGCTGTCGACTCAGGCTCATAATGAACCCATCTGGGAATTTGTATATTATTAACTTCGTGATATGAAGCAACAAATTTATCCCATTCAGCCTTCGTAGAAGGTTTAAGTGGTCGTCCCACTCCACATTGTTATTACTTGTTAAATCCAATACAGACATATTGAATTTTGTTATATCTTAGGATAAACCTGTAGTCATACCAGAAAATAAAAGAGAGAAAGATTTTATGCAGAGCGTACCTACATTTGTGAGAAATATTATGGGGTCAAGCGCTGGTGCTGGATCCGGTGAATTTCATGTTTATTAAAACTGGAGGAACATCGTAGAAAAGCTGAAGAAAAAACTGCTAAAAAAGAACAAAAAGTTTAAAGAAGAAAAGCCGAGCGAAAAAGCTAAAACAAACAAATGTAGAACTTGATGGTATTAATACTGATGAAAACACAAATGAATTGGAGTCGGAAACAGAGAAGCAAGCCCTTCGGATCAGAGACGACGGCTCGCCGCCACCGACAGTTTTTCCAACACTTTCGTCGCCGCCGCCGTTTTGATCGGTTTTACCTCTTTTACAATAGGACAGAAAATGGGCAGACAGACGAGATTTGTTGGCAAGCGGTTGAAGAGGTAGTGTGTGTGTTTCATTACTATCTATACAAATCTCGTCTGTCTGCCCATTTTCTGTCCTATTGTAAAAGAGGTATTTGTTTCGGATCAGATGCAGCCGCCGTTTTTGGTGGCTTGTATAAATTCAACCCCCAACAATTTTTTGTTTATCAGCGTGAAAATTGTAGTGTTAATTTATCAATAAAAATAGAAGGAACTTTTTTGTATATTAATGTACAATTGTGCATTCGTACAAACTCTGCACAATTAAAATAAGAAACAATTTTAACATTATGTTCTTAATTTTTTTTTAATTATTTGATTTTAAATTAAGTTTTAGTTAAAATATACAGCGGTCAAAAAAAGTATTCGACATAGATCAAGGTATATTTATTTTACTAGGTAGTGGCATCCCTACAACAATACAAGAACAACATGGCATTTTGTTGTTGCTTTGTAGTTCGAAATGTCAAAAAACATATAAGAAAATTGAGAAGGCGTGTATGTGTTTTATTGCTTTCTCACTTCTACACTATAAAATTTCTGAACAGATACAACTTTTGACATGTCGAACTACTAAATCAGTTGGGCGGACGACACTACCTAGTAAATAAATAAATATAAATATACCTTGACATAGATACAATTTTATTTGTTTTCCAATAAAAACAAATTAGATTTTGTTTAGTGTCACAATTGACATACAATTTTATTTACTAAGGAACAAAGGATTTAATTCAATAAAAAATTTAGATCTTTACAACTACTAATACTGCTACATACTGCTTTTTGGAAATTAAACCATAGTATTAAATTGCTAAATAAAATAGTAAATTTTGCTAGTTAAGTGAAACACTTTTTTAACATTTGTGAAAAATCACAATTATTATTTGAAAATAATAAAAGTTTTATTGTTTTATAAACTGGAAACCAGATGCCAAGGTATATTTATTTTACTAGGTAGTGGCGTCCCTAAAACAAATACAACAATACAAGAACAACATGGCATTTTGTTGTTGCTTTGTTGTTCGGAATGTCAAAAAACATAGAAGAAAATTGAGAAGGCGTGTATGTGTTTTATTGCCTTCTCACTTCTACACTATAAAATTTCTGAAGACATTCAACTTTTGACATGTCGAACTACTAAATCAGCTGGGCGGACGACACTACGATATATATATATATATATATATATATATACATATATATACCTTATATATACATATATATATATATATATATATATATATATATATATATATATATATATATATATATATATATATATATATATATATATATATATATATATATATATATATATATATATATATATATATATTTATATAATTATACATACAGTGCACCTGGCAAGGTATATATATATATATACATATATATACCTTGCCAGGTGCACTGTATGTATAATTATATATATATTTAGAAAAGTCATCGTTTATATTGTTACGAAAGAAGAATTTATTCATTATAAGCTCTGAACAACAATACACTAGAACAACAACAACAACATTAATGGTTTATTTTCTTACAATGATGGAAGAAAGAAACGCCTCGTATAAACATTCGCATTTACCCATATACACACACAGATTAAATAAACACTCTTCTGTTAAATACACAGCCACATACATAAATACAAGCATAAACAAATACACAGCCACATACATAAATACAAGCATAAACAAATAAACAGCCACAAATACAAGTATAAATAAATAAATAGCCACACATACAGGTATAAAAAATTAAACAATCACACAAACAGAAAACAAGAGCAATAACAATCGAACCTGCCGGACCTGTCTGGAATAGAACATTCTGGTGCTTTTAAATTACCTATATAAGTGAATCGTGCTGGCGAGTAGTATGGCAGTATTAATTTAAAAGTCAAAGAGTTAAGTTGTGGAATTTTAAGAGTGTTTAACAGTTTGCTGTATTTTTGAACAGTGGTCTTAAATAAATAAAGTGACTTACAGTAAAAGAAATAACAGAGTGTATTTATTTTGCAATTAAAAGAACCCAACGTAAAGTAAAAACGTAACAATTGGTAACAGAAGTGAAATTGTAAAATAAAATAACTTAAAAAAATAATAAAATAATAAACAACAATGAAATTTGAAGATCTTAAAGTGGAGCAGCTGAAAAAGGAGTTGAGTAAGCTGGATTTGCCTACAGCAGGTAACAAACCAGAACTGCAGAAGAGGCTCATAGATGAATTCAAGCGTCGTGGCATGGACATTGGCGCATATGAGTTCTATGAAAAAGAGGTGGCAGAGGTATGTAGCCGTGAAACAACAACAGCAAGTAGCATGGACTTCAATACGATGTTTGCCGCTATGATGGAGAAAATGGGAGAAGTTCAGGAAGCTTCTAGAGCAAACAGCGAAAAGCTGTTAGCTGAAGTAAGAGATGAAGTACAAGAAGCTTCTACAGCAAACAGCGAAAAACTGTTAGCTGAAGTAAGAGATGAAGTACAAGAAGCTTCTAGAGCAAACAGCGAAAAACTGTTAGCTGAAGTACAAGAAGTTTCTAGAACAAACAGCGAGAAACTACTGGAAATAGTAAATGAGAAACTGGAGAAAAATCAACAACTTCTAGCTGAGATTTAAGAAGTTTCTAGAGCGAATAATGAGAAACTTTTGGGACAAGTCAACGAAAACCTTCTACAAATTTCTGAAACCATTAATAAGCGAGTAGACTACGTAGAAGTCAAGTTCGACGAAAAAATCTCTGCCGTAGAAGTGCAACTGTCCGGTTTAAACAGAAAAGTAAATCTTCTAGAAACTAGTTGCGTCGAAATACAGGTAAAGGATGTCGATTTAAAGCTGCAGGAGCTTGAAAACAAAATTATGAGCCTGGAAATAAGAGAAGGTCCAGTACGAGTAGTGACTGAAAATACAAATAGGATAAAAGCTCCCAGTTTCGACGGCAACATACCCTTCTACGTCTTCAAATTTCAGTTTGAGACAGTGGCCAGTAAAAATCTATGGA
This sequence comes from Phasia obesa, assembly GCA_949628195.1. NCBI lineage: Eukaryota > Metazoa > Arthropoda > Insecta > Diptera > Tachinidae > Phasia > Phasia obesa. The sequence continues at coordinate 48,048,830 of OX451219.1, read as the reverse complement.
GCAATGAAGAGAAAGCGATTGAGCTGATTCTGGCACTTAAAAGATCTGCAGCAGAAGTCCTCGAAAGCCTACCAACAAGCTGCAGAAATAATTATGAGGACATAATGGTGGCGTTACAGCGGAAATATGGCGGCGATCATAAAAAGGAGCTGTATAGAATGGAGCTACGCGGAAGGCTGCAGAGAGCAAATGAGACGCTTCGGGATTTCGCCATGGAGATAGAGCGCTTGGTGCAGCTAATATACCCTGGGGAAAACCATCCACTTCTAGAACAGTTCAAGGTGGAGGCATTTGTTAATGGTATTCGTGACCCAGATATTAAGCACGCAGTTTGCGCTAAGCAAAACACATCCTTTGCTGAAACCATTGCTTACGCTCTGGCTCAAGAAACAGCAAAAGTCATTTCGAGGCCGCAGTCATACAAAGTGCGAAAAGTTGAAGTTGCTGCTGAAGATGAAAAAACAACAATGGACGACATAAAGCAAGTACTTGGGTCGGTAAAGAAAGCCTTAGATGAAAGACAAGGTAAGACAAACGCTAAGTGCTTTAATTGCGGCAAAGTCGGCCATTTTCAACGAAACTGTAAGGCAGCAAGAAAACGAGCCAGATCTGTTTCGCCGCCAAGAAACAATAAACGTGCGACTCATGGAACATCCCGAGAGTCGTTAAACTAAAGAGAGCTAGTACTACGGGGCATGAGCTAGCTCCCACAAGCGTGGGCCCCACAATCTCCATATCTGTGATGCAGCAGCAAAACAGCAATCTTACTACAAGCGGGTATATCAACGGAGGAAAGCGTATTCTGACAATAGACACAGGAGCGTCGCAGTCTATAATAAGGCCCGATTTAGTAAAGGGAAAAGTGGAACAATTGAATAATGTAAGCCTGCGCACCGCTACCGGAGAATTTGCTACTGTCTATGGTAAGGCCAAAGCCAGATTAACTATAGCCAACATGAGTGTGGACCATGTGTTCATTGTTGCCGATATCGTGGACGAAGTTATTATTGGCGCAGATTTTATGATCATGCATGGAGTCGATCTGCGCATGGGGCAACAAATAATGCTCTGGAGAAACGTCGAAATACCCCTTGATATTGGATATGTGAGTAAATCTGCAGTAAGGAAGTTGGTTGCTGTAGCATCCCAGAAATTACCACCTCAGGCAGAAACTGTGATATGGGCACGTATGGAGGAAGATTGTGAGGACAACCGGTTGTGGGTGGTAGAATCATCAGGAATTAAGAGTGAGACAATAACAGCAAAAGCCCTCGTGAAAACCTGTAAGAATGGGAAAATTCCTGTGAGAGTGTTAAATCTATCCAACAGTGAAAAAGTAATTGGTAAAAACTCTCACATAGCTCAATGTACACCAGGAGAGACCATAATTAATTGCGAGAGAGACTCGGAGCCTGAAAAACTGTCAACTAAAGAGCGCGAAATACTAGCAGAACACGTGGGGAAATGGGTAGCAGACCTGAAGCCACCTGACAGAAACAAGCAGCTGCTACGAAAGTACGCCTCTGTCTTCGCCCTAAAAGATAAAAGCCAAGGTAGAACGGCAATAGTGAAGCATGAAATAAATACTGGCGAAGCGAGGCCCATAAAACAAGCCCCCAGGAGCATTCCCCTAGCCAAGCGGAGCGAAGTAAAGTAGCTAGTCAACGAAATGGAGCGAGACGGAATTATCGAACCGTCTTCGAGTCCTTGGAGCTCGCCGGTAGTTTTAGTAAAGAAGAAAGATGGCAGCACTAGATTCTGCGTTGACTACAGGAAGCTCAACGATGTTACCAAAAAGGACAGTTATCCGCTACCAAGAATCGATGACACCTTGGACACGCTAGCAGGTACTAAGTGGTTTTCTACGCTAGATCTACAGAGCGGTTACTGGCAAGTCGAGATAGCTGACAAAGATAAAGAAAAAACTGCTTTTAGTGCTCTCGATGGTTTATGGCAGTTTAATGTTATGCCATTTGGTCTCTGCAACGCTCCACCTTCGAGCGTTTAATGGAACGAGTGTTAAAGGGACTCAATTGGAAGTCATGTCTGGTGTATCTGGACGACATAATTGTCATGGGAAAGACCTTCGATGAACACCTAAGGAATATGGAAGAAGTCTTCAGGCGTATATCAGCGGCTGGACTGAAGCTCAGTGTTAAGAAATGTGCATTGTTTCAGAAGGAAGTCAAATACTTGGGGCATCGTGTAACAGCAGAGGGGGGTAAAATACGGGCAGTAAAGGACTGGCCTCGTCCTCAAAATCTTCACGAGTTACGAAGTTTCTTGGGACTTTGCACATACTACAGACGATTTGTGCCAAATTTTGCTAGTGTTGCTGCGAGCCTACATGAGCTAACCAAAAAGTCCCGACGTTACCAGTGGAGTGAAGCAGCCGAGGAAGCATTCCAGAAGCTCAAGGAATTATTGTGTGTGGCACCTATCCTGGCATATTCAGTAGCTGGGCAAAAATTCGTGCTAGACACTGATGCGAGCGGATATGGAATAGGAGGCGTGCTGTCTCAAGTGGTAGATGGGACAGAAAAGGTTATAGGCTACTACAGCAGAGTACTTTCGAAGCCTGAAAGAAACTATTGCGTAACGCGACGAGAGCTGCTAGCAGTATTGGAGTGCATTAAACACTACCACAAGTATTTGTATGGCCAACATTTTATGCTGAGGACAGATCATGCCGCACTCAGGTGGTTGCTGCAATTCAAGAGCCCTGAAGGACAGCTTGCACGCTGGATTGAGCGACTTCAGAGCTATGACTTTAGTATTGAGCACAGAAAAGGAGGCAAGCATAACAACGCAGACGCCCTTTCTAGGCGACCATGTGATCTGGGGTGTAAGCATTGCACAAAGGCGGAGAGAAAAGAATTCGTTATTGATGTTCGGCATACACATATAGAATCTAGTGAAGACTGGCCGACTGCACAAAGAAACAATCCCATATTGGCAAAAATTATAGCAGCTAAAGAGGAAGACAGAAGACCGACGCGAAGTGAGATCTCACCAGAAAGTCCGCTGGCGAAGGCATATTGGGCCCAGTGGAACAGTCTTAGGTTGAAGGATGGCTCCTTATGTCGCACCTGGGAAAGCACAGACGGCAAAACTGTGATAGACTTAATCGTCGTGCCATCCTCCAAGATCAAAGAGGTCATGAAACAATTCCACAATGGTCCTAGCGGAGGTCACCTTGGTGTAACGAAGACGCTGGAAAAGATAAAACAACGGTTCTATTATGTCGGCTGTCAACAAGCCGTAGCCGAGTGGATAGCCAATTGCCAGGAGTGCATTGCAGCAAATGGTCCAGTACGAAGGAGTCGGGAGCAGCTTCAGCAGTACAATTCAGGCGCTCCCTTTGAACGTATAGCGATGGACGTAGCAGGTCCCTTCCCTGCTAGCAATACTGGCAACCGATACGTTTTAGTGGTCATGGACTATTTCAGCAAATGGCCGGAAGTATATGCCATTCCCAATCAAGAAGCCAGAACGATTGTAGACACGTTTATAAGCAACTGGGTGTGTCGCTATGGTATTCCCTTAGAACTACACTACGACCAAGGCCGAAATTTTGAATCCGCTATATTCAAAGAGATGTGCGAAGTATACGGAATAAGAAAAACCAGAACGACACCGTTACATCCGCAATCTGATGGTATGGTCGAAAGATTCAATCGAACCCTGTAGGAATACCTGAGAAAAGTGGTCAGCGCACATCAGAGGGACTGGGATGAGCATATACCCAAATTTTTGTTGGCATATAGATCAGCTGTTCACGATTCCACCTCACGAACACCAGCGAAAATAGTCTTTGGATCTGAGCTAAATTTGCCTGCAGATTTAGAGTTTGGTGTTAAGCCAACATCGGCAGAAGGAGACAGCGAAAACTCTAGTCAGGCACAAAGGGACCTTCGGGAGATTCACGAATTCGTGCGGAGTAGGATAAAATTAACAAGTGATAAAATGAAAGCCAGATATGATCGAGCTGCCAACTCTGAGGGATTTAACGAGGGACAACTGGTTCTACTTTTTAACCCACAACGGAGGAAAGGATTATCACCCAAACTACAAACTCATTGGGATGGACCTTATAAAGTAATAAAACGGCTAAATGACGTAGTTTACAGAATACAGAAATTTCAAAGCCCAAGATCAAAAATGAAAGTTGTGCACTTGGAGCGGCTAGCCAACTATGGAAAAGGTACATCTGTGGTTTGAGAAGGGGGAAGTGTTACGAAAGAAGAATTTATTCATTATAAGCTCTGAACAACAATACTCTCGAACAACAACAACAACATTAATGTTTTATTTTCTTACAATGATGGAAGAAAGAAACGCCTCGTATAAACATTCGCATTTACCCATATACACACACAGATTAAATAAACACTCTTCTGTTAAATACACAGCCACATACATAAATACAAGCATAAACAAATAAACAGCCACAAATACAAGTATAAATAAATAAATAGCCACACATACAGGTATAAAGAATTAAACAATCACACAAACAGAAAACAAGAGTCCAAGACGAATTCATACCAGGTGGAGTCGATAGCCCAGCTGATTGTTTTTTGCCCTCGTTTTTTTGCTAATGTCTTGTCAAAAAATACATTGTTTCATATCTGCTAATCTAATGTCAAAGTTGTTGTTTTGTTGTAGTTGTTGTCCTACTGCTCACACCTGGTATGAATTCGCCTTGCAAGAGTCGGAAACAGAGAACCAAGCCGATCGGATCAGAGACGACGGCTCGCCGCCACCGACAGTTTTTCCAACACTTTCGTCGCCGCCGCCGTTTTGATCAGTTTTACCTCTTTTACAATAGGACAGAAAATGGGCAGACAGACGAGATTTGTTGGCAAGCGGTTGAAGAGGTAGTGTGTGTGTTTCATTACTATCTATACAAATCTCGTCTGTCTGCCCATTTTCTGTCCTATTGTAAAAGAGGTATTTGTTTCGGATCAGATGCAGCCGCCGTTTTTGGTGGCTTGTATAAATTCAACCCCCAACAATTTTTTGTTTATCAGCGTGAAAATTGTAGTGTTAATTTATCAATAAAAATAGAAGGAACTTTTTTGTATATTAATGTACAATTGTGCATTCGTACAAACTCTGCACAATTAAAATAAGAAACAATTTTAACATTATGTTCTTAATTTTTTTTTAATTATTTGATTTTAAATGAAGTTTTAGTTAAAATATACAGCGGTCAAAAAAAGTATTCGACATAGATCAAGGTATATTTATTTTACTAGGTAGTGGCATCCCTACAACAATACAAGAACAACATGGCATTTTGTTGTTGCTTTGTAGTTCGAAATGTCAAAAAACATATAAGAAAATTGAGAAGGCGTGTATGTGTTTTATTGCTTTCTCACTTCTACACTATAAAATTTCTGAACAGATACAACTTTTGACATGTCGAACTACTAAATCAGCTGGGCGGACGACACTACCTAGTAAATAAATAAATATAAATATACCTTGACATAGATACAATTTTATTTGTTTTCCAATAAAAACAAATTAGATTTTGTTTAGTGTCACAATTGACATACAATTTTATTTACTAAGGAACAAAGGATTTAATTCAATAAAAAATTTAGATCTTTACAACTACTAATACTGCTACATACTGCTTTTTGGAAATTAAACTATAGTATTAAATTGCTAAATAAAATAGTAAATTTTGCTAGTTAAGTGAATCACTTTTTTAACATTTGTGAAAAATCACAATTATTATTTAAAAATAATAAAAGTTTTATTGTTTTATAAACTGGAAACCAGATGCCAAGGTATATTTATTTTACTAGGTAGTGGCGTCCCTAAAACAAATACAACAATACAAGAACAACATGGCATTTTTTTGTTGCTTTGTTGTTCGGAATGTCAAAAAACATAGAAGAAAATTGAGAAGGCGTGTATGTGTTTTATTGCCTTCTCACTTCTACACTATAAAATTTCTGAAGACATTCAACTTTTGACATGTCGAACTACTAAATCAGCTGGACGGACGACACTACGATAAATATATATATATATATATATGTAAAATATAGTCTTGTTTCGAACGGGAAACACAATAAAAAAAAAAACTCAAACTTTTAGTTTTATAATTAAATTTAAATTTATTTAACCAAATCCAAAACTCTGGTATATTCCTTTTTTTAAATGAAAAATTAAATGTAGATCAATTCACTTCAATTTGATTAATAATTAAGTAATATAATTTTTTAAGTAATATTTTTGAGTAATTTGATTAATAATTAAGTAATATAATTTTTTAAGTAATATTTTTGAGTAATGTTTCCTTTCTAGACCACTTTTGAAATTCTCACAACATTGACCGACTTCTTCCTCTTAAAAATCCACTTTTTATAAAAACTTCTTTACGACTTTTCTTTCTATGTTGCTTCCTCCAAAAGAACAGAATCAAAACTGACTAAACTAAACTACTTCTTTTCTTCTTTCTTCTTTACTTAACGAACGTCCCTGCTTTTGATGATCAATGGTGTTGCCATGTTACATTCGGCCATCTTGACTTTCATCTGTCTCAGATGACAGGTAATCAGGTTCCATCTGCTTCCAAGGTTTCATCATATCACTACTCGTGGATGTCTTATGTGGACCTGCTACATTGGCCGCTTTAACAACCTCATAACGATTATTGGACCCTATTTTATCGACTTTATACGGACCAAGGTATTCTTGCGCTAATTTCTTTCCAGAAACGAATTGGGTTCTTTTTATCGCCACCAAGTCTCCAATCCGGTAACCGCCTGTCTTTTTCCTTCGTCTATCGAAATTTTCTTTATAATGTTTTTGTGCATCTTGAATTTGTATCTTTGCTTCATTACGAATTTGTTGACGTTCCTCGTCGAATCGTTGTATTAGTTCGTCTTCCAGCAGTTGTATTATATTATCATAAACGCCTGTCTTCATTTTAACGCCAACCAATAATTGGAAAGGTGTAACTTTAGTGGAACTGTGTACATGACTATTAATGGCCTTTTGCACTTCTCCAACGTGCTTGTACCACTTAGTTGAGTCCTCACTTGACAATTTTGAAATTATTGATATTATGCATCTGTTAACACGCTCAATTTGTCCATTTCCACGCGGCACTCCAGTCGTTGTTACTACATGTTCAATATTACTTTCATCGCAGAATTTTTTGAACCTTTCTGAAGTAAAGGCCGGAACCTTATCGCTCACTATTCTGGTAGGAAACCCAAAAATATCAGACCACGTAGTTAAATGTCTGACCACTTCGTCGGCATTTGTTGTTTTTGTGGGAAACAACCATACAAATTTTGTGAAACCATCGACCATTGAAAAAATATGTTTATATTGCTTAGTTGTGGCATCCATTGGGCCTAAGTGGTCAACATGCAATGTGTGTAAAGGCACTTCACCTTTGCCAATGACGCTCAACAGGCCTTCCTTTTTTCCCAGTTTTTTATTGTGTATGATACATTTAATGCAGTTACCAATGATTCTACGTGTTTTGCTTTCTAAATGCGGTATATAAAACTGTTGCTGAATTTCGTGCATTGTCTTTTCCATTCCATAATGACTTTTCTCGTGAGTACTTCTAATTATCTCTGTCTCCATCAACTTTGGAACTATAAGTAGATCATTGCCTTTTACCATCTTGTATATTAATTCACCTTTTTCCTTAAAGTTTTCGTATGGACCCAAAGATAGCGCATATTTTACCGCCTTTATATAATCATCCTCGCTCTGCTGTTTTGCCAGTCTTGCCGTTAACTCTGTTGATATTATCATTACTTCTACCGGATACCGACTTAGTGAGTCAACATGTTTCATTCTATTTCCGCCTCTATGTTCTACTGTGAAGTCGAATTCTTGCAAACAGACGATCCATTGTGCTACATTTCTGGGAACGTCCTTTTTCGCGATGGTTTGTTTGAATGCTGCACAGTCTGTTACTAGTTTAAATTTTATACCCAGAATGTATTGTCGGAACTTATTCATTGCCAAGAATGCTGCTTTCACTTCAAGGACATAACTGTGCAATTGGCTTTCTTGTATCGAAGCTTTCTTGCTCCAATAATATATTGGGTGCATTTTGCCATCACTTTTCTGCATCAACGTAGCTCCAAAACCCAGCTTAGACGCGTCTGTATGCAGCTCGGTTTCCGTTTCCCTATTGAAAATACGCAATACTGGTTCGTTTGTAAGAATCTGCTTCAACTGATTGATCGCCTTTAACTGTTCCGTTCCAATTTTAAACCTCACATCCTTCTTCAGTAACTCTGTTAAAGGCTTAGCAATGAGAGAGTACCCCTGGACAAACTTCCTGAAATAACCTGTGAGTCCTAAAAAGGACTGAATGTCTTTAACATTCTTCGGGATCGGAAACTTCTGAACCGCCTTTGTTTTCTCTTTTCCTGGCCATATTTTTCCATCTTCAATAGCATGTCCAAGGAAGTTAATTCTTGTTTTTAGGAAAACGCATTTTACCCATTTGAACTTTAAATCAAATCTAGCTGCCTGTTCGAAAACTAACTGTAATTTTTGTTGACATTCCTCCGGAGTTCTGCCGCAAATAATAATGTCATCGATGTATAATTCTAAAATACCTTTATTTATCATATCCTGAAATATATAATTAACAAGCCGAATAAAATTTGCCGGAGAATTACAGAAACCGAAAGGTGCCTTATTAAACTCAAAAAATCCTTGCTTGGTTACAAACGCAGTATATTTTTTACTCGCCTCTTCAATGGATACATGAAAAAATCCGTTTTCCAAATCTAGTGTAGTAAAATATTTAGCACCACTGAGCTTCGCCAGTACATCCTCAACTACTGGCACCGGAAAGCAATCTTTTAAAACCATTGAGTTTAATTGGCGAAAATCAACGCACACCCTATACGCACCACATTTTTTCTTTACGACTACCAGGCGGCTGGCAAAGTCTGAATATGATTTTCTAATAACTCCACTTTTTAACCATTCTTGTATTTGTTCATTGACAGCATTCTCTTCATTGTAGGACAATCTTGCGGGCGCATGACGAAACGGCTTAATCTCATTGGTTGGTACTATCTTCATTATAACTGGTGATTCTTCAATTTGACTTACCGGCTTATACTTTTCAATCATACCTTCGATTTGTTCTCTATATCGTTCATCGACATCGACTTCAGATGCATTAATATTATAGAGTTGTAGTTGGTTATTGTCCACATCTTTTTGTTTATATTCAAATCTATATCCGTTGTTCCACATTAGAATAAAGTCTCTTGTAAAGTCGAAGCCTAAAATGGCATCCACTTTTAATGAATTGTCTTTTACTACCAAAAAGCAATGCTCTTTTTCAACTTCATCGACATATAATTTACCCGATACCGACCCGATTGGATTTATTTTATTATTGCCAAATCCAAATAACACGGCATTACTATTTTGCAACGAAATCAATGGAAAGTTTTTCTTACAAACACTTTCTTTTATTACAGAAACATCTGCCCCCGTATCAACCAGACAATTTATGTGTTTCTCATTAAATTTTACCATTTTAAACCGTTCATCTGTCATTATTATGTTTAAGCTTTTTCTTGGCACATTATTTTTAACACAGTCTTTTGATATATGACCCAGAGCATTACATTTGAAACACTTAAGTCCATTTTTACAATCTTTAAGTTTATGATCTTTTGCTCCACAATTAAAACAGTGATACCGTTCAATCTTCGGTTTCATTTCACCAGACTTTTGCCATGGTCCTTCATTTTTGTTATACAGACTTTCATAAATTTCATAATTTTCACGTAGTTCTTTATAGTCTTTTGAAGCATATAACTGCTGCTTAAAAATAATTTTACCATTTATTCCGTCCACGATATACCTTATAATCGCGCGATCTTCAATATTCCCGAGCGCGGATAGTTTTCGCATTGCTATTATATATTCGTGAAACGATTCCGAATTCTTTTTTGTTCTTTCGCGTAGCATTTTGTGAATTTCACCACTATCATATTCCTTATTGAATTCACTTATTAGCGCACTTTTCAACATTTCATAATTACTTACATTGACTGTATCTAAGAACATTTTAGCTAAACCACTAATTTTGTTCCTTGCCTGCACATATTTTTGTTTCTCATTTAGTCCGTATGCTTCGGCATTATCTTCAAAATTTTGGAACCATTTTGTCACAGGCATATTTTCACCATTGTATTCACATAAAATTTTCGCAAAAGAGTCAACTGTTATGTTAGCACTATTATCTCTTTCTTCGTCTTTCACTGCTCTCAGCCTTAATAGCTCTATTAATTCGTTTAATTGCTCGTTCGCCATGTTTTTCACCGTATTTGTTTTGCCTTGCACTTTTCCAATGTTTTCCGTATCGGTCACCTTTCTAGCGTCTTCACTTATACCACTGTTCTTTAAATTTTGTTTCGCATTCGATCTTAAGTTATATTGTCTTAACTTGTCCTCGCTGTCACTCATTTACACCTCACTATTTTCTTTGACTAAACCTTCAACATGAAATAATTCGATTTTTTTTACATTTTATGCACAACATGCCATTGTTCCACTTGTTTTTTATATATTTTTATTATTTATTTATTATTATCTTTTTATATCTGTTCTTTTTCTTATTAGTTTCTTTTCTTTCTCTTTTCTTTTTCTATTTATACAAAGCTTGCTTTCAATAATACATAACACACTTCTTATTTTTCTCCTTTTCACTCAAACATACCAATGTACTACGTTTGTTAATTTTACAGGCTCTTCTTATATGCACTTTTCTATGTACCAAAATATATTCTGCTGTGATCGTACGGTTCTTTTTTTTTTTATTGTATTGTAGCGTTTTTTGGAATTTTCTAGCACAGTAAATACAATTATTTTTATTGGTTGAGCCCCCAAATGTAAAATATAGTCTTGTTTCGAACGGGAAACACAATAAAAAAAAAAACTCAAACTTTTAGTTTTATAATTAAATTTAAATTTATTTAACCAAATCCAAAACTCTGGTATATTCCTTTTTTTAAATGAAAAATTAAATGTAGATCAATTCACTTCAATTTGATTAATAATTAAGTAATATAATTTTTTAAGTAATATTTTTGAGTAATTTGATTAATAATTAAGTAATATAATTTTTTAAGTAATATTTTTGAGTAATGTTTCCTTTCTAGACCACTTTTGAAATTCTCACAACATTGACCGACTTCTTCCTCTTAAAAATCCACTTTTTATAAAAACTTCTTTACGACTTTTCTTTCTATGTTGCTTCCTCCAAAAGAACAGAATCAAAACTGACTAAACTAAACTACTTCTTTTCTTCTTTCTTCTTTACTTAACGAACGTCCCTGCTTTTGATGATCAATGGTGTTGCCATGTTACATATATATATATATATATATATACATATATATACCTTATATATACATATATATATATATATATATATATATATATATATATATATATATATATATATATATATATATATATATATATATATATATATATATATATATATATATATATATATATATGTATATATATATATATATACCTTGCCAGGTGCACTGTATGTATAATTATATATATATTTAGAAAAGTCATCGTTTATATTGTTACGAAAGAAGAATTTATTCATTATAAGCTCTGAACAACAATACACTAGAACAACAACAACATTAATGGTTTATTTTCTTACAATGATGGAAGAAAGAAACGCCTCGTATAAACATTCGCATTTACCCATATACACACACAGATTAAATAAACACTCTTCTGTTAAATACACAGCCACATACATAAATACAAGCATAAACAAATACACAGCCACATACATAAATACAAGCATAAACAAATAAACAGCCACAAATACAAGTATAAATAAATAAATAGCCACACATACAGGTATAAAAAATTAAACAATCACACAAACAGAAAACAAGAGCAATAACAATCGAACCTGCCGGACCTGTCTGGAATAGAACATTCTGGTGCTTTTAAATTACCTATATAAGTGAATCGTGCTGGCGAGTAGTATGGCAGTATTAATTTAAAAGTCAAAGAGTTAAGTTGTGGAATTTTAAGAGTGTTTAACAGTTTGCTGTATTTTTGAACAGTGGTCTTAAATAAATAAAGTGACTTACAGTAAAAGTAGTAACAGAGTGTATTTATTTTGCAATTAAAAGAACCCAACGTAAAGTAAAAACGTAACAATTGGTAACAGAAGTGAAATTGTAAAATAAAATAACTTAAAAAAATAATAAAATAATAAACAACAATGAAATTTGAAGATCTTAAAGTGGAGCAGCTGAAAAAGGAGTTGAGTAAGCTGGATTTGCCTACAGCAGGTAACAAAACAGAACTGCAGAAGAGGCTCATAGATGAATTCAAGCGTCGTGGCATGGACATTGGCGCATATGAGTTCTATGAAAAAGAGGTGGCAGAGGTATGTAGCCGTGAAACAACAACAGCAAGTAGCATGGACTTCAATACGATGTTTGCCGCTATGATGGAGAAAATGGGAGAAGTTCAGGAAGCTTCTAGAGCAAACAGCGAAAAGCTGTTAGCTGAAGTAAGAGATGAAGTACAAGAAGCTTCTACAGCAAACAGCGAAAAACTGTTAGCTGAAGTAAGAGATGAAGTACAAGAAGCTTCTAGAGCAAACAGCGAAAAACTGTTAGCTGAAGTACAAGAAGTTTCTAGAACAAACAGCGAGAAACTACTGGAAATAGTAAATGAGAAACTGGAGAAAAATCAACAACTTCTAGCTGAGATTTAAGAAGTTTCTAGAGCGAATAATGAGAAACTTTTGGGACAAGTCAACGAAAACCTTCTACAAATTTCTGAAACCATTAATAAGCAGGTAGACTACGTAGAAGTCAAGTTCGACGAAAAAATCTCTGCCGTAGAAGTGCAACTGTCCGGTTTAAACAGAAAAGTAAATCTTCTAGAAACTAGTTGCGTCGAAATACAGGTAAAGGATGTCGATTTAAAGCTGCAGGAGCTTGAAAACAAAATTATGAGCCTGGAAATAAGAGAAGGTCCAGTACGAGTAGTGACTGAAAATACAAATAGGATAAAAGCTCCCAGTTTCGACGGCAACATACCCTTCTACGTCTTCAAATTTCAGTTTGAGACAGTGGCCAGTAAAAATCTATGGAGCAATGAAGAGAAAGCGATTGAGCTGATTCTGGCACTTAAAAGATCTGCAGCAGAAGTCCTCGAAAGCCTACCAACAAGCTGCAGAAATAATTATGAGGACATAATGGTGGCGTTACAGCGGAAATATGGCGGCGATCATAAAAAGGAGCTGTATAGAATGGAGCTACGCGGAAGGCTGCAGAGAGCAAATGAGACGCTTCGGGATTTCGCCATGGAGATAGAGCGCTTGGTGCAGCTAATATACCCTGGGGAAAACCATCCACTTCTAGAACAGTTCAAGGTGGAGGCATTTGTTAATGGTATTCGTGACGCAGATATTAAGCACGCAGTTTGCGCTAAGCAAAACACATCCTTTGCTGAAACCATTGCTTACGCTCTGGCTCAAGAAACAGCAAAAGTCATTTCGAGGCCGCAGTCATACAAAGTGCGAAAAGTTGAAGTTGCTGCTGAAGATGAAAAAACAACAATGGACGACATAAAGCAAGTACTTGGGTCGGTAAAGAAAGCCTTAGATGAAAGACAAGGTAAGACAAACGCTAAGTGCTTTAATTGCGGCAAAGTCGGCCATTTTCAACGAAACTGTAAGGCAGCAAGAAAACGAGCCAGATCTGTTTCGCCGCCAAGAAACAATAAACGTGCGACTCATGGAACATCCCGAGAGTCGTTAAACTAAAGAGAGCTAGCACTACGGGGCATGAGCTAGCTCCCACAAGCGTGGGCCCCACAATCTCCATATCTGTGATGCAGCAGCAAAACAGCAATCTTACTACAAGCGGGTATATCAACGGAGGAAAGCGTATTCTGACAATAGACACAGGAGCGTCGCAGTCTATAATAAGGCCCGATTTAGTAAAGGGAAAAGTGGAACAATTGAATAATGTAAGCCTGCGCACCGCTACCGGAGAATTTGCTACTGTCTATGGTAAGGCCAAAGCCAGATTAACTATAGCCAACATGAGTGTGGACCATGTGTTCATTGTTGCCGATATCGTGGACGAAGTTATATTGGCGCAGATTTTATGATCATGCATGGAGTCGATCTGCGCATGGGGCAACAAATAATGCTCTGGAGAAACGTCGAAATACCCCTTGATATTGGATATGTGAGTAAATCTGCAGTAAGGAAGTTGGTTGCTGTAGCATCCCAGAAATTACCACCTCAGGCAGAAACTGTGATATGGGCACGTATGGAGGAAGATTGTGAGGACAACCGGTTGTGGGTGGTAGAATCATCAGGAATTAAGAGTGAGACAATAACAGCAAAAGCCCTCGTGAAATCCTGTAAGAATGGGAAAATTCCTGTGAGAGTGTTAAATCTCTCCAACAGTGAAAAAGTAATTGGTAAAAACTCTCACATAGCTCAATGTACACCAGGAGAGACGATAATTAATTGTGAGAGAGACTCGGAGCCTGAAAAACTGTCAACTAAAGATCGCGAAATACTAGCAGAATACGTGGGGAAATGGGTAGCAGACCTGAAGCCACCTGACAGAAACAAAGCCAAGCAGCTGCTACGAAAGTACGCCTCTGTCTTCGCCCTAAAAGATAAAAGTCAAGGTAGAACGGCAATAGTGAAGCATGAAATAAATACTGGCGAAGCGAGGCCCATAAAACAAGCCCCCAGGAGCATTCCCCTAGCCAAGCGGAGCGAAGTAAAGTAGCTAGTCAACGAAATGGAGCGAGACGGAATTATCGAACCGTCTTCGAGTCCTTGGAGCTCGCCGGTAATTTTAGTAAAAAAGAAAGATGGCAGCACTAGATTCTGCGTTGACTACAGGAAGCTCAACGATGTTACCAAAAAGGACAGTTATCCGCTACCAAGAATCGATGACACCTTGGAGACGCTAGCAGGTACTAAGTGGTTTTCTACGCTAGATCTACAGAGCGGTTACTGGCAAGTCGAGATAGCTGACAAAGATAAAGAAAAAACTGCTTTTAGTGCTCTCGATGGTTTATGGCAGTTTAATGTTATGCCATTTGGTCTCTGCAACGCTCCACCTTCGAGCGTTTAATGGAACGAGTGTTAAAGGGACTCAATTGGAAGTCATGTCTGGTGTATCTGGACGACATAATTGTCATGGGAAAGACCTTCGATGAACACCTAAGGAATATGGAAGAAGTCTTCAGGCGTATATCAGCGGCTGGACTGAAGCTCAGTGTTAAGAAATGTGCATTGTTTCAGAAGGAAGTCAAATACTTGGGGCATCGTGTAACAGCAGAGGGGGGTATCAACCGATGAAGATAAAATACGGGCAGTAAAGGACTGGCCTCGTCCTCAAAATCTTCACGAGTTACGAAGTTTTTTGGGACTTTGCACATACTACAGACGATTTGTGCCAAATTTTGCTAGTGTTGCTGCGAGCCTACATGAGCTAACCAAAAAGTCCCGACGTTACCAGTGGAGTGAAGCAGCCGAGGAAGCATTCCAGAAGCTCAAGGAATTATTGTGTGTGGCACCTATCCTGGCATATTCAGTAGCTGGGCGAAAATTCGTGCTAGACACTGATGCGAGCGGATATGGAATAGGAGGCGTGCTGTCTCAAGTGGTAGATGGGACAGAAAAGGTTATAGGCTACTACAGCAGAGTAATTTCGAAGCCTGAAAGAAACTATTGCGTAACGCGACGAGAGCTGCTAGCAGTATTGGAGTGCATTAAACACTACCACAAGTATTTGTATGGCCAACATTTTATGCTGAGGACAGATCATGCCGCACTCAGGTGGTTGCTGCAATTCAAGAGCCCTGAAGGACAGCTTGCACGCTGGATTGAGCGACTTCAGAGCTATGACTTTAGTATTGAGCACAGAAAAGGAGGCAAGCATAACAACGCAGACGCCCTTTCTAGGCGACCATGTGATCTGGGGTGTAAGCATTGCACAAAGGCGGAGAGAAAAGAATTCGTTATTGATGTTCGGCATACACATATAGAATCTAGTGAAGACTGGCCGACTGCACAAAGAAAGGATCTCATATTGGCAAAAATTATAGCAGCTAAAGAGGAAGACAGAAGACCGACGCGAAGTGAGATCTCACCAGAAAGTCCGCTGGCGAAGGCATATTGGGCCCAGTGGAACAGTCTAAGGTTGAAGGATGGCTCCTTATGTCGCACCTGGGAAAGCACAGACGGCAAAACTGTGATAGACTTAATCGTCGTGCCATCCTCCAAGATCAAAGAGGTCATGAAACAATTCCACAATGGTCCTAGCGGAGGTCACCTTGGTGTAACGAAGACGCTGGAAAAGATAAAACAACGGTTCTATTATGTCGGCTGTCAACAAGCCGTAGCCGAGTGGATAGCCAATTGCCAGGAGTGCATTGCAGCAAATGGTCCAGTACGAAGGAGTCGGGAGCAGCTTCAGCAGTACAATTCAGGCGCTCCCTTTGAACGTATAGCGATGGACGTAGCAGGTCCCTTCCCTGCTAGCAATGCTGGCAACCGATACGTTTTAGTGGTCATGGACTATTTCAGCAAATGGCCGAAAGTATATGCCATTCCCAATCAAGAAGCCAGAACGATTGTAGACACGTTTATAAGCAACTGGGTGTGTCGCTATGGTATTCCCTTAGAACTACACTACGACCAAGGCCGAAATTTTGAATCCGCTATATTCAAAGAGATGTGCGAAGTATACGGAATAAGAAAAACCAGAACGACACCGTTACATCCGCAATCTGATGGTATGGTCGAAAGATTCAATCGAACCCTGTAGGAATACCTGAGAAAAGTGGTCAGCGCACATCAGAGGGACTGGGATGAGCATATACCCAAATTTTTGTTGGCATATAGATCAGCTGTTCACGATTCCACCTCACGAACACCAGCGAAAATAGTCTTTGGATCTGAGCTAAATTTGCCTGCAGATTTAGAGTTTGGTGTTAAGCCAACATCGGCAGAAGGAGACAGCGAAAACTCTAGTCAGGCACAAAGGGACCTTCGGGAGATTCACGAATTCGTGCGGAGTAGGATAAAATTAACAAGTGATAAAATGAAAGCCAGATATGATCGAGCTGCCAACTCTGAGGGATTTAACGAGGGACAACTGGTTCTACTTTTTAACCCACAACGGAGGAAAGGATTATCACCCAAACTACAAACTCATTGGGATGGACCTTATAAAGTAATAAAACGGCTAAATGACGTAGTTTACAGAATACAGAAATTTCAAAGCCCAAGATCAAAAATGAAAGTTGTGCACTTGGAGCGGCTAGCCAACTATGGAAAAGGTACATCTGTGGTTTGAGAAGGGGGAAGTGTTACGAAAGAAGAATTTATTCATTATAAGCTCTGAACAACAATACTCTCGAACAACAACAACAACATTAATGGTTTATTTTCTTACAATGATGGAAGAAAGAAACGCCTCGTATAAACATTCGCATTTACCCATATACACACACAGATTAAATAAACACTCTTCTGTTAAATACACAGCCACATACATAAATACAAGCATAAACAAATACACAGGCACATACATAAATACAAGCATAAACAAATAAACAGCCACAAATACAAGTATAAATAAATAAATAGCCACACATACAGGTATAAAGAATTAAACAATCACACAAACAGAAAACAAGAGTCGGAAACAGAGAACCAAGCCGATCGGATCAGAGACGACGGCTCGCCGCCACCGACAGTTTTTCCAACACTTTCGTCGCCGCCGCCGTTTTGATCGGTTTTACCTCTTTTACAATAGGACAGAAAATGGGCAGACAGACGAGATTTGTTGGCAAGCGGTTGAAGAGGTAGTGTGTGTGTTTCATTACTATCTATACAAATCTCGTCTGTCTGCCCATTTTCTGTCCTATTGTAAAAGAGGTATTTGTTTCGGATCAGATGCATCCGCCAACAACCTCCAACAATTTTTTGTTTATCAGCGTGAAAATTGTAGTGTTAATTTATCAATAAAAATAGAAGGAACTTTTTTGTATATTAATGTACAATTGTGCATTCGTACAAACTCTGCACAATTAAAATAAGAAACAATTTTAACATTATGTTCTTAATTTTTTTTTAATTATTTGATTTTAAATTAAGTTTTAGTTAAAATATACAGCGGTCAAAAAAAGTATTCGACATAGATCAAGGTATATTTATTTTACTAGGTAGTGGCATCCCTACAACAATACAAGAACAACATGGCATTTTGTTGTTGCTTTGTAGTTCGGAATGCCAAAAAACATAGAAGAAAATTGAGAAGGCGTGTATGTGTTTTATTGCCTTCTCACTTCTACACTATAAAATTTCTGAACACATTCAACTTTTGACATGTCGAAGTACTAAATCAGCTGGGCGGACGACACTACGATAAATATATGAATATATATATATATTTATATATATATATATATATATATATATATATATATATATATATATGTATATATAGATATATATATATATATATATATATATATATATATATATATATATATAAATATATATATATATATATATATATATATATATATATATATATATATATATATATATATGTATATATAGATATATATATATATATATATATATATATATATAGATATATATATATATATATATATATATATATATATATCTATATATACATATATATATATATATATATATATAGATATATATATATATATATATATATATATATATCTATATATACATATATATATATATATATATATATATATATATATATATATATATATATATATGTAAGATAAATATACCTTGCCAGGTGCACTGTATGTATAATTATATATATATTTAGAAAAGTCATCGTTTATATTAAAGTTAGCGCAGCTTTCGAAAAATAGTACTTCTCCTAATGTCTTCCGACAAATATTTCTTAATATATCAAATAAGTTACGACCCAACTTTAAATTAATATTCACAGATGGTTCAAAGTCAGAAGATTTTACTACATTCGCAATAGTTAAGGAAAACGGTAATATTATTAACATCGGTCACCTTGACAATTAATGCTCAAATTTTACCGCCGAAGCTCTTGCATTGTATGTTGCAGTGAAATTCGAATCAAAGGCCGAATCAAAAACGGTCATTTGCACGAATAGCCTCTCATCTATCCAAGCTGTACTAAATCTCCCCTGGAACTGAAAAGAAAACTCGTCAGTCCACAGAACGTTGTGCTAGATTTTTATGGGCTTATTAATATGATCTCGAGCATAGGCAAGGCGTTTGGCTTCGTTATTCGGAGTTATGTCGATCACTTTGCGGACTACATAGGTGTTGATTTCCATGCTCTTCATCTTGCGACGTAAAGTAACTTCACTAACTTTCTTCCCAATTACTTCCTCCGAATTTTCTGCATTGCTAACAGGGCTTATTGTTGGATTTACCATAAGGACTCTTATTAATCTTGTTTTTTCCCTTTGGCCTATAACAGGTTTTCGTCCACTTTTTATCTTCTAAGTTCCCACAAGTGTCCTTTTTTACTAAATTGTACACAGTTTTCCGCGAAATTCCATAAATTTTCACAAGATCTGAAGCCGAAGTTCCCATTTTAAATTTGGTGACAATCTCGGATCGTGTTTCAATATTTAAATGCTTGTTATGAAGGTATAATGTCCAATAAACTTTTTAATATAACATTCCATTTCCAAATTATATCGATATCAAATTACCGTGTGACTCTAAATTATTTCAATATCATGTGACTTTAAATTATTGCAATACCGTGTGACTTTAAATATATTTTGGCATTCTTTAATTATTGCATTTGCATCTCGTATTACCATTACTTTCATGACACCACATTAATATGTAAGAAATTATTATTAATAAATAATATAAAAAGAAGTTTAATAAAAGATATGTGTGGAGTTGTTAAAACGTTGTCGCGACACATAGAACACAAAAGATTATTGTGTTTTGTTTCCTCTATGTATATTTCGAACATATTACATGGCGACCGTGACAAGTGAAAAAAGTGTTAATTAAGACGTGAACTAAGTGGGTTGTTATTGTGTAAAACTGCAAGTGATTAAAAGTGTATTAAGAAAAAAAGGGAAAAAAATAATATATAAAAATTAAAAAAAAATTTTTATTAAAACTCTAAAAAAAAAAGAACAAAATAATTTGCGTTTTTGTTAAAGATGAATGAAAAATTTAAAAAGAATGACGAAGTGATTCAAGAAGTATGCATATAAAGTTTCTGTTAAAAATGATAAATTAAAAACAAAACCTTTTAAAAAATATATACTTAAATTAAGCTAAAATGACTTGGTGGAAAAAAATACTGTCAACCATCCCATTACTAGTAGCAGGCTACGAGGTAGGGAAAAATCAGGAAGAAAACGACAATAAACAATTAGAAAAAATATTGGAAACTATAAAGGAGGACAACGTTGATAAGACAACTGAGAGCATGAGTCACATCGAAATTATGGCTCTGTTGTTAGCAGTAGCAATGGTAATTATCTACCTGGTTAAATTAGTATGCAAAACAATCAAAGATATGCAAAGGGGACAACACCGACACCAACAGCCCCAAGTATAAGTGAACCACAGCAAATGTGTTATAAATAAATAAAAAAAAAAACCTTTAACAGTGCAGTAATAAATAAAATAAAATAAATTAAAATATCTTTTATAAATCAAATAATTAATAATTCTATTTCATAAATTAATATATTACAAATAAAGTGAACTTATACAGACAGTGAATTGTATAAATATTGCATAAACAGCAGAAAATAAAAATAATAATATAAAAAAAAAAACAAGAACAAAAGAAAAACTCTGCAAAAATATAAAACCAGCTTTAGAGCTTTAAAACGTGTTTAATTTACAAAAAGAAAAAATAATAAAGCTAAAAAAAAAAAAATATAACTATATAAGAAATAAATTTATTAGAAAACGGTTTCAACATTACAACAAAGTTTTAATAACAATATAAAAAAAGAGAAGGAAGAAGCATCCCCACGCCATGGGATGTATGCTCTCCACGCCGAGGAGAAGCCAACGTTGTACTCCAGGAACAACAACACCAATATCAACACCAGCAACAGCAACAAAAAAAAAAAAATAATCAACCCTAGAAAATGGATAAGTAACAAAAGAAAAATTTATTATAGTATAATTATTTAAGATAGACAATAGTGTCAAATGCAGAAATTTTTTTTTTTTTTAAATATATTTATTGAAAACAAAATAAACATCTAACTTGTTATAATTAACCTTTATATGACAATATTAATTATTTAACAATAAATTATTAAGAGTACGATTTGGCAAAATATTAGGAGAAAAAGGAAATATAAATATGGGAAAATTATTCCAGTCATAATTATTCCAGTCATATGTCTGACTATAACAGCTGACATTATCAAAACCTGACCCATTTCAAATGCAAAACGCAAAATGCCCTAATTGGGAACAGTTATCTCAACAATTTCAAGAAAATCAAAGCAAATTCCTGCGGTCCTTCAAATGTTTAAACAAACAGAAACTGCCTAGCAGAGCAGTAATAGAATATCATCTGCATTTAATAGAAGTCCACTTTAATACAATAGTAAATACTTTTAATAACACTGCTTATTACCTTACACCCGAACACAGACAAGAGATTTTTGAATTAATAACCAAATTGAAGACAAAGGTTCAGTCAATAGAGAAACGGTTACAAAAAGAACTAGTAATAATATTCAGGGAGAATGGATGCGTAACTATAACATTGGAGGAGATAGATTATGGGAGCATATTGGAAAACTCGAATATTTGGGAACAGTTTGAAGACATTGACCCTGACCTAGCGGACTCAAAAATGGAACCCATTAAATTCATAGAATTAGCCACTAAAATCCTACCGGAATTTGATGGTAAATTTAAGAACCTTCAAAAATTTCTTGATGCTTTGAACCTTTTAGAATCACTGAAAGGAACCCATGAAAATCTTGCAGTACAAATAATACAGACAAAAATCAGCGGGACAGCTCGCATATCAATCAACGATTTAACGTCCATTGCAGCCATTGCAGACAAATTGAAAACGGTAATAAAGGGAGACTCCACTGACATATTAGTATCCAAATTAATGACCGCACGCCAGGGAAGTAAACCAAACAGCGTATATGCCCAAGAAATAGACGAGCTCTCGAAAATGTTATCAAACGCATATATTTCAGATGGCTTACCACCACAAATAGCAAACAAGTATGCCGTACAGGCAACTGTAAAAGCCCTCGCGAAGAATCTAAATAATGATAGAACAAGAATCATCATTGAAGCAGCTACCTTTGATACAATAGACCAAATAACAGAAAAAATTATGAGCACAGATGTACACCAATCAAGTGTATCAAATGTCTTACAACTGCGTGGTAGATACCGATGGGGCAGGCAAAGATACCCAAATGGGCGCCTGAATTATAACAATCAAGGATCTCATACATACCGTGGAGATCGTCTTTACCAGCAAACTAACAGGGGAAACCCCCGAAGAGTTAATAGACAAAACAATTACCGGCCAAACTCAAATAACAACCACAGTAGAACTAGTAGGCAACATACTAATTCCAGACAGTATGCGGACATGAGGGTTATGAATAGGGTCTCGGGAAACCCCGAGGACCCCCAGATAACACTGGGGGAACAATAGGACATATCTTGACTTTGAATCTGAACCTCAGTGCTTTTGTTAACCTCTCCCTTACGGGAAGTATACAGGCACTAACATTCTTAATAGATACTGGCGCAGATATCTCCTTATTAAAACATGGGAGTGTTAAAGGACCAATTGATGGTAAAATAGTTAATGAATTAAAAGGCATAGGCGAGGGTAGTCAATTCACGATCGGCGTAACTCAAGGTTGGTTGTGCCTCAACAACTTCAAACTAAAACATGAATTTCACGTTGTACCTGATGATTTCTCAATCCCATGCGATGGAGTTTTGGGACTTGACTTCATTAGGGCGCACAATTGTATAATTGACTTCCATTTAAGGGATAACTTCTTGGTAATCCGTCCCATAAATAGCACCATTCAAATGGAAATCCCCATAGTAACAGGTCCGATTCAAGACACTATTGTTATACCACCAAGATCAGAGGTAGTACGGAAAATAAAATTACAACAGGGAATAGACGATATATTTATTCCACATCAAACAGTAGAAAATGAAGTCTTTATCCCAAATACTATTACAAATCTCAATAGCCCGGTGGTATGCGTAATGAATGTATCTAATTCTTCGAAAATAATATCCTTAAAAAATATAAAATATGAGCCTCTGTCTCAATATGAGACTAAAACAATAGACACAACTATAAAAAATTCTAGGTCTAATGAGATTTTAGAAAGACTGATGGTAAATTGCCCGCGAATTGCAAAGAATGACCTTTTGGCTCTGTGTGCCGAATTTACTGACGTGTTTGGGTTGGAAACTGAACCGGTATCTACAAACAATTTTTATAAACAAAAATTGCGTATAGTGGATGAAACACCGATATATATAAAAAACTATAGAATTCCGGAAACACAGAAAGAAGAGATTGAGAGGCAAGTTGATAAGTTAATTAAAGGTGATTTAGTTGAGCCCTCTGTTTCGCCTTATAACAGTCCAGTGTTATTGGTTCCAAAGAAATCTTTGGAAGGTAGCGGTGATAAGAGGTGGCGTCTGGTAATTGATTATAGACAGGTAAACAAAAAACTTTTGTGCGACAAATTTCCTCTCCCAAGAATAGACGATATACTCGATCAGCTTGGAAGAGCTAAATACTTTTCAACATTGGATCTAATGTCTGGATTTCACCAAATCGAATTGGAAGATGGTTCGAGGGATATTACCTCCTTTTCAACACCCAAAGGTTCATTTAGGTTTAAGAGATTACCTTTTGGACTCAAAATCTCACCTAACTCATTTCAACGAATGATGTCACTAGCATTTGCTGGTTTAAAACCGTCAACTGCATTTTTGTATATGGATGATATTATAGTAATCGGATGCTCTAAAGCTCATATGATTAAAAATTTAAGAGAAGTTTTTCATACTTGCAGAAAGTATAATCTTACATTGCATCCTGATAAATGCAGGTTCTTTTGTCATGAGGTCACATTTTTGGGTCATAAATGTACGTCCCAGGGAATTTTACCGGACAGTAATAAATACGATACTATTAAAAATTATCCTAGGCCTAAGGATGGTAATGAAACTAAACGTTTTGTGGCCTTTGCTAACTACTATAGAAAGTTCATTCCAAATTTCGCACATTTCAGTAAACCATTAACAAATCTAACAAAAAAAAACGCAACATTCCATTGGTCGGATAAATGCGAAGATTCATTTAATTATTTGAAAAACACCCTAATATCTCCACCAATCCTACAGTATCCGGACTTCACAAAAACCTTCTACATTACCACAGACGCAAGTAAGTTGGCATGTGGTGCCGTGTTGAGTCAGCAACACGAGGGGACATTGTTGCCCATAGCATATGCATCAAGAACCATTACCTATTACCGAATATAATTTTGATGATTATGTTAAAGAAGTTAGATACCGACTCAAAATTGCCAATGAAAATGCAAGATCTGCATTGCAAAACTCAAAACATTTACAAAAACTAAACTATGATAAAAATACAAAGGCATTACAAATTAAAATTAATGATCAAGTTTTTATAAAAAATGAGCAAGGTCATAAATTAGAAAACGTTTATAAAGGTCCATATAAAGTAATAAAAGTCGATAACAAAAACAATTGCACTTTACAAATTGATAAAAAGAAAGAAATAATAGTTCATAAAAATAGGCTTAAATTAGCAACTATATAAACATATATGAAAAAAAAGAGAACTAAATAGTCTAAAGAAAAATACATAGTAACAAGTATGTTAATAAAATAACACAGTAAATAAAAAAAAAACTATAAAATAAGAAAAAAAGGAAGAATAATAATTTATTTTTAAGATATCAAATTAAACTACAAGAATTTATATAAACAAAATTTTATGAATTAAGCAAAAATATATACATATATATGTATATACATATGCAAATACTTTTATTTTTTATTAATTATTTAAATATTTTTTTTGGTAAATAAATATAAATTATAATTATTTCTCTTCAAGAAATGCATATTATATAGCATTTGTAAAGAAAGCTCTTATGACCGCCATCTGATCAATGTTAGCTATAAGACCTTTCTATTTAAGAGGGGTGGTGTTATGAAGGTATAATGTCCAATAAACTTTTTAATATAACATTCCATTTCCAAATTATATCGATATCAAATTACCGTGTGACTCTAAATTATTTCAATATCATGTGACTTTAAATTATTGCAATACCGTGTGACTTTAAATATATTTTGGCATTCTTTAATTATTACCATTACTTTCATGACACCACATTAATATGTAAGAAATTATTATTAATAAATAATATAAAAAGAAGTTTAATAAAAGATATGTGTGGAGTTGTTAAAACGTTGTCGCGACACATAGAACACAAAAGATTATTGTGTTTTGTTTCCTCTATGTATATTTCGAACATATTACATGCTTTCTTCTGACCATTTTCGTAAATTAAATTAACAATATTATATTTTGACAATCCTCTAAAATGCACCTACTTATTACACAAGATAGCTAAAAACTAATGATATTTTCATGAACAAAGTGTGTGTAATAACTTTTGACGTCAATGTGCATCAAAAAAATGTGTTGTTTTCGTGAGAAATATTCCGTTATTTTCTTTGAATTTTCGTTCGTTTCTTCTACACACTCCATTTCATCCAATAACAGAAAATTCGCTTTATATTGAAAACAGCAGCAACCACAATTGAAGCAGTCTTACCAAAATACAAAAAATTTTAATAATGTGTAATAACATTTGACAATGGCTGTATGTAATTTTTTTAATATTATTAACCTTCGAGTCGAAAGCCTTAGCTGCTCGTACTCTTTTTTCTTTTGTATTAGCTACATTAATTGTATTATTGTAATTAATAAATAAATAAATAAATAAATAAATAAATATTTATACATTGTACATGCACATTTGCTTATGCATAATTA
This sequence comes from Phasia obesa, assembly GCA_949628195.1. Classification (NCBI taxonomy): domain Eukaryota; kingdom Metazoa; phylum Arthropoda; class Insecta; order Diptera; family Tachinidae; genus Phasia; species Phasia obesa. Next base: position 48,022,617 of record OX451219.1, on the reverse strand, counting down.
TTTGCTGTTTCATCTTTACACAAACAATTTATAACCTGACTGCTGTGAAACGTTATTATTGTGTACATACTTATACACTTAAAAATATAAAAGTTAATTTCATTTTATATTTTTCATTTTTGGGATTAATTTAAATGTTGTATATTTATGTGGATCATGTGAAGTTAGTGTATCTAACAAACGCAGTTGTTATGTATGGTGTGTGGTGTTTGGTTTTATGCGGATTGTGAAGTGGTCTCAAAGGAGGTTTTCCAGGTGCTTGATAAGAATCGTAACCTGAAGTTTACTTGCAAGAAATGCATGGCAAATCCTGCTGCCACTACTGATATAAATGGTTCTTTTAGGAGAGAGATTCTTAATGAGTTTGCGGAATTCAATTAAAAGTTAAATAATCTTGCTGGAGATATTAAGGAGGTGCAACTCAGTATGGATAACAAGTTTGATGCTATTAGAACAGATATTCGAGCGGAATTGTCCACCGCCATAAATCATTTTAAAGAAGAAATTTTGTGCTGTTATGATAGTAGTAATAAATTTAAAGAACTTGAATTTGCACACAATATTTTACACCATAGATTGAATCGTGCTGATATAATCATATGTGGTTTACCTCAAAAGGTTGATGATTTAAATAAAACCATCGTAGACCCTTGCACTTTTATATAGAAGAAATAAAACAAGTGGTTAATTTTTAAAAATATTATTGAATATTACCTTTTTTATGAATAGGCAGCTAGCAATGGTTAAAAAGATACTGTTAACGGTTTACTCGTTAGAATCTATGTAGAAACTCCCTCACAAGGGTGTATAAAAAAAGGATCTACATAAACTCTGAACGGCCTCAAACGTACTTTATTAAATTTAAGGAAGTATTAGATTAAATAGAAAAATCATAATTAAACATTGCCGGCCACCTTGCAACATCATATTGTGTTGCAATATTGAACATAAACTAGAGTTATGCTTATACATATATCAAAAAAATATTTTATTTTTAATATATTATTTTTAATTACAAAAGATTTTTTTTTGTTATTTATTTTTTTTCAAAAATATTATGAATATTGATCCCCTAATAAGGAGATTGGCGAGAAATGACCCAACCAAATATGGTATATTGTGCCAACGGAAATCCCGGGTTCGAATAAATGCGTCCTTTCAAAATTTGAGGCGCGACTTCTGGGCCTATAACCAGCGCGATTCCAGCCGATTTATTAAAATTCGGATCTGCCGAATGCTTTCCCACAAAATTTTCTTTTACCAGATCCGGGGCCGATACAACCGGCGTTTTGACCCCCTTCATTTGTCTAACCTTTACAGTTAAAAAAACTTGTTGAGCATGTATGGAAACAATCTTCAATCGACAAAATTTATCATTGTCCATATTGGACACTGGCAATTTCATTGATTTTATTAAATCCTCACATAACTCATACTGCAACAGAGGTCAATTACAGCACGTAGGGGCACCGATCGATCAGAAACCCGCAAATTGAACCGAACAGTTGGTGAAAATGTCACCAAATGACGAATTGGCAAATTTGCAACAGGAACGTCAGACGGACGATTTTTGATTTCTTTTCAACTTTCGTGGCGGAACGGTTCAAGGTGTGAAGCATCGAATTATGCTCCCCCTTGCATTTACAGCACTTACCCTTACTACCACAGTCACGAGCCGTGTGGTGTGGCGATAAACACCTTGAGCAGTAGCGATGCAATATAACCATCCGCAGTCTTTTTTTATACGACATAAACCGGAATTTTTTACACGACGAAAGTTGATGTCTGGAACCGCATACTCTACATTTCGGCGCTATAATTTTCGAACCCGAGGTTTCCGTGGCATCTGATATCTTATCAGAATTGTTCGCGGTTTTAGTGGTCTGATCTGTAGGCAAGGTAGCTATAGAAGCTACTGCAGAAACCAGATCAGACGGCATAAATAAGGAACTGGTTTCAGAAGCTGCCACAAATAATAGTGGGCTAGCTTCGATGGCCGCCTTAACTAATGGTGTTGCTTCCGAGACAACAGGTGCAGGCATTTCCAGGACGGCAGAAGTTGTTCCAGGATCAGGACAAGAGTCCGAAACGGCTGCTCGATCCTCTACCTCCATTGCCTACTCATAGTCCTCAAGAAGAGCATCCTCAAATATGGTTGGTAAGGAGTCCTTGATACTAGGAAACAACGAAGGTTAGCAAATATAATTTTAAATAGATTTAACTAGTCAAAATGACTAGTTTTGCGATTGGTCGTTTAATAATTCCTTTTTCGGTACGTATGTCCGCGAACATGATTATCACTTCCTGGATAAGTTTTTATAACTCTACCTAGTTTCCAGGAAGTCGGTGCTAGTTGTTCACTTCTAATAACAACAAAGTCGTTAACCGTATTATCACGACCGGGGTACTTCCACTTATATCGTCTGTGGAGACCTTGCAAATATTCTTTTTTCCAACGGAGACAAAAATGTTGAGCTAGTGCTTTTATTTTCTGGTAGCTATTGACGATACTTATAGGTGACTCTAAACTAGATGGTTCGGGCGGAGCTAGTAAGGGTGATCCTATCAAGAAATGTCCTGGTGTTAGAGCTACAGGTTCACTAGGATTTTCACTCATGGGGAAAAGCGGTCGAGAATTCAGGCACGCTTCAATTCTCGCGAGAACGGTAGACAATTCTTCAAAGTTATATCTAATTTTCTGAACCTCTTTGCGAAAATGAAGTTTGAAACTTTTAACTCCCGCTTCCCATAAGCCTCCCATATGGGGAGCACCTGCTAAGATAAACCGCCAAGAAAGCCCTTTACCCCATAGGTCGAGCACATCCTAGCGCGACACTCCGATATAAAGGTTTTAAATTCTCTTTCTAACTCTCGAGAGGCGCCAACAAAATTAGTACCATTATCCGAAAAGATGGTACTTGGACAACCACGCCTCGAAATAAACCTATTAAACGCCGCCAAAAACCTATCAGTGGACAAATCTGACGTTGCCTCCAAATGTATGGCCTTTGTCGAGAAGCACACAAAAATGCAAACGTACGATTTCAAAGTTTGATTAGATCTGCCACCCATGCTTTTCATGTCAAAGGGACCTGCGAAATCTATTCCAGTTGTTATAAATGGTCTATCCAAAATAGTCCGCTCTGGTGGTAAAGCCGCCATTATCTGACATGTAGTCCGTTTTCTATCTATAATGCAACGCTTAATTACTGTGCGAACCAATGTTTTTAAACGAGAAACCCAACACTTAATACGAATAATCCTGAGCATCAATTGATTTCCCCCATGAATGGAAATCTTGTGAATAACCTCAGTCAAAAGTTGTGTAAAACGGCATGAATAAGGCAACAAAATAGGATGCCGTTCTGTATACACCAAAGAAGGAGACTTTGCCAATCGACTATTTAGTCTCATGACTCCTTCCTTGTCTAAAAATGGGTTTAAGGTCAAAAGTGAACTCTTCGAAGCAAGGTTTTTTTTTATTTAAAAGGCACTCATATTCATCTCTAAAATGAACTTTCTGTGCCACGATAGCCAAACGTAGTTTGACATGTTTTATCTCAATATCCGAAATGATAGGAGATTCATAAGTATAATTACCCTTGTGCGCAGAATGAGTATTCCTATAAAATCTAAAAACGTAGGATAATAAACGAAGGGCACGGTCAAGAGATGAAAATCTTTCCAAAACATCCTCATAATTTGAAAAAAAACGATGCGTGGGATTTTATTGCCCGAGCTTCAAGATCGGTATCCAATAAACAAAGATTTTGAAGATTCAATTGGGATTTATCTTCCCTAAGCCAACTTGGCCCATACCACCAAAGTGAATTATGTGCTAACTCTGAGGGGGAAACACGACGACTACCAAAATCAGCAGGATTGTCCCTTGATTTTACATGGTGCCAATTATGACTACCAACAATTTCTTGGATTTTGCAAACTCTATTTGCAACAAATGTAGTCCAAAAATTGGCGTCTTTCTTCAGCCAGGAAAGGACGATCGTAGAATCCGTCCAACAATAAATCTGGAGAAGTGGCACATCAATCTCCCCTATAACAGTTTTTAAGAGCTCTGAAGCCAAAACTGCTGCACAAAGTTCAAGACGAGATATGGAAACGGGATTTATCGGAGCAACCTTTGTTTTACTGGTCAACAAATTCGTAAATATTTCGCCTTTTTTATTGTGTATGCGAATATAAATTACCCCCGCGTATGCCTTTTCCGAGGCATCTGAAAAAACATGAAGCTCGGCTGTCGACTCAGGCTCATAATGAACCCATCTGGGAATTTGTATATTATTAACTTCGTGATATGAAGCAACAAATTTATCCCATTCAGCCTTCGTAGAAGGTTTAAGTGGTCGTCCCACTCCACATTGTTATTACTTGTTAAATCCAATACAGACATATTGAATTTTGTTATATCTTAGGATAAACCTGTAGTCATACCAGAAAATAAAAGAGAGAAAGATTTTATGCAGAGCGTACCTACATTTGTGAGAAATATTATGGGGTCAAGCGCTGGTGCTGGATCCGGTGAATTTCATGTTTATTAAAACTGGAGGAACATCGTAGAAAAGCTGAAGAAAAAACTGCTAAAAAAGAACAAAAAGTTTAAAGAAGAAAAGCCGAGCGAAAAAGCTAAAACAAACAAATGTAGAACTTGATGGTATTAATACTGATGAAAACACAAATGAATTGGAGTCGGAAACAGAGAAGCAAGCCCTTCGGATCAGAGACGACGGCTCGCCGCCACCGACAGTTTTTCCAACACTTTCGTCGCCGCCGCCGTTTTGATCAGTTTTACCTCTTTTACAATAGGACAGAAAATGGGCAGACAGACGAGATTTGTTGGCAAGCGGTTGAAGAGGTAGTGTGTGTGTTTCATTACTATCTATACAAATCTCGTCTGTCTGCCCATTTTCTGTCCTATTGTAAAAGAGGTATTTGTTTCGGATCAGATGCAGCCGCCGTTTTTGGTGGCTTGTATAAATTCAACCCCCAACAATTTTTTGTTTATCAGCGTGAAAATTGTAGTGTTAATTTATCAATAAAAATAGAAGGAACTTTTTTGTATATTAATGTACAATTGTGCATTCGTACAAACTCTGCACAATTAAAATAAGAAACAATTTTAACATTATGTTCTTAATTTTTTTTTAATTATTTGATTTTAAATTAAGTTTTAGTTAAAATATACAGCGGTCAAAAAAAGTATTCGACATAGATCAAGGTATATTTATTTTACTAGGTAGTGGCATCCCTACAACAATACAAGAACAACATGGCATTTTGTTGTTGCTTTGTAGTTCGAAATGTCAAAAAACATATAAGAAAATTGAGAAGGCGTGTATGTGTTTTATTGCTTTCTCACTTCTACACTATAAAATTTCTGAACAGATACAACTTTTGACATGTCGAACTACTAAATCAGTTGGGCGGACGACACTACCTAGTAAATAAATAAATATAAATATACCTTGACATAGATACAATTTTATTTGTTTTCCAATAAAAACAAATTAGATTTTGTTTAGTGTCACAATTGACATACAATTTTATTTACTAAGGAACAAAGGATTTAATTCAATAAAAAATTTAGATCTTTACAACTACTAATACTGCTACATACTGCTTTTTGGAAATTAAACCATAGTATTAAATTGCTAAATAAAATAGTAAATTTTGCTAGTTAAGTGAATCACTTTTTTAACATTTGTGAAAAATCACAATTATTATTTGAAAATAATAAAAGTTTTATTGTTTTATAAACTGGAAACCAGATGCCAAGGTATATTTATTTTACTAGGTAGTGGCGTCCCTAAAACAAATACAACAATACAAGAACAACATGGCATTTTGTTGTTGCTTTGTTGTTCGGAATGTCAAAAAACATAGAAGAAAATTGAGAAGGCGTGTATGTGTTTTATTGCCTTCTCACTTCTACACTATAAAATTTCTGAAGACATTCAACTTTTGACATGTCGAACTACTAAATCAGCTGGGCGGACGACACTACGATATATATATATATATATATATATATATATATATATATATATATATATATATATATATACATATATATACCTTATATATACATACATATATATATATATATATATATATATATATATATATATATATATATATATATATATATATATATATATATATATATATATATATATATATATATATATATATATATATATATATATATATATATATATATTTATATAATTATACATACAGTGCACCTGGCAAGGTATATATATATATATACATATATATACCTTGCCAGGTGCACTGTATGTATAATTATATATATATTTAGAAAAGTCATCGTTTATATTGTTACGAAAGAAGAATTTATTCATTATAAGCTCTGAACAACAATACACTAGAACAACAACAACAACATTAATGGTTTATTTTTGATGGAAGAAAGAAACGCCTCGTATAAACATTCGCATTTACCCATATACACACACAGATTAAATAAACACTCTTCTGTTAAATACACAGCCACATACATAAATACAAGCATAAACAAATACACAGCCACATACATAAATACAAGCATAAACAAATAAACAGCCACAAATACAAGTATAAATAAATAAATAGCCACACATACAGGTATAAAAAATTAAACAATCACACAAACAGAAAACAAGAGCAATAACAATCGAACCTGCCGGACCTGTCTGGAATAGAACATTCTGGTGCTTTTAAATTACCTATATAAGTGAATCGTGCTGGCGAGTAGTATGGCAGTATTAATTTAAAAGTCAAAGAGTTAAGTTGTGGAATTTTAAGAGTGTTTAACAGTTTGCTGTATTTTTGAACAGTGGTCTTAAATAAATAAAGTGACTTACAGTAAAAGAAATAACAGAGTGTATTTATTTTGCAATTAAAAGAACCCAACGTAAAGTAAAAACGTAACAATTGGTAACAGAAGTGAAATTGTAAAATAAAATAACTTAAAAAAATAATAAAATAATAAACAACAATGAAATTTGAAGATCTTAAAGTGGAGCAGCTGAAAAAGGAGTTGAGTAAGCTGGATTTGCCTACAGCAGGTAACAAACCAGAACTGCAGAAGAGGCTCATAGATGAATTCAAGCGTCGTGGCATGGACATTGGCGCATATGAGTTCTATGAAAAAGAGGTGGCAGAGGTATGTAGCCGTGAAACAACAACAGCAAGTAGCATGGACTTCAATACGATGTTTGCCGCTATGATGGAGAAAATGGGAGAAGTTCAGGAAGCTTCTAGAGCAAACAGCGAAAAGCTGTTAGCTGAAGTAAGAGATGAAGTACAAGAAGCTTCTACAGCAAACAGCGAAAAACTGTTAGCTGAAGTAAGAGATGAAGTACAAGAAGCTTCTAGAGCAAACAGCGAAAAACTGTTAGCTGAAGTACAAGAAGTTTCTAGAACAAACAGCGAGAAACTACTGGAAATAGTAAATGAGAAACTGGAGAAAAATCAACAACTTCTAGCTGAGATTCAAGAAGTTTCTAGAGCGAATAATGAGAAACTTTTGGGACAAGTCAACGAAAACCTTCTACAAATTTCTGAAACCATTAATAAGCGAGTAGACTACGTAGAAGTCAAGTTCGACGAAAAAATCTCTGCCGTAGAAGTGCAACTGTCCGGTTTAAACAGAAAAGTGAATCTTCTAGAAACTAGTTGCGTCGAAATACAGGTAAAGGATGTCGATTTAAAGCTGCAGGAGCTTGAAAACAAAATTATGAGCCTGGAAATAAGAGAAGGTCCAGTACGAGTAGTGACTGAAAATACAAATAGGATAAAAGCTCCCAGTTTCGACGGCAACATACCCTTCTACGTCTTCAAATTTCAGTTTAAGACAGTGGCCAGTAAAAATCTATGGAGCAATGAAGAGAAAGCGATTGAGCTGATTCTGGCACTTAAAAGATCTGCAGCAGAAGTCCTCGAAAGCCTACCAACAAGCTGCAGAAATAATTATGAGGACATAATGGTGGCGTTACAGCGGAAATATGGCAGCGATCATAAAAAGGAGCTGTATAGAATGGAGCTACGCGGAAGGCTGCAGAGAGCAAATGAGACGCTTCGGGATTTCGCCATGGAGATAGAGCGCTTGGTGCAGCTAATATACCCTGGGGAAAACCATCCACTTCTAGAACAGTTCAAGGTGGAGGCATTTGTTAATGGTATTCGTGACCCAGATATTAAGCACGCAGTTTGCGCTAAGCAAAACACATCCTTTGCTGAAACCATTGCTTACGCTCTGGCTCAAGAAACAGCAAAAGTCATTTCGAGGCCGCAGTCATACAAAGTGCGAAAAGTTGAAGTTGCTGCTGAAGATGAAAAAACAACAATGGACGACATAAAGCAAGTACTTGGGTCGGTAAAGAAAGCCTTAGATGAAAGACAAGGTAAGACAAACGCTAAGTGCTTTAATTGCGGCAAAGTCGGCCATTTTCAACGAAACTGTAAGGCAGCAAGAAAACGAGCCAGATCTGTTTCGCCGCCAAGAAACAATAAACGTGCGACTCATGGAACATCCCGAGAGTCGTTAAACTAAAGAGAGCTAGCACTACGGGGCATGAGCTAGCTCCCACAAGCGTGGGCCCCACAATCTCCATATCTGTGATGCAGCAGCAAAACAGCAATCTTACTACAAGCGGGTATATCAACGGAGGAAAGCGTATTCTGACAATAGACACAGGAGCGTCGCAGTCTATAATAAGGCCCGATTTAGTAAAGGGAAAAGTGGAACAATTGAATAATGTAAGCCTGCGCACCGCTACCGGAGAATTTGCTACTGTCTATGGTAAGGCCAAAGCCAGATTAACTATAGCCAACATGAGTGTGGACCATGTGTTCATTGTTGCCGATATCGTGGACGAAGTTATTATTGGCGCAGATTTTATGATCATGCATGGAGTCGATCTGCGCATGGGGCAACAAATAATGCTCTGGAGAAACGTCGAAATACCCCTTGATATTGGATATGTGAGTAAATCTGCAGTAAGGAAGTTGGTTGCTGTAGCATCCCAGAAATTACCACCTCAGGCAGAAACTGTGATATGGGCACGTATGGAGGAAGATTGTGAGGACAACCGGTTGTGGGTGGTAGAATCATCAGGAATTAAGAGTGAGACAATAACAGCAAAAGCCCTCGTGAAAACCTGTAAGAATGGGAAAATTCCTGTGAGAGTGTTAAATCTATCCAACAGTGAAAAAGTAATTGGTAAAAACTCTCACATAGCTCAATGTACACCAGGAGAGACCATAATTAATTGCGAGAGAGACTCGGAGCCTGAAAAACTGTCAACTAAAGAGCGCGAAATACTAGCAGAACACGTGGGGAAATGGGTAGCAGACCTGAAGCCACCTGACAGAAACAAGCAGCTGCTACGAAAGTACGCCTCTGTCTTCGCCCTAAAAGATAAAAGCCAAGGTAGAACGGCAATAGTGAAGCATGAAATAAATACTGGCGAAGCGAGGCCCATAAAACAAGCCCCCAGGAGCATTCCCCTAGCCAAGCGGAGCGAAGTAAAGTAGCTAGTCAACGAAATGGAGCGAGACGGAATTATCGAACCGTCTTCGAGTCCTTGGAGCTCGCCGGTAGTTTTAGTAAAGAAGAAAGATGGCAGCACTAGATTCTGCGTTGACTACAGGAAGCTCAACGATGTTACCAAAAAGGACAGTTATCCGCTACCAAGAATCGATGACACCTTGGACACGCTAGCAGGTACTAAGTGGTTTTCTACGCTAGATCTACAGAGCGGTTACTGGCAAGTCGAGATAGCTGACAAAGATAAAGAAAAAACTGCTTTTAGTGCTCTCGATGGTTTATGGCAGTTTAATGTTATGCCATTTGGTCTCTGCAACGCTCCACCTTCGAGCGTTTAATGGAACGAGTGTTAAAGGGACTCAATTGGAAGTCATGTCTGGTGTATCTGGACGACATAATTGTCATGGGAAAGACCTTCGATGAACACCTAAGGAATATGGAAGAAGTCTTCAGGCGTATATCAGCGGCTGGACTGAAGCTCAGTGTTAAGAAATGTGCATTGTTTCAGAAGGAAGTCAAATACTTGGGGCATCGTGTAACAGCAGAGGGGGGTAAAATACGGGCAGTAAAGGACTGGCCTCGTCCTCAAAATCTTCACGAGTTACGAAGTTTCTTGGGACTTTGCACATACTACAGACGATTTGTGCCAAATTTTGCTAGTGTTGCTGCGAGCCTACATGAGCTAACCAAAAAGTCCCGACGTTACCAGTGGAGTGAAGCAGCCGAGGAAGCATTCCAGAAGCTCAAGGAATTATTGTGTGTGGCACCTATCCTGGCATATTCAGTAGCTGGGCAAAAATTCGTGCTAGACACTGATGCGAGCGGATATGGAATAGGAGGCGTGCTGTCTCAAGTGGTAGATGGGACAGAAAAGGTTATAGGCTACTACAGCAGAGTACTTTCGAAGCCTGAAAGAAACTATTGCGTAACGCGACGAGAGCTGCTAGCAGTATTGGAGTGCATTAAACACTACCACAAGTATTTGTATGGCCAACATTTTATGCTGAGGACAGATCATGCCGCACTCAGGTGGTTGCTGCAATTCAAGAGCCCTGAAGGACAGCTTGCACGCTGGATTGAGCGACTTCAGAGCTATGACTTTAGTATTGAGCACAGAAAAGGAGGCAAGCATAACAACGCAGACGCCCTTTCTAGGCGACCATGTGATCTGGGGTGTAAGCATTGCACAAAGGCGGAGAGAAAAGAATTCGTTATTGATGTTCGGCATACACATATAGAATCTAGTGAAGACTGGCCGACTGCACAAAGAAACAATCCCATATTGGCAAAAATTATAGCAGCTAAAGAGGAAGACAGAAGACCGACGCGAAGTGAGATCTCACCAGAAAGTCCGCTGGCGAAGGCATATTGGGCCCAGTGGAACAGTCTTAGGTTGAAGGATGGCTCCTTATGTCGCACCTGGGAAAGCACAGACGGCAAAACTGTGATAGACTTAATCGTCGTGCCATCCTCCAAGATCAAAGAGGTCATGAAACAATTCCACAATGGTCCTAGCGGAGGTCACCTTGGTGTAACGAAGACGCTGAAAAAGATAAAACAACGGTTCTATTATGTCGGCTGTCAACAAGCCGTAGCCGAGTGGATAGCCAATTGCCAGGAGTGCATTGCAGCAAATGGTCCAGTACGAAGGAGTCGGGAGCAGCTTCAGCAGTACAATTCAGGCGCTCCCTTTGAACGTATAGCGATGGACGTAGCAGGTCCCTTCCCTGCTAGCAATACTGGCAACCGATACGTTTTAGTGGTCATGGACTATTTCAGCAAATGGCCGGAAGTATATGCCATTCCCAATCAAGAAGCCAGAACGATTGTAGACACGTTTATAAGCAACTGGGTGTGTCGCTATGGTATTCCCTTAGAACTACACTACGACCAAGGCCGAAATTTTGAATCCGCTATATTCAAAGAGATGTGCGAAGTATACGGAATAAGAAAAACCAGAACGACACCGTTACATCCGCAATCTGATGGTATGGTCGAAAGATTCAATCGAACCCTGGAGGAATACCTGAGAAAAGTGGTCAGCGCACATCAGAGGGACTGCGATGAGCATATACCCAAATTTTTGTTGGCATATAGATCAGCTGTTCACGATTCCACCTCACGAACACCAGCGAAAATAGTCTTTGGATCTGAGCTAAATTTGCCTGCAGATTTAGAGTTTGGTGTTAAGCCAACATCGGCAGAAGGAGACAGCGAAAACTCTAGTCAGGCACAAAGGGACCTTCGGGAGATTCACGAATTCGTGCGGAGTAGGATAAAATTAACAAGTGATAAAATGAAAGCCAGATATGATCGAGCTGCCAACTCTGAGGGATTTAACGAGGGACAACTGGTTCTACTTTTTAACCCACAACGGAGGAAAGGATTATCACCCAAACTACAAACTCATTGGGATGGACCTTATAAAGTAATAAAACGGCTAAATGACGTAGTTTACAGAATACAGAAATTTCAAAGCCCAAGATCAAAAATGAAAGTTGTGCACTTGGAGCGGCTAGCCAACTATGGAAAAGGTACATCTGTGGTTTGAGAAGGGGGAAGTGTTACGAAAGAAGAATTTATTCATTATAAGCTCTGAACAACAATACTCTCGAACAACAACAACAACATTAATGTTTTATTTTCTTACAATGATGGAAGAAAGAAACGCCTCGTATAAACATTCGCATTTACCCATATACACACACAGATTAAATAAACACTCTTCTGTTAAATACACAGCCACATACATAAATACAAGCATAAACAAATAAACAGCCACAAATACAAGTATAAATAAATAAATAGCCACACATACAGGTATAAAGAATTAAACAATCACACAAACAGAAAACAAGAGTCCAAGGCGAATTCATACCAGGTGGAGTCGATAGCCCAGCTGATTGTTTTTTGCCCTCGTTTTTTTGCTAATGTCTTGTCAAAAAATACATTGTTTCATATCTGCTAATCTAATGTCAAAGTTGTTGTTTTGTTGTAGTTGTTGTCCTACTGCTCACACCTGGTATGAATTCGCCTTGCAAGAGTCGGAAACAGAGAACCAAGCCGATCGGATCAGAGACGACGGCTCGCCGCCACCGACAGTTTTTCCAACACTTTCGTCGCCGCCGCCGTTTTGATCGGTTTTACCTCTTTTACAATAGGACAGAAAATGGGCAGACAGACGAGATTTGTTGGCAAGCGGTTGAAGAGGTAGTGTGTGTGTTTCATTACTATCTATACAAATCTCGTCTGTCTGCCCATTTTCTGTCCTATTGTAAAAGATGTGTTTGTTTCGGATCAGATGCATCCGCCGTTTTTGGTGGCTTGTATAAATTCAACCCCCAACAATTTTTTGTTTATCAGCGTGAAAATTGTAGTGTTAATTTATCAATAAAAATAGAAGGAACTTTTTTGTATATTAATGTACAATTGTGCATTCGTACAAACTCTGCACAATTAAAATAAGAAACAATTTTAACATTATGTTCTTAATTTTTTTTTAATTATTTGATTTTAAATTAAGTTTTAGTTAAAATATACAGCGGTCAAAAAAAGTATTCGACATAGATCAAGGTATATTTATTTTACTAGGTATGGGCATCCCTACAACAATACAAGAACAACATGGCATTTTGTTGTTGCTTTGTAGTTCGGAATGCCAAAAAACATAGAAGAAAATTGAGAAGGCGTGTATGTGTTTTATTGCCTTCTCACTTCTACACTATAAAATTTCTGAACACATTCAACTTTTGACATGTCGAACTACTAAATCAGCTGGGCGGACGACACTACGATAAATATATATATATATATGTAAGATAAATATACCTTGCCAGGTGCACTGTATGTATAATTATATATATATTTAGAAAAGTCATCGTTTATATTAAAGTTAGCGCAGCTTTCAAAAAATAGTACTTCTCCTAACGTCTTCCGACAAATATTTCTTAATATATCAAATAAGTTACGACCCAACTTTAAATTAATATTCACAGATGGTTCAAAGTCAGAAGATTTTACTACATTCGCAATAGTTAAGGAAAACGGTAATATTATTAACATCGGTCACCTTGACAATTAATGCTCAAATTTTACCGCCGAAGCTCTTGCATTGTATGTTGCAGTGAAATTCGAATCAAAGGCCGAATCAAAAACGGTCATTTGCACGAATAGCCTCTCATCTATCCAAGCTGTACTAAAACTCCCCTGGAACTGAAAAGAAAACTCGTCAGTCCACAGAACGTTGTGCTAGAACTTTATGGGCTTATTAATATGATCTCGAGCATAGGCAAGGCGTTTGGCTTCGTTATTCGGAGTTATGTCGATCACTTTGCGGACTACATAGGTGTTTATTTCCATGCTCTTCATCTTGCGACGTAAAGTAACTTCACTAACTTTCTTCCCAATTACTTCCTCCGAATTTTCTGCATTGCGAACAGGGCTTATTGTTGGATTTACCATAAGGACTCTTATTAATCTTGTTTTTTCCCTTTGGCCTATAACAGGTTTTCGTCCACTTTTTATCTTCTAAGTTCCCACAAGTGTCCTTCTTTTTACTAAATTGTACACAGTTTTCCGCGAAATTCCATAAATTTTCACAAGATCTGAAGCCGAAGTTCCCATTTTAAATTTGGTGACAATCTCGGATCGTGTTTCAATATTTAAATGCTTTCTTCTGACCATTTTCGTAAATTAAATTTACAATATTATATTTTGACAATCCTCTAAAATGCACCTACTTATTACACAAGATAGCTAAAAACTAATGATATTTTCATGAACAAAGTGTGTGTAATAACTTTTGACGTCAATGTGCATCAAACAAATGTGTTGTTTTCCTGAGAAATATTCCGTTATTTTCTTTGAATTTTTGTTCGTTTCTTCTACACACTCCATTTCATCCAATTTCCAAAAGAAAATTCGCTTTATATTGAAAACAGCAGCAACCACAATTGAAGCAGTCTTACCAAAATACAAAAAATTTTAATAATGTGTAATAACATTTGACAATGGCTGTATGTAATTTTTTTAATATTATTAACCTTCGAGTCGAAAGCCTTAGCTGCTCGTACTCTTTTTTCTTTTGTATTAGCTACATTAATTGTATTATTGTAATTAATAAATAAATAAATAAATAAATAAATATTTATACATTGTACATGCACATTTGCTTATGCATAATTATTTGCTGTTTCATCTTTACACAAACAATTTATAACCTGACTGCTGTGAAACGTTATTATTGTGTACATACTTATACACTTAAAAATATAAAAGTCAATTTCATTTTATATTTTTCATTTTTGGGATTAATTTAAATGTTGTATATTTATGTGGATCATGTGAAGTTAGTGTATCTAACAAACGCAGTTGTTATGTATGGTGTGTGGTGTTTGGTTTTATGCGGATTGTGAAGTGGTCTCAAAGGAGGTTTTCCAGGTGCTTGATAAGAATCGTAACCTGAAGTTTACTTGCAAGAAATGCATGGCAAATCCTGCTGCCACTACTGATATAAATGGTTCTTTTAGGAGAGAGATTCTTAATGAGTTTGCGGAATTCAATAAAAAGTTAAATAATCTTGCTGGAGATATTAAGGAGGTGCAACTCAGTATGGATAACAAGTTTGATGCTATTAGAACAGATATTCGAGCGGAATTGTCCACCGCCCTAAATCATTTTAAAGAAGAAATTTTGTGCTGTTATGATAGTAGTAATAAATTTAAAGAACTTGAATTTGCACACAATATTTTACACCATAGATTGAATCGTGCTGATATAATCATATGTGGTTTACCTCAACAGGTTGATGATTTAAATAAAACCATCGTAGACCCTTGCACTTTTTATAAAATTGAATTAGATGTATTTGCGTGAAATATAGAAGAAATAAAACAAGTGGTTAATTTTTAAAAATATATTGATATAAAATCAATTTTATTGAATATTACCTTTTTTATGTTAAATATTGTGTGTAACACAAATGGCGAAAATCAACAATTAATGTTAATATAGTTAAACAAGAAACCGAATAGGCAGCGAGCAATGGTTAAAAAGATACCGTTAACGGTTTACTCGTTAGAATCTATGTAGAAACTCCCTCACAAGGGTGTATAAAAAAGGATCTGCATAAACTCTGAACGAATTAAATTTAAGGAAGTATTAGATTAAATAGAAATTTTTTTTTTCTATTTAATTTATTTTCAACAGATGTAAAAGATATATTACAAGCCATTTATATTCGTAACAATACTTCTGTTTTGTTAAAATTTAATAATATTTCACTTCGTGATCTAATAATAAAGAATTTTTTTAAAAAAAAAAAACCTGTTTCTGTCTGATTTTTATCAATGTGTTAATGGCAAAGAGAAGAGTATTCGTGTTTATTTAAATGATAATCTTACTCCAATGGCTATGAAATTATTTAAATACTGTCGCTCGTTGGTTAAGGAAAAGAAAATTCATAGTTTTAAGTTGGTTAATAGGGCTAGTTCTAAGTGCAAAATCAAAGTCTCTCTAAATGATAATGTTAAAACTCTAAATCTTGATCAGTGCTATGGCTTTTTTAGTAAAGACAACTTAAATTAATAAATAATTGCCTTATTTTCATTTATTATTAAGATAAGTATGTATATGTCACATGTTGGCGACATGAATTGTTTATATTTCATTTCTTATGTACTTTAAATTGTATTAATCTATTTTTTTTTATATATAATATCCAATTAGCAGTAGATTATCATTTTTGTATTATATATATCTTTTTCTTTTTAATGTTTATATATATATGTATATTTAAATTAAAAACATGCATATAATGGGTGATTTTTTTGAGGTTAGGATTTTCATGCATTAGTATTTGACAGATCACGTGAGATTTCAGACATGGTGCCAAAGAGAAAGATGCTCAGTATGCTTTGACATTTCATCATGAATAGACTTACTAACGAGCAACGCTTGCAAATCATTGAATTTTATTACCAAAATCAGTGTTCGGTTCGAAATTTTTTATCGACAAATTTTGTTCAGCGATGAGGCTCATTTCTGGTTGAATGGCTACGTAAATAAGCAAAATTGCCGCATTTGGAGTGAAGAGCAACCAGAAGCCGTTCAAGAACTGCCCATGCATCCCGAAAAATGCACTGTTTGGTGTGGTTTGTACGCTGGTGGAATCATTGGACCGTATTTTTTCAAAGATGCTGGTGGACGCAACGTTACGGTGAATGGCGATCGCTATCGTTCGATGCTAACAAACTTTTTGTTGCCAAAAATGGAACAACTGAACTTGGTTGACATGTGGTTTCAACAAGATGGCGCTACATGCCACACAGCTCGCGATTCTATGGCCATTTTGAGGGAAAACTTCGGAGAACAATTCATCTCAAGAAATGGACCGGTAAGTTGGCCACCAAGATCATGCGATTTGACGCCTTTAGACTATTTTTTGTGGGGCTACGTCAAGTCTAAAGTCTACAGAAATAAGCCAGCAACTATTCCAGCTTTGGAAGACAACATTTCCGAAGAAATTCGGGCTATTCCGGCCGAAATGCTCGAAAAAGTTGCCCAAAATTGGAATTTCCGAATGGACCACCTAAGACGCAGCCGCGGTCAACATTTAAATGAAATTATCTTCAAAAAGTAAATGTCATGGACCAATCTAACGTTTCAAATAAAGAACCGATGAGATTTTGCAAATTTTATGCGTTTTTTTAAAAAAAAAAGTTCTCAAGCTCTTAAAAAATCACTCGTTATAATTCTTGCGTAATATATTAGGTCCGTTTCTTTACTTTTTGGGTAAAGTTCGTGAAAATGAGAGCAAGCATTATTTTCTCTCATAAAGATACAAAATTACACAAAAGTACGGGAACACCAAAAACCAAATATTTAACACAAAATAAAGAGTCAAAGTGTTTTGACAGTTTTAAAAAATAATTTAAATTTGTGCACTTTTTGAAAAAATTTTTCTTAATTGTAAGAAAGAAAAATGGAAAATTCGTTAACAATTTGTTGTTCTCCTGGAATTTATAAAGCCATAAAAAACGGTAAGTACATACATATGTGTGTACATACATATATGTATTTGTTTCAGAAAACTATTTTTTGAATTTATGTAACTTCGCATGTTTTAAATGAAAAATATAGACTGTAGGTGACGCAGAACGTGCTATCAGAGCAGGGAAGCTCTTTCAGCCAAGTGATTTTTATGGATTCAGATTCGCAAAAGAGTTGTAAGCAAAATATATATATATATATACATATATATTTTTATATTAAACTAAAGTTTTCATATTTTTATTAGTAGTATCAAAGGAAAAATATAGCGAGGAAACATCCGAAGACCCAATATTAAAGTCCAATATCGAAAGAAGACAAAAGGCAATATGTATAAGCTGATTGCCGAAAAAATGGCTATTGAAGAATACAACTTCACGACTATACAAATAGAAAATAAGTTTAGAGGACTGGAGCTAACTTATAAAAAAACAGTCGTCAGCAATAGGCAAACGAGTTGAAGTAGACAAAACTGTGCCTATGAAAGGTAAGTATAAAAATATATCCTAGGTTTTTGCAAACTTTTTAAAAAGTTTTTTTTAGCGAGTGAAGCCAAATTTTGAAGGATAAGAAGAGTATCTATCCAGAATTTCTATTGGACAGTGGCGATATGGAAGAAGTTTTAGATAACACAGAAGTCAGTCGTAGTGACACTGATACCTCATTTAAGGGTTAGTTTTGTTTGTCATTGTAATTTGTGGTGTCGTTGTTGTTAGTGCTAAGTATTTTTATATTTTCCTTTTTACTTAAAGATGATGAGCCCAGTTCAAGTAATAGATGTAAAACAAAATCTAAGTTCGGAGTACGGGAGAAAGTTTTGGCCAAAATGGAAGAAATTACAAAAGAAAAAAAAGAATTTCATGCAAAAGTGCTCGAACTTATGAGAAAAAAGGATGAGCCAACCCAAAAAAATGGAGGAGTTATCAAAAAGAAAATTGGAGCTCTTTGAGAGGCTGGTTAACGTGAGGAAATAACGATATTTTTTATAATTTTCCTTTTATTTAAGTGTCCTTGCCTAATTTAATAATTATTAGTAATTTTGTTTCTTTAAATTAGTTTAGTTTATTGTGTTTTTTATTTTGTTAACGTTAACGTGTTGTGATATCTATTGAATTGTATCAACCTTATTCAGAAAAACCAAAATCAAATTATAGAAAAAGCTTTTTAATATGATATTATTAAACATGTTAAAAAAGGAACTAAATAAACTTAATTCTGACATAAAAAAATTAAGCCCTTGAAGTTCAGTGCAAATTGCGTCCCTTACATTGCTTCCTCTTGATGTCCCAGGTTGTTCCCTTTCGCTATTTTGGTTTTCCTCTTCAGCATCGTTAAATTGTAAAGCATTAGCATTTACTAGGTTATGTAAAACACAACATGCTGTAATGAATTGTCATAACTTCTTCATACCTCTCAGTTTACAATAATACAATTGTCGAAATCGTTGCTTTAACATTACAAACGAATGTTCTATGCAAACACGACCTGAGCTTAATTTTATGTTGAAATTTTTTTGAGCTCTTGTTAAATGGCCATTATCTTTGTAAGGCGTCAACAGATACTGGGTACAAGGATAGGCAGAATCCCCGTAACAAATAATAATCTAGAAAAAAGCATAAAATAATTACATACATATACATATGTATGTAGATGTTTTTGTGGCTGTATATAGTATTTTGATTTTTATAAGAGTAAATTACATAACGTAGCCAAGTTTTGGTACAAAGAGCAATTTTTATAGCCCAACTATCACTCTTGGGGTATCGATGACAATGTGAGTCGCATCAATACATCTTTCATAATAAGGAAGAATCAGAGTGTATTTGCGCATCATTTGGCCATTTAATAACGTCAGGACTTTGTCGATTTTCCTGCATACAGTTGACAGCGCTAAATTAAATCTATCGGACGATCACGGAAACTACACGCTTCATGCCCAGCAAACCATAAACAAATTTCCAAGTAAGTTTTTTGCTGGTAAACGTTTATCAGCTTGCAAAGACACATGAGTATGATCTTCTGCAAATTTTGCGGATAAAGTTAAATATAATTCCCTCGATATGCGAAAATGTTGCCTGAATTCATCGTCCGTGTATGTGGGAACAATGTTGTTCAAATAGTTTTTAATGCTATACCTGTTTTTTTTACATTCTAAAATTTCAAAAAGATCCAACATTAGACATTCATCTAAGTCGGACTCTTTTTCAACAAAATATAGGATGTCGTCATCATCACTAGAACCACTTGAACTATCCACCAAATCTGCAACAATTCTTTTCCACACTTCTTCGTCTGCCATTCTTAATTGTCTGTAGGAATCAAAAACTTAAACGCAAATAAAACGCAAACACTCTTTCAATATAAAACTTTTATTTCAATGTACTTTTGTAGCTATTTTACACTTTTTTAAAAAAATTTTGTTTATGTCTTTTTATTTTGTTTGTTTTACTTTTTTTCTATTGTTTACGTTTTACAGCTGTTTCACAATTTACACAACTTGCGAGAAGAAACACTTTGGGCTGTTTTGTGCTAGAAGAGGAAGAATTGTATTCTCTCAAAAGCGCTCTCATTTACCCAAATTGAAAGTACGGGAACGGTTTTCGTGCTAATTGGGATCCCGCGGGATCTCAAAGTTGAGTAAAGAAACAGACCTATTGTTCTCTTTATAGTTTTGATGTCCCATAATGATAATTTAGGTCCCATTGCTAGAGATAATACTATTCTTAAAACGATTTCTACAAATAATCAGGGTAAATTTAACTTAGGACATATTAATGTTCAAAGTATAAACCCGTCCAATAGATCCACGAAGTTTGAGGAGCTCAGATATTTGCTGTTTGACTCTGGCTTGAGTGTTGTTGGTTTTTCGGAAACATGGTTGCTGAAAGAAACCTTATCTCAAACTGTTACTATTCCTGGTTATTAAATAGTGAGGAATGATCGCTTCTTAGGTGGTGTGGATGGCTCTAGTGCTCACATTTTGCGTAGAGGTGGTGGTGTCTGCTTATATATTTCAAATTCTTTAGAATACAGAATAGTCTATAAAAGTACTACTTTTGGAATTTGTGAATGGATATTTGTTGAGATAACGGGATTAGAAAATATCCCTGTTTTGGTAGGTGTAGTTCATTTACCGTCTGGTCGAATTGACATGTTTGAGCATTTGCATAGTGAATTATTTGAGGAATTCTCTAATATTATCGTTATGGGCGTTTTCAATTGTAATCTCTTTAATCATTCTTTATCTAACAATTTTCGATTATTGTGTATTAGAATGGGGTTACATATGGTTCATAATTGTGTTCCTACTCATTTTGACTTAGCTCATGGTACAACCTCACTCATTGACTATTTCCTGGTAAGCAATAATTCTTTATTTGAAAATTCTGGTCAATTGGTTTGTCCTTTTACAAATTCATTACATAGTTTCATATACATTTCATATAATATTAAAACTAAGTTTATCTGTGAAACATTCAAATTTAAAGATTATAATAGAATTGACTATGATCAATTCTCTTCACATATCCTTCAGTTTGATAATTCCGTTATTTATAGTACGAATGATGTCGATGCTCATATAACCAATTACTTAACGAACTTCACAATATGGTTCTAGTGTCCAGTATAAATTGTATACGTAACGATATTGATTTCATGCGATCAAGTAATGTTGTTTATTTTAGATCCTTGAGAAATTTAGCTTTTCAAGCCTTTCGTCGAAATCCAACTAGCTTGAACTGGCATATCTATTGTAAATATAGGAATAAAGCAAAGGCAACAATAAGAAAAGAACGGAAAAAATTGGTATTCGCTTCTTTGGAACAGGGGATAGTATACTGATTTGGAGTAGACTAAGGAATATTGGATGTGTTGCTAATTATGATAGTCCTTTGAATAGGATTGATGTTGAATATTTAAATAATACATTTTTAAATAATTTTCGTACAAGTATAATAAATAATTTTGATTTCAATGATTTTAGTTCTGAAATTGAATCCTTTTCGTTTTGTATAGTTACTGAAGATGAGTTGGTTTTGGCTATAAAACAGATTAAATCTAATGCTACTGGACATGACATGATTCCTATTTATTAAGCTGATTTATCCCCTTATTTCAAATATTATATTGCATTTAGTAAACTATTTTTACAACTCCTTTTTTCCTACATTTTGGAAGCTGGCGAGGGTAGTGCCTATTCCTAAGGGTGGTTGTTATGATAAGCATAATTTAAGGCCTATAAATATATTGCCGTCCTTATCTAAGATAGTCGAGAATTTAATTAAGTTTCAGATTTTTTCATATGCTAATCAGTCTAATTTAGCCCCATTTCCAGCAAAGTGTTCTTAACATTGAGAAGATTGTATTCTCTTAGTTTTTTATGCCCAAACATATTAAAACACGTGTCGCATACGCGCTTCTGATTTCAAATATAAACTACTGTTTGGAAGTTATTGCTGGTTCATAAAATGGCACTATGGATAAACTAAAGAAAATCTTTAATCGAATTTTAAGATTCATTTATAATCTCACAATGCGTGATCATGTTAATAATTTTGCGGTTGATTTCATTGGTTGTACTTTTGATAATTATGTTCTTTTGCGTACGTTATTGTTTTTTTTAAACTCTTAAATATGGTGTTTCTATTGATTTATGTAGCAGATTCAATTTTATTAACTCCTTCGTTATAAGAGTTTCGAGAATTTAGAATAACCTACCTTTTGACTTAAGATATCTTTCTTATACTGTTTCTGTTTTTAAGAAAAAATGTTAATTTATATGAACCTCTAGCTGGGCCACTATTTTTGAGTTTTTATATTTAAACACTTTTTAATTTTATTATTAAGGGATGATGTTGTTTTTGGTGGGGAACCTTTTGTTTTTTTTTCGCAATTTTATATCTATTGTATCTTCAATATAATTGAACTATCAATAATTAATAATATCTTAAGTCTAAAAATAAAAATATACATGTTAAGTCCAACCAGTGCTGGACAAAAAAAAATGTATGTTTCATGGTTACTGTAATTTGCGGGTTATCCCTCTGATGTACGGATGAGAGAAGGAGTGTCCCTCCTTCTTAGTCGAATGTAACCAGGTTCATTTAGTATGTTACGGGCCAGTGGATTAGGATGAGTTTCAAACTTATTTAAATAACTTATGGCAAGTTTCGCTATTTCCGCTTTAACTGTTGGCACGTTTAGATCTTTATGGATGTTCGAGTTTTTATATACCAAGGAGCAGATGTAATTATACGAAGAATCTTGTTTTGGCGCCTTTGAATTTTTTCTACGTTGGTAGCTGAGGCAGTGCCCCATAATTGCCATAACACCATATTGGGTTTAGAATTAACTTGTATAATAAAAGTTTGCAATCTAAAGATAGAGTAGAATTTCTGCCAATAAGCCAGTTTAGTTGGACTGCTTTTAACTTCATTTATGTTAACTTTGTTTCTATGTGCCGTTTCCATGTAAGGCGCCGGTCAAGATGTATGCCGAGATATTTGACGTCTGAAAGCTGGGGTATCGTTTGGTTATTTATCCGAATAGGGGGGCAAGATTTTTTTTTTTCATTTTTGTTCATTCACTTTTATTCTCCATTTCTTCAACCATTTTTCTAAATTGGATATGTGGTCTTGTAAATATCGTGATGCTACTTCGGGTCTTTCGTGAATGCTCAAAAAAGCTGTGTCGTCAGCAAATGTCGATGTGTGAACTCGGTTACTAGTTGGCATGTCTGAAGTATACAATAAGTATAAAAAGGGCCCCAATATACTACCTTGGGGAACTCCGGCTTCGATTGGCTGGGGTGAGCTCAAAAAATCTCCTTCTTTTACAATAAATTTTCGTTCGGTTAAATAACTATCTAGCAGCTTATATAGGTTTACGGGCAAGTTCAGTTTTAGCTTATATATTAGGCCTTCATGCCATACCTTATCAAATACTGCGCAGAGCAGTATTTTCTCTCTTCAAAAGTCTTCTTAACAACATTGACTAACCTGTGAGTTCGATCGTACTATGTTTTTTCCTGAAGCCGAATTGATGGTTTGGAATACATCTTTTGTCGCTTAGAATAGGGTTAAGCTTAGTTATTAACATCCTCTAAAACAGCTTTGACATATTTGACAAAAGGCTTATAGGTCTGTATGATTCAATTTTTGTGTGGTCTTTTCCTGGTTTAGGAATCATGGTAACCAAGGATACCTTCCACTCTGTGGGGAAGTACTCAAGACGTAAAATGGAATTAAAAATAAAAAGAACGATTCTGCGAGCTATACGGGGCAATTCAAATAACATCTTGTTACTGGTTTTGTCAACGCCAGGGGCTTTTTTGGTGTTTAAATCCGTTATTGCCTTTTCAATATCACTAAATTCAAATCTTATCGGTATTGCAGCACTAGCCTCGACAATTGGCAACTCAACTATTTCAGTCGATATATTCGGGGTAAAAACCCTTTTCAAATGTCCAACAAATAAATTGCCTTTTTCGGAATCACTCCTTGCCCAGCCTCCAGATGTAGTTCGCAAGGGAGGCTTACGTAAGACTTGCCTTTTAAGGTTTCTACAAGCACGCCATAACGAATAATCTGATGGAGGAGTTGCGTCTAGGTCTCCCAAATAGGTTTTCAGGGATGCTACTCTTCTAGATTCCAGCATGTTTCTTAGCCGGTTCGTGCATTCCTTAAGTCTGCTTTTGAGTTGAGGAGATCTCTGTAATTGCCATTCTCTACGAATTTTTCTTTTTTCAGTCAAGAGTCGTTCGATATCTGCAGAATAAATTAGATTGTATATAGCTAATTGTCGGGTTATTGTTGAATGTTGGGCAGCTCTACGTCTTTAGGTGTTCTTAGCGGGATGTTTTCCGAACAATGAGTACTAAGATACTTTCTATATTTCGACCAATTAATGCTTGTGCCAGTCGTTGGTGATATGATGTTTTGTTTGTCCCATATATAGACGATAGTGGGTGAATGATCTGAGGATAATTCAAGCGACGCTTCAACTTCAATCATTTCTCTCGGAATACCCTTAAACACGCCAAATCAATAACATCAGGTATTTTTTGTCGATCAGTAGGCCAATAGGTGGGTTGTCCACTCGATATAACATTCAGACGCTTTTTTGAAATTGTGTCAAACAAAATACGACCTTTTGGAGTTGTTAGGCGTGATCCCCAAAACGTATGTTTAGCGTTGTAATCGCCTGATGCTACGAAACAGGGACCTAGTGATTTGTAGAAGTCGCTATACTGACTTTCCGAAATTTGAAATCTAGGAGGTGAATAAATCGAAGAAAGAACTAAGCTTTGATTAAATTCTTCAAGACAGATATTTGTTGCTTGAAGGTAATTCTCACAAAAATCACGCAGTAAATAATGTTTGATTCGGGCCTTAATAAGTATTGCCGAGCCTCCACATGCTCTTCCACGGGGGTCCTTAGTGTCATATAGAATATAGCTATTGATTTTAAAAAGGCAATTTGTTGTTAAGTGTGTCTCGGAAATCAGCATGACATCAATTTGTTGGTTCTTGAGGAAGTATTCAAGTTCATTTTTATGTTGGCGTAAGCCGTTTGCGTTCCAGAAACATATTTTTAAACAGTTCATGGTTTGTTTAGTACCGCCTGCAACATCATAGATTGCATGCGTACCATTTCTTGCATCATGCTGCTCATAGAGCTCATAAAACTGTTTAACGAATGCACTAATGTCTCGATGCTTGCTTCGAGACGATTACAGTTACCAGATGATGGTTGTTCTTTAGGTTCTGGGTGCAAATGTGGTGTAGAATTATTTTTATGTGCTGAAACATGATTAGTTTTTAACATATCAGCGTATGAAACATGTTGGGTTGTTGGTTGGGCTAACTGAGGGTAATGAGCATTTGCTCGATATTGTGGGTGCTTAGCAGGAGTATTTGATTTTTGAGTGGTTTTCCTTACCATGGAAAAAATTGGACAGCCTCTGTAGTTAGCAGTGTGGTTTCCACCGCAATTGCTACTTTTTTTAACTTTCGAATCATCCCTTGCTTTGTCGCATTGGGCGGAACAATGTAGCTCTCCACACACAACGCAAACCCGAGGCAATTTGCAGTAAGCCCTAGTATGACCATATTCTTGGCAATTTAGACACTGTACGGGTCCTGATCGCTTATGCGGTTCCTCTACGCTTATTTTGCGGTGCAACAGATATCTTAAATTATAGATAGGGTGCGTTTCGTTATTTTTCAATCGCATATCTCCAGGTTCCAACGCAAAATAGAGGTTGAGAGACACGTTCTCGATTTCTGAGGTTGTCTACACTTTTTACCTTAAATTCCGCTTTTTGGAGGCCATCTCTAATTTCGACTGGATTAACATATGAGTCTACACCTTTGATGACTACCTGTAGACCTTTACTACTCTTCAGCTGATATGTATAAAAGTTCTTTTTGCAGCTTTCAAACTCGTTTACTACTTTACGATAACTGTTTTCATCAATAAATTGTATTTTTGTTTCATCAATGTTGCCACGCTTGATTGGAATTACATAAAATGTGTTCTCACCAATAATTGAAATTAACTTCTTTATTAAGTCGCTGGAGTTTTTCTCCCTTAAATAAATTGGAGGTGGTTTGAATGACCTGGGTGCCGTTTTTTTTTTACTTGTTTCGCTATCTAAAATAGCAAAACGATTATGGGAATTTATTCCTGGCGTAGCATTTATACACAAATTGTCACTAGTTTTTTTGTTTTTATTTATTTCAACATTGTCAACATTTTTGTTGCTTAAATTAAAGTAGCAATTCAATATGCCGTTGTATAAAAAAAAGACGAAAGAAAAAGAAAAAAATATTTTACAAACAACTTTGTTGTTGTATTAAAACAGGGTTTTTTTTTTGTTTTTGTTTTAAATTATTCACACAATGTATGTTTTGTTTTTTGTTAATGTGAGCTTGGAAAAAAATCGCGACCGCACTTATCAACGCACAAACTATGGGGAAACTTTTGTTTTGGTTACGGAGCACCAATTTTTGTCGAAATATCAAACCGAAGGTCAATCTCTTACCGAATATTTGGCGTCGTTGCGAATAGGGGATTGTGAGTTTGTTTCGTCTTGTTGATGCGGGTCATCAGTAGCTGACTTATTTTTACGTGCCCTATTCATACGTGGTATTTGTGACAACAACGTTCGAGAACAAGTTCTTCAGTCTGGATGATCAAAATTTGAAGACATTGTGGAAAAGGCGATTGCCATTGAAGCGGCCAAGGCAGACTCCAAAGAAATTAATGCAAGATCAACAGTAACATCATCAGTAAACAGAATTACAAAGTATAAAAACAATAAAGTTGGTAATAAAGCTGTGCATCAAAGATAAATTACAAGAAACTTGGTATTGAGGGTTTATGTTTGCGATGTGGCAAAAACAATCATTATGTGAAAGAGTGCCGAACAGATAAAAACAAATTGAAGTGTACAGGGTGCAATAAAAAAGGTCACGTTGCTAAGGTTTGTATAGCTACATTGAGTAAGTCTTCCAATGCAGTGGTTTCGCATAATTCAAATGCAACAAATCAAATAACTTATGGTGAAGACTATGGTGTGTATAAGGTGGTTGAAGTTTATCAAAACAACAGCTGCAGTACGAGTGTAGAACGTTATTATACAAACATCGAAATCGAGGGTAAGGTTGTAAAGTTCGAGGTTGACTCTGGGTCAGGATTTACATTCCTTCCCAGGAGCCAGTTTAATAGCTTAAGGGTAAATACGCCAATAATTCCTACTAACATCGTATTTCGGTCGTATACTCAAACATGTGCAGTGGTTAAAAGTTCCCCAGCAAAAGCCGAACTTTCATCCATGGGAGGAACCAGAGGAGAATTGGCAACGAGTCCATGTAGATTACGCTGGACCTTTTCAAAACAATTTGTTTCTTGTGGTAATGGATGCAAAGTCGAAATGGGCTGAAATCGGTGTTACCCGAATACCGCCGTCTTCGTCTTCAACAATTGAAATTTTAAAAGAAATATTTTCAAGAAATGGTTATCCAAATTTTTTAGTTTCAGACAATGCCACTGTCTTCACAAGTGAAGAATTTAAGCATTTTTGTAACAACTGGAATTTTCCAAAAATTTATAGCACCAGGAAATCCTGCCACTAATGGCCTTGCAGAGAGAAATATACAGACCTTAAAACACAAATTAACAACCATGGTAGATGAAAATACACCAACGAAAACCAACGTGAGAAAGTGCAGGAAATTCTTTTTAAGTATCGTGCTACACCACTCAGGAACAACAAGACCACAGCAGAACAATATTTGGGAAGACAAATCCACATGCGTTTGGATGCACTCAAACCAATAAAATTTGCCAAAACGCAGTACCCAAAAAGTATGGCTAGACAGCTTTTTGAGGGTGAGAGAGTCATGGCTCGCTATTATTCTGCTAACAACATGACATGGAAAACGGGTGAAATTACCAAAAAGCTAGGTAACCTCCATTATATGGTTCAATTGGATAATGATTTTGGTTTCAAAAGACATATTAATCAATTACGTCCAACAAATGTCCAACCTAATATCCCAGAAGTAGCAAACGAAAAAGTAAATGTTCAAAATGAAAATAATTTCACCAATGACATTGTATCCTGGATTAATTTTATACCATTCTTCGTGCAGAATTTCCTTCATCTGATTTTTATTTGTAAACTCGTGAGATCTCAATTTTTCCAGATGACCCCAAAGGTGTTCAATTGGGTTAAGATCTGGAGATTGTGGCGGCGTTTTTATAACTTTCGGGCAGTTGTACAAAAGCCATAGTTGATAAAACTTAAATTTGCCTGCCAGTCCTAATTTTTCTGCGCTTGGACACAAATTTTCCTTCAAAAGGTAAATGTCTTTCGAAGGATCCATAATTCCACCAATGAATGATAAATTACCCTCTCCTAATGCCGCCATACATCCCTAGACCATAACACCACCTCCACCGTGTTTAACCTCCAACTCTGTATTTGGTTTTCGATATACTAGAACCTTACCATCACATCCAAAAAGATTATATTTGCTTTCATCAGCAAAAATTACATTCATCCAGTACTCTACTGGCTTATTTGCGTACTTTTTGGCGAACTCTAATCGGATATTTCGATTTTCCTTTGAGATGTGAGTTTTTTCCTAGCCGATCGTGCATGAAATTGGTGCTTCTTTAAAACATTTCTTATTGTTTGGGGAGTAACTGATATGCCTGCATATTCCCGGATATTTTTGGCTGATGTTGATGCATTAACTCGGGGATTTTTTTCACTTCACACACAATTTGTCACTCATGTACCTCTGTAAGTTTCCGTGGACTACACTCCTGGGCTCATTTTCATCAGTTTTTGCTGCTTTATGTTTTTTTATTATATAATGGATAGTAGTCCGTGGCCTTCAAACGATTTCTGAAATAGAATTTTACAATTTGCCTAATTCAAAATGGTGGATTATTAAATTTCTTATTTCAATAGAAGTTTCTCCTCCTTTGCGTCCCATTTTTGTAACAACGTGAAACTAAATGAAAATAATTCTTGAAAACATCTTCGATCTAAACTCCTAACGGTATTTACAACAACAACAATATGCACATTCAACATATAAATGCAAAGGCGACAAAAAATGAGTGATGTCGAATACTTTTTTTGCTTTTAAATTTTAGTTATTTTTATAGAATTGCACAATTATCTCAAATCTTCAAATATTATTTTTGTAAGAGAATACATTCACTGCAATAAAAAATACAGCTAAATGCTTAAAATTCTTTTCTGCATGTAACACAATAAATGATTTTTAAAAATAAGATTTGCTGTCGAATACTTTTTTTGACCGCTGTATACATATACAGTTTTTAATTTGCTATATAATGTTAAAAAAAAACTATATATATGTATATGTATATATATTATAGTACAAAGATTTACACCTTTGGCTTTCATGTTAAAAACTGTCATTTATTAATTTCTTTATAATTTAAATTAATATTTTATATTTTTTTATTTAGTATACATACATACATATCTCCTTCTTTCATGTTTTATTAAAAAAAACTCAAAACTCCAACAACAAAAAATATAGAACATAAACAAAACAAACTACAGACTACATTGTATCTATGTATATTAAAATAATAGGTGTGATCCCGTAATTTTTGGGAAAAGTTCGGTAAAATGAGTGAATACAAAAATAAACACTCTTAAAGACAAAAATGCCCGAAAGTACGGGAACATTAAAAACCAACTTTATATCCCAAAACGTGATGTCAAAGTGTTTTGCATGAATTCGCACATAAGAAAAATTAAAAACACAAATATTTTTTTAAATGGCACTTTTTTCTAATCTTTTATAAAAAAAATTTTTAAATAATGGTTTTTGTGAGCATAAAAACATTTATTTTTTAAGTTTGTTTGTTTATTTTAAAAAATTGTTGTATTTTCACAATCAGCCTAAATAATAATTTTCGGCTGTTTCGTGCAAGAAGAAGAAGAAGAATACTTTCTCTCAAAATTACTCTCTTTTACCCAATCTTGCAGTACGAGAACAGTTTTCGGTATAATTCCGAGGGCTCCCAATGTTGAGTACGGGATCGAACCTAATAATATTACTTAAATGACAAAAAAAAACAATTAATTTTTAGTTTGATTGCCATTTGATTTTATCACAGCTTGTAGTCTTTTTGGCATCGAGTTTTTCACAAGTTTTCTAGTAACTTTGGAGAAATTTTTTAGCCATTTATCCATTATCACTGATTTGAGAGAGTCCTTGCTTTTGATATCCCTTTTTTCTTATTTGCCGATCCAGATGTTCCAACAAATGTTCAATGGAGTTGAGATCGGGAGACTGGGGTATGACCTAACTGTTTTGGAGAGTGGTAAAAAAACCATTCTTCACTATTTTAGCAGTGTGCTTGGGATCGTTGTCTTGCTGAAAGACCCATTTACGATCAAAGCTCAATTCTTCGACGCTCTCAACCAGTTACTTTTAAAATGTTGAGTTAATATCTTTTATTCATAGTGTTTTCTATGAATACCAAATTTCCTACGCCATTGGCTGCCATACATCCCCACACCGAACCACCACCGTGTTTCACTGTAGACGTTGCCTTTAGCTGGGCAAATTCAGAATTTTTCGTCGTCCAAATTTAATCCGGCTTTTTCTTACCAAATATTTCAAATTTACTTTAGTCACTGAAAAATACATTCATCCAGAATATATTGACTAAATTTCGTGGTTTTTCGTAAACTCTTGACGTTGATTGATTATCGAAATACACGGTTTTCTTCTTGGAACTCGTCCATACAGTCCATTTGCATGTAGCGCTCTGCGTATTGTCCTGGCACTACCAGAAATATCGGTGCATTTTTTTATATTTCCAGATATTTTTACAGCTCTTTCTGTTGAGTTTTTCCTCAATTCTCGCATAATGGACCGTATTTGAGTAGCATCTAGTTTGGGTGACCATCCAGATTTTGGGCGCTTTTATAAATTTGAAAACTTTTTGTATTTATTAATTATATTCTTTACAGTTTTGTGATTTCTTTTAATTATTAAACCGATCTCTGGCAAATATTTTCTTTTTTCGTAAAATTTAAGCACAATTTGCGAACATCTATTGAGGTTTTTTTGCCCATTTTTAAAATAGTGCTAGCTGACCCGGGACGCGTTGCTGGCTCCAAGCAAACATTAGTGTTGTATTACCTCACGATTTAAATTGAGCTTTTAACGAAATTTACGGCCTTTAAATAAAAATCCATGGAATACCTATCATAAAGTTTTTTTACAGAATAACTTACATATGGTGTAGATATGGGCTCAATCAAAAAAGAAAGGCATGTATTTAAGGCAAATTGGAAATTATATTTATTTATTACTTCATCTTAAGGCCGGCGGATAGACAATGTTTTTTGTTTTTTTATTTGGTGTAAAAATATAAATTTTTTGGCGTGCCAACTCGGGAGCAAACCACATTCAACTGGCCCTGTGAAACACATGAATTTTCCAAAATTAAGTCAGCAATAGTGCTTTGTTGATGGTAATAGCAAAGGCAAGACGCAAAGGAGCCGCTTGAATTGGAATGGTAAACTGGAAATCATCGGAATTCGTGGAATAAGTAAGTATTCGCCTTTGAATCTGCCACCGTTGATTGTTGCCTCGATTAAATTTGGTGAACAATTTTTGATGGTCAATCTGGTTCCATTGCATAACTTTACTGCGTTTAAGTTGCGAATAAGAATTACCGGTGATGCAACCTTTAATGTTAGTACATGCGGTGAATTCCGGGTGGTTCCAATGAATTCAAAAATTCAGTGTTCTTTATGTAGAATTGTAAAAGTATTAAGACAGAGCAAAAGAGAATTCAAAAAATATCTGCCCTGTTTCTGTCTATCGTAAAAACAGTCTAAGATTGATTAAAGTAAAATGAGTGAGAAAGATTTAATAGAGAAAATAAGAAGACGGAATGAAAATATAAAAAATGGTTCAGTGAAAATAGTTAGAAGCTTCGAAACAAAACGATATAATGAATCATATGCTAAAGTTATGGTGGAGCAAAAATTGAATGTTGGGTGGGATAGATGCACAAGTATTATACAATCCTATAATTTCAATTTGTTCATAAGCAAAGGCCCCCAACCAAAAAAAAGTGGTTAAAATGAAAATGCATTGGTTTGCTAGATATTTATCAAAGTGACACAAACCTACACTGTTGAAAGCTGGTATGCTACTGATTTAAAATGTTTACTAGTTTTGTTCTCTTTGTGAGATACTGGTTGAGATTGTTAATGTGCTCACAGACCCTTAGGGGTTTGCGTGGGGGCTCTTGCTCATAAGTTATCAGATTGCTGAAATGAAGAATTGTGCTACAAATGTCATGAAGCCACAAAAGTAGAAACTCTACAAAAGAAATAAGCAATAAATATATAAACCGTATGAAAGAAAATAAAAAATTAAACTTAGAACTTGATGAAAATCATGCCGGAAACAATAAAGAATGTCCAGTATATAAAAACAAACTTAATTTAAACAAATCTGGAGTGGCCTACACTCAACTTTACCATACTCAATGGAAACAGATATTTTTATGGACATATTAAATAAAGAATATAATTTGAAAGTATATTCGAATCGAAAAATTTATTATTTTCGGATTGGGGTGTTACGCCTTGCTTCTTCCCGATTATGCCTAAAATTTACACAGCTCTTCATCTCCATATACCAAAGGCACATAATAAATTTCATTTTGATATGTTAAACGGTATGACCTGCACAAACTTCACAAAAATAATGGCGTACACACAGCGGCTCTTCTTGCCCTCTGCTTCCGTGTTGCGGTGTTTTTTTTAGCAATGGCTGTTTTTTTTGTGGCAATTTTGTAAACTGTAATCGTGCAAAAGGAACAAGGATGTGTTTTATTTTTTACTTTTATAACATTTTATTGGTTGTTGGAACCACAGTAATTATATTACCTGTTTGATGAATTGGCATTAAAAATAATTTGTAAACTTATTTTATTATTGCAAATTGAAAAATACTTCTTATTTACTAAATTGATTTCACTTATAGGTTTTTAACTTATGAACACAAAACAACAATTAACGCAAAACTAATCAAATTCAGTCAGTGAGCAGTTGAAAACAAAGTTTGTTTTAATGTACTGTTATTTTTTATCAGCGTTTGAAAAAAACTCAAAAATGTGCACAAAATGTAGGTATCTTAAATGCAAGAGTACACAAAGTTGTTCATCATCGATTGATAATATAATATTATTTTTAACTTATTGTTCCATTTTAGACCTTAGTAAGCGCGGAATATCTTGTGTTATCGAATGATGTAAATATTTTGTAAATAAACCGAATACTCGGATTTTAGAATGTAACATTTCGAAAGTTTTAAAATTTTGATATTGGATCATTATTAACATTGGGTTTTTGTAAATATCTGCGGAACTACATAAACGATTTAAGAGTTTGATATCTCGTTTTGCAAAACATGAGAACGGTTAAAAAAAATAAAATAAAAAAAGCAAAAAAAAAATAACATATGAATATGTCATTGGTGGTGCAATATGAAAATTTTAATTTTGCCACGCCCCTCCACCCGCAGACCGAAATTTTAAAATCAGACTTCACACATCCTGTTTTATATATATAGACAAAAATAATTATTTTTTGAATTTCTTGTGACAACGTCAAATTAATAATTTTTATAACTAGTTAGTATAACTATAAATATCGTAGTATAACAAATCACAAAATAATGGTTATTTTTATTGTAAAATCGCTTATTACTCGTTATGCATAAGAGTTATCCAGTTTTTTTGACGCTTGAAATCAGAAGGTTTTTTTGTTTTTGTTCTATATTTTTTTTGTTGTTAGTGTTTTTTAATAACACATGAAAGAAGGATAGGTATATACCATGGTAGAATAATATCAGGTACGCTCAGTTCTACAACAACAAAAACAACATGTATTTTGTTGGTAGAAAATTATATTTTCGATGTCAAAGCTGACTAAAATAACGAAATTTAATAGGTCTGTTCAACTACTTTCGTGGCAGAAACTACAAACAATATAGTAAAGAAAATGATTTATTATCAAATATGAAAAGCTATATGAGCAAAAATAAGCAGATAAATTTAGGTGTTGTCATGAATGACTTACAAATTGTACTGATTAAGAATAAAAGATTAAATAGTACTTCTTTGAACCTTGCTGTTCTAAGATGAAATACATAAAACAACCTTGTTTGCCAGGAATATCTCTAACCATAAACCATATGTTGGGTTACTTAGCTAACGTCAAAGAGAACCCAAGAGGTGAAACGGCGAATAAACAGGACGGCAAAAAATACAAATTCTACCCGTCTCTTTCTCAAGTTGATTAGTTTTCTTTTGTGTTATTTCGTAAACATTGGTTTTCTTTTGTGCTATTTTCTTATTAATTATTTTCTTATTATTGTAAATTTGCGTAACTTTCATTAAATACCTATATATCTCAAGCTTATTTCACACCACCAAATAGTTTTGTTTGTTTGTTTTAATTATACTTCGTTGTTTAATTAATATTTTAATGTACAAATTAACTTTTAAAGTACAAAGTTTTAAACAACGAACACGCCTTAAAGGAAAATTTTCAAAATTTTTAGTTTTTGTTTTGTTTATTTTTCCGATGTTCGTAAAAATTTGGTACTATATTTGTCTCTTTCTTGACAAGCATAGCATATTCTGATTATGGCCATTTTCACTATTTATTTAATCACTATTTACATCTCTGTGTACTTTGTGCTAATGTTCAGGTTTTAAACATCATTGTTTAATTAAAAGCTTTTATAACATAGCAATGTAAACTTAACATATAATCATGTAAACTGAATTTAATATGTATATATTTGTATTAATTACTTGTGGATAACTTGTTCCATTACTGTAAAATTTCGAACTGAATTAGAACTGTAATTTTTTTATATTAATGTCTCAAGAATATTATTTGAAAATAAAAGAATATAGTTGAACTTATCCTAAACTGAGCAAGACGTGTCTGGTTACTATTAGAGAAATAGCGATAATTTAAACAAGTTCATTTCACTCTAACCTAATTATTAGAACTTCATCAGTTTTCCTTAATTAGTCCCTTAAAAATTATTAAGGATCAATACCATAAAAAATAAATCTTTAAATAACCAAAAAATAACCCAAAAGAACAGTAATTCAAAACAAACCCTACAATACAGTGAAAGGCATTTGACCGATCATTTGGTTGCGTATGACAAACTTTCCATCACGTTGTTACCTGATAAAATTTGTCTTGATAAAAGTCAAACTTCATATAAAAAACGCAGTATTAAAAATAATATTTTTATCCGGTATAGACACTTGGTGAGAGGAAATTGCAAAAAAAGTTTGTGTACGTGTGAGTTTTTCATCTCCCTCGAAAGTATTAACATTATTCTTTCATATGTGAAAAAGTGAAATAAGATACTTAAGTTTTATTTTGGCTTATGTGTTAGTTTCGATTATTAATTTCTTCTAGGGAATTGTTGTACTAGTAAATAGTCGTATGTCCAACTTATTCAACATAACTTTAATTTCTCAAAATTGTAAAATGTTCATTTTACATTTAATGCATATTTTTTTCAAAATAAAAGGAGTAGTCAAAACAATGTGGGGTTTTGTGCTGAATAGAATGAGCTGTGTGTCGATTCTTCGCAAAAAGTGAAACCATTTAAAGATTGAGCTAATACATTTTTGTTGAGCAGATGTGATGTAATCTAAATCTAATCTAAAAACTTATCATATGTATATTAAATACTATTTTCAGTATTTTCTGTTTTAAAAAGTAATAACAATGCAAAAAAGTGTTGCTACTATAATCTTATATTGCTATATTTTTGGTAATTTCTACAAAATTCATATAGTCCAGGAATATCTTAGACCCATAAACCCATAAACAAACATTTTAGAATTACACTCATCTATGTTATATTGGTAATGATTTTAAGAAAACGGTAAAAACCAAAAAAAAGTTCCTTGCTACTTATCAGGAGTTTCTCCTTGTTGTAAATAACGCATATTTTTGTCAAAAAAACCTTCCACATGATATTAAACCTCTATTTTATTTTATTAGCCTCGTTCATTTACTTAACTATCCCAAATATGTATACCGTATGTCTCGTTCCACACTTGCATTTTTTGTTTTTGCAACACATGCATTTGTTGTTGGGAGATTAAATAAAATGTACATGAAACTCTGCTGTGACTCTCTATTGTTGTTTGTTCCCTTCGACAAGAAAATGGCTGTATAAAAGTATACAGTCATCAGAAACACAATTTTTAAAGTATGGACAAAATGTTTCAGAAACAAAAATTAAAAGTGTGGAACGGGACTAATTCACTTTCCAATATTTACATGTTTTTTTTAATTTTTGTAGTTCACATACATAAGTCGAACGCTGTGCAGACCCACTCTGGAATTATAAATTAGCTATTGCAACTACGCTTTCCTATATTGAGAAATAAAGAATGAAATGGGTTGCAAATACAATTTTTTAAATAAGAATAACAGTGAGTATCTAAAATAGTCCGCAACCTGGGATTGGTGTACCATTGTACTTTTTAGGTTCAAATTGTTAAAAAAATAGTACAATTGTACAAAAAATTGTTCCAAAAATGGTTCAAATTTTACCAACACTAAAGGCCCAACTATAATATGCATAAGCTGGCTTAAGCTAATGTCAAAAAATGAACGAAAAGTCTGTCAAATGCTTAAGCAACTTATTGAAGACTTTTAGGTGGCTACAATGTACTTACATGAATCTAGAAACTAGTATGCCACAGTTTCACATTTGTTTTATTCGTACTTTAGCTTTTCGTACTTTTTTTCTCAATAAATGAAATTTGTTAACAAAAAGGTGTTAAATAATAATAATTAATACCATTCATATGAGCCCTTGATTATGATAGTGGTATAAGTCATATATTTTATGTTTCGAGATATTAAGAGGTTTGTATTTTAAAGGATTAAAAAATATTTTTGTATTATGGAATAAAATATTTTGATAATTAAATAGTGCCAACAAGAGAGTATTTATTACGATTGTGAAATTTATAACCATTTTTAAAAGGTAGTTGGGTTTTAAAAGGTTGAAATGACTTACACCGTTTTCAAAATTGCATGACTTTATAAATGACTCAAACCATCAAGAATAAATTTTTTGTTTAAAATTAACATTTTATTCAAAATCATTACATTGTAATTAAGTAATTTATTTTTAGTATTTAGTTAAAATAAAGAGTTTGTGGAAAATTGGTGGGATATAGGGTAGTAAATCCATCATATCTTTTTTTCTTCTGTTATTGGTCTAATGGTTGTATATAGTGAAAGCAAATCAATATTTTCGTATATTCTTGGCCTTCCTCTTTTGGTTGAAAGGTCTAACACTTTGAATTCGGAATTGTCATCCAAAGAAGTTTTATAAAACATTTTCTATGGAGATTTTTTTAGAAATCTAATCCATTGTATTTTTAGCTAAGAAACAGCTTCTCCATTTGTGTTTCTATTTCTATTAGTCGTTGATTCTCTCAGTTATTTCGTCGAAATGAAATCTTTCCGAGCCATTTGTAGTACCAAAAATGGGTTTCTCTTTTTACATAATTCTATTAAATAACTTATTCTTCTTCGCCGTATAATGTCTACAATTAATTATAAATAGTGCATTTTACATTAATAGGCTTACCTGATCATAACTGAACTGTTATCTGAAGACATGACAACATTACTAATATTAAAATATACAGTTATTGTAATTTGTTTACCAACCAAAAAATAAACTCAATTTATCAACTTAATTTTCATGGCATACTGCGAATTACTTCAGATTAGGTTACTTTCTTAGGATTTGATATGAAATAGCTGATAAACTAGATTTTAAAAATTTTTTACTTATACCACTTTCAAAATCAAGGGCTCATATACAAATTAATAATTATTTTTAATAGTTTTAAAAAATTTCGAATGAAAAATTTAACATTTTTTGCTGTTTGTATAATTTTGTCCAAAAGAACTAAAAAATACAGCGGTGTGCATCACTCAACTTATAAAATGATCTTTCTTTTTAATTACGATTATTATACAACGCCTCCCTTTTTTCTTATCGAAATTTCTTTTTTTAAACATTTTATATTAAATTTAAATACAATTTGTTCACTTTCGTTCTCCGTTACAATTTTTTACAAATGTACATTCATATATAAAACACAAAACACAAACAGCTGTTACCGTACGGAATGTGCGATCGGTTTCGGACTTTGTTTAAGCAAATGACATTTAACGAAACTTAACGAAAAGTGTTGTTAAGTACATTATAGTTTGCCACATATGATTTAATGTAATTGCACAGTTGCTTAAGTTGGCTTAAGCTAGCTTATGCATATTATAGTTGGGCCTTAACTCAAACGTAAACAAAGTTGACAACGAAAATTCAAAACAATCCAAGAAAAAAATTAATCAGCTGTCGAACTGCACGTACCTTATATTATTCTACCATGGCATAATAAATTATAAAGAAATTAATAAATGACAGTTTTTAACATGAACGCCAAAGGTATACAGTTTCTTTTACAGTACAAAAATGTATGTCAAATTTAAGTTTGCTTTTATGTTAACTTTAAAATAAATAAAATAATTGGCAAATTTTACTAAGTAAAACAAAAATAAACAAATATGTAACTTCATATAATGCTTGAAAAAGTGAGTGCTCACTGGTAGTTTTTTCTTAAAAAGCACTTAGAACGCAAACTTTAATACTTTATATGAGCTCTCTTCTTCCTAATTATGGCTTCTAGTCTTCTTGGAGTATAATTAACCAAATTTTGGGTTACTTCGTGCGGAATTTAAGGCCATTATTTGTGTAGAGCATTCATTAACTCATCTCTTTGGCTTTGTTCTAATCATTCTGTTCTTTATAAGAAATTTGAAAATTCATTTTCCAGATCGAATTTTCATATTCATATGTTAATATTCTGCTGCTGTGTGAATTGATATGATACATACATATATGTATGTATATATTTATTGAATTTGTACAATTTAAATTGTTTTTCTTATATATTTATTTATTGCTTTTATTTAAACATGTCTGTTAGAGTTATGTCTAGGTTATGTTGCCTGTGCTATCTTAGGTCATTTAAATTGTGCTAGTTTTAATTTAAACTCAAACTCTTCAAAATTTTTGGAGATCAAAGAGTGTCTGCTTATTGAACTTATACTTAGGAATACGAAGATTTTAGTTTGGACTGTTTATATTCCTCATGGTGATTTGATTTCGTTTGAAGATGAGGTGTCTGATTTACTTGTTTGCTATTCTAACATTGCAATTATGGGTGATTTTAATAACAATTTGTATGATCCAGTTAAGAGGTTCACAATTCCATGCCTACTCATTTTGATGTTGGATATATGTAATTCTACTTCCTTGCTGGATTGCTTTTTAGTCTCGTCTCCTGAGTTGGTGGAGATATCTAATCAATTCCAGTGTCCCGGCATAATCCGTCACTCTTTTATTTTTGTATCTCTCAAGGTCTTACAGTCAGTTGCACGACAATATTATGAGATTTATGATTATAATGCAGTGGATTTGAGGTCAGTAGAATCTATGGTTTTAAACTGTAGTTTTGATGAAATGTATTTGACTCATAGTGTTGATGATCAGTTAAAAATTTTAAATGACAATATAAAGTTACTACATTCAATTGCATTCAATCCTTTTAATAAGAAATAGCGGAGATGACTGGTTCGGTGCGCCTGAGATTAGGTATCAACTATCACTTAGAGATCTGGCTTATATAACATATTTGCGTGATAGGACTGTTGCAAATTGGAGAGTTTTTTGTAGATGCAGAAACAAGGCTAAATCGGTATTTAAAAAATTTAAGAGAATTTTTGATGATAGAAGTAATAAGGAGATTTGGTCTATCTATACATATAATAAAAAAGTAACTCATTTTTGTCTGTCTAGTCTAAACTAAAACTACTAGATGGATTTTAACAAAATTTTGTGATGAGGTACTTTAGTATCCTGGTTCTAATATAGGATACTTTTTTCCCGCAAAAATATTTTATTTCCAAGAGAAAGTGGAGAAAAAACAGTGAAAAACGCAATTTTCGGGATATTTTCAACACGGTTATTTTTTCAAGTCATCTTTTTTTTGAAAGTGGGATATTTTAAAAACTACTGCACAACAGATGGCGCTAATTGAATAAAATTTGCATTTAATTTGTATTTTTACTTTGTGGAATTACATTGTTATTAAAATATTTAAAACACCTCTTACAGACGTTTTTTTTTTAAGTTTAAGTTTATTTATCTTCCATTTGTAATTTGTAAGCCCAATTGACCAATAAATAAATTACATAATTCCACACATCAAAAATATGAGTAACAACTTTAAATACGATAGCGTTATTCAGTGTTTAATAAAAATAGTCCCGCAAAGTGCAAGTGCTAAATATCATAGATCTAAAAACAAAATAACTATCGTTTTTGTTAAATTTGATAGATATTACGCATTTGCATCTTCGCAAGACCACTCGCATCAAACACTGAACACGGTTAATGACTTACATGCTTAATATAGTTACAGTTCCTTTTAATTCCGATCCTTAATTACTAGATGATATTATTTGAGCAACTAAATTCAATGAGTCTTTTCCTTTGAGTGGAGTATGTTTTATTGAAGTGTCTTAAGATTGAGGGTAATGAGTTAACTGAATGTATGACTCTCATTTGATATGCCATGATGAGTTACGGGGCACAACAAGTTTATTACATCTTGAAGATTTAGTAAATGTAAAGAACCTTAGTAAAAATTCAGGGCAACTATTGCGAATTACCGAATAAAAATGCAGTAACAAACGTATTTTAATAAAATTATAAAATGATGTTCCCAAGAAACGTTGCACATATTGAGACACATGTGATCTAATATGCACGGAAAACAGGTAACGCATAACCCTCTTAAATAATATGTAGATAAACGCGATTAATATTGCATGCACAAGTGCCCGTGTATACTTCTTCACAAAACAAGAATAAGGGCATTATCAAACTATGAACAATTTTCCATTTAATATGTAAAGTCAAATACATGTTAGTATTATACAGTCTTCTTAAACAGAAATTGACTGTAGACACAAAATGTGATATATGATATTCAAAATTCATTTTGTTTTCAGTTATAATTCCTAAAAACTTTGCCGGAAGAAACAAATTAACTACGTCCAGACAGATATGAATCAATTAGGAAAGTTGCCGATTTTGAAAATGAAAATAGTCATGATTAAGTAATAACAAGTCATGATTAAGCTTATCGAATGCCTTAGTCAAATCAAGCGAAAGAAGAACGCAAACATTACCATTACCCAGGTTATCTCGAATAGTATCAGTAAGACCAATAAGAAGGGATGATGTATTGTGACCACTTATAAAGCCCATTTAATAAACATTCCCGATCCAAATATAGAGTTATTTGTTTTTTCATAATTATTTCTACTATCTTTGACATTACAGGTAATATTGATATCGGCCTTAAGTTATCTGGATTATTAGAATCACCATGTTTCTTAATAGGCGCAACACGTCCAACCTTCCATGAATGTGGAAATGTGGACGTGGTTAAGATTGTATTTACCAAATGCAGGAAATGGCTACCATAATATGGCAACACAATTTTTAAAAACTTTAAACTTTTCAATTTTTTATAAATTTTAGAATTTTATCCAGGGATGGGTATCTTTATATAAAGTAAATACACTAAAAGTAAGAGTCTTTCATGGGTGTGGAATACTTTCATAGCAAAATTGAGCAAAATATTGTCAGGGCGCCCACGACTTGGCGGGCACTGCTAGTCTTAAATAAAAATGGATTGGCGGATGGTCCTAAGGATTTGGATAATGTTGACCCTGGTGTTCTAAATAAGGATTTTTCCTCTAATCAATATGTTGGTCGTGATGGGTTGATTGAGTTTTCTAGTTTTTCTTGTAGTGGTTTCTCTTTTCGTGCTGTGGATGTTTTTGAGATGTTTGATGCTTTTAATTTGAAAAGGTCGAATGCTGTTGGATATGATTGCTTTGCTCTTAAGTTTATTAAATTAATAATGGCAATTATTGGAAATCATATATTACATTTAGTTAATTCAATATTAACTACGTTAAGATTGCAAAGATTTTTCCCATTTTTAGACGAATATCTATATTGTCTAAGATGGTTGAACATCTTATAAAGTTTCAATTTTTAATTTTATTACAATATTTGTTAATCTTCTATATATATAAAACAGGATGTGTGTATGTATGTAACGTATGGACTCCAAAACGGCTACGCTGATGTTGATGAGATTTTCAGGGAATCTTCAGAATATTCAGGCGGGTGACACTAAGAAGTCTGATTTTTAAATTTGGGTCTGCGGGTGGAGGGGCGTGGCAAAATCCAATTTTCATATTGCACCACCAATGACATATTCATATATTTATATTTTTTGCTTTTTTTATTTTATTTTTTTTTAAACCAT
Organism: Phasia obesa; assembly: GCA_949628195.1. Taxonomy (NCBI): domain Eukaryota; kingdom Metazoa; phylum Arthropoda; class Insecta; order Diptera; family Tachinidae; genus Phasia; species Phasia obesa. The sequence continues at coordinate 47,979,926 of OX451219.1, read as the reverse complement.
TCTCATGTTTTGCAAAACGAGATATCAAACTCTTAAATCGTTTATGTAGTTCCGAAGATATTTACAAAAAACCAATGTTAATAATGATCCAATATTAAAATTTTAAAACTTTCGAAATGTTGCATTCAAAAATCTGAGTTTTCGGTTTATTTACAAAATATTTACATCATTCGATAACACAAGATATTCCGCGCTTACTAAGGTGCAATATTGTACAATAAGTCAAAAATAATATTATATTATCAATCGATGATGAACAACTTTGTGTACTCTTGCATTTAAGATACCTACATTTTGTGCACATTTTTGAGTTTTTTTAACGCTGATAAAAAATAACGGTACATTAAAACAAACTTTGCTTTCAACTGCTCACTGACTGAATTTGATTTGTTTTGCGTTAATTGTTGTTTTGTGTTCATAAGTTAAAAACCTATAAGTGAAATCAGTTTAATTTAATAATATCACCTGATTTGTAATTTAATTCATCCTTTCTAAGAAGGAATAGAACGAACTCAAGCTTGCTACAAATTTCGTTGTAATCATTTTAGTAAATAACAAGTATTTTGCAATTTGCAATAATAAAATAAGTTTACAAATTATTTTTAATGCCAATTCATTAAACAGGTAATATAATTACTGTTGTTCCAATAACCAATAAAATGATATAAAAGTAAAAAACAAAACACATCATTGTTCCTTTTGCACGATTACATTTTACTAAAATGCAAACAAAAAAAAACAGCCATTGCTAAAAAAATCACCGCAACACGGAAGCAGAGGGCAAGAAGAGCCGCTGTGTCAGCTGAGGAGCGCGAATCACGTCTTCAGGAAAATCGCGGAAGGGTATCTACGTCTAGAGCAGCAGAAACGAAAAGAGAACGCGAATCACGGCTGTAGCTAGCAGAATTGGATTGCACTCGCAGTGGCATCATCGGGAAGTGCATCAACGCTATTGGACGGCGGACGCACTGCACACTTAGCACTGAAACTTCCATTGAATTTGAACCAGGCAGAAACACTAACTTTCAACATCAGCAAAAACTCCGGCATGGCCACAATTCTTAAAACGTGTAAAATTATTATTTGGGAAGAATGCACAATGGCCCATAAGAAATTGCTCGACGCTCGACCGGACTCTAGGTGATTTTCGAGGAAACAACCAACCGATGGAAGGCGCTCTTATTCTTCTTGCTGGTGATTTCCGTCAAACTTAGGCCGTTATTCCAAGATCAAGGCCCGCAGATGAGCTGAACGCATGCTTGAAAGCTTCATATGTTTGGAACCGAATCGAGAAAATCACGCATTTGTTGCAAGATCCGTCTGCCCAAACATTCTCAAAACAACTTTTGGACATCGGAAATGGAAATATTCCAATTAATCGCGCCACGAACGAGATTTCGTTCCCGCCTACCTGTCAAATGCAAATAAATATTCAAGCCGTTATCGACAAGGTATTCCTAAGTCTAACAACCTCCTACAAAAATCCGGATTGGCTGTGCGAACGTGCAATTTTTGCACCAAAAAATTATGATGTCAACAAGCTCAATGAGCAAATTCAATTGAAACTGCCCGTCAAATTAATCAAATACAAATCGATCGACACAGTAATGGATGACGAACAAGCCGTCAATTATCCCACTGAATTTTTGAATTCATTGGAACCACCCGGAATGCCACCGCATGTAGGAACATTAAAGGTTGGATCACCGGTAATTCTTATTCGCAACTTAAACGCACCAAAGTTATGCTACGGAACCAGATTGACCATAAAAAATTGATAACCAAATTTAATCGAGGCAACATGTACTTATTCCACGAATTCCGATGATTTCCAACGATAAACCATTCCAATTCAAGCGGTTCCAATTCCCTTTGCGTCTTTCCTTTGCTATTACCATCAACAAGACACATGTCCAATCGTTTACTATTGCTGGCTTAATTTTGGAAAATTCATGTTTTTCACAGGGCCAGTTGTATATGGATTGCTCCCGAGTTGGCTCGCCAAAAAATTTATACGTTTTTACACCAAATAAAAAAACAAAAAACATTGTCTATCCGCCGGCCTTAAGATGAATTAATAAATAAATATAATTTCCAATTTGCCTTATAGTGCGTTTCCATTATAAGCAAATCAAGTTGTTTTGAGCAAAACATGTCGAAGTGTTTCCACTATCTCGTAAGTGTTTTTTTTTATTTATTTATTTAGCAGTAAGTAATATACTTTTAAATTCTGTTTTAAATTAATTTAACATTTCAATTAAAGTAATTATTTTTAACAAACATCACAATTTTTCTTCTAAATACATTAAAGTTAATTTCATTTTTTATACAATTTGGTAATTGATTATATTTGTTCAAGCCTTTATAAAATAGTGGTTTCTGCATTGCGCTGCTTGTTGCCCGTTGTAATCGGAAATCTTGACCATTTCTTAGATTGTACGGTTGAACCTCTCCTACATACGTTAGTTGTTCACACAGATATTGTGGAGCTATCCCCATTTTCATTTTTTGTATAAAGCCAATTGTGTTTAGTTCAAGTCTCTGTTCAATTTTTAGCCATTTAAGACAGTTTAGCATATAGTTTATTTGTTTATACCGGTTACATTTTAGTATTTATTTTGAAGTTTCTGAAGTCTTTGTATTTCTTGATTGTTGCATCAAATATATTTTATTGTTGAACCAAATTCGGAATGTGGTTTAATCATGACGTTATATATGTACATATATTAATAGCCATAATTATTGACACCTTATTTCTTAACCTTTTAAAAAACCATTTTTTTGCCAATTTTTTTTACATATATAGTTTATGTGCTCTTTGAACTTTAACCCTTTGTCTATGATAAAGCCAAGATACTTTATAGTATTTATTTTTTCAATTTCTTCATTATTTATTTCAACTTTAATATCAGAGTTCATATTTATTTCCATTACTTTTGTTTTATTTTTTTCATTTAGTTTCAGTTTATTCATTTTTAACCACTTATTTACAATTTTCAAATCGTGAGATAAATTATTCACTTTTGTTGTTTGTTTTCTGTCATTTAGGTATGATTCAAACCATTTCAGTTCTTTTCCTTCTATACCATATTGTTGGAGTTTACATATTAGAATTTGTCTATCTATAGTTTCAAAGGCATGCTTAAAGTCTATAAAATTTGCTAATATTTTATTTTTTGTTTTTATTTTTTTCCATCTGTTAATGAGATAATTCACAGCAGTTTCACATGAAAATGATTTTCGAAAACCAGATTGGTATTTAGAGAACAATGTATTTTTCTCCATATATTCTTTTAATTGATATTATATTGACACTTTTTTTATTTTAAATTTTTTGCAATTATTGCCAAATAAAAATAATACATTTTTGTTGCTATAAAGGTACTCAAGACACTATCACGAAAATGGTCTCATATGCGGGTATCAAGATGAAAGAGTAATCAGAATACGTTGAAATTTTTACAGTAGATGGATATTGATGTTGTTGGTTGATTTCTTGCAAAAAGTGAAAATATAAAAATTTTGAGTTAATAACCTCTTGTTGATCAAGTGTGATATATTAAATTAAACAAAATCTCAAGTTTACAGTTTATTTTATTTAAGTTTCAAATAACGCAATTTTTTGTTTGTTATTTAATAAAATTATTTAAAACAACATAAACCTCAAAATAATTATGAAAATTCGAACATGAAAACACTTACGAGATAGTGGAAACACCACGTTTTGCTCAAAAAACTTGATTTGCTTATAATGGAAACGCACTATAAGGCAAATTGGAAATTATATTTATTTATTACTTCATCTTCAGGCCGGCGGATAGACAATGTTTTTTATTTTTTTTATTTGGTGTAAAAACGTATAAATTTTTAGGCGCGCCAGCTCGGGAGCAAGCCACATACAACTGGCCCTGTGAAAAACATGATTTTTCTAAAATTAAGCCAGCAATAGTAAACGATTGGCCTTGTGCTTTGTTTATGGTAATAGCAAAGGCAAGACGCAAAGGAAATTGGAGCCGCTTGAATTGGAATGGTAAATCGTTGGAAATCATCGGAATTCGTGGAATAAGTACGTATTCGAATCTGCTACCGATGATTGTTGCCTCGATTAAATTTGGTGAACAATTTTTGATGATCAATCTGTTTCCGTTGCATAACTTTGGTGCGTTTAAGTTGCGAATAAGAATTACCGGTAATCCAAACTTTAATGTTAGTACATGCGGTCGCATTCCGGGTGGTTCCAATGAATTCAAAAATTCAGTGGGATAATTGACGGCTTGTTCTTCATCCGTTACTGTGTCGATCGATTTGTATTTGATTAATTTGCCGGGCAGTTTCAATTGAATTTGCTTATTGAGTTTCTTGACATCATCAGTTTTTGGTGCAAAAATTGCACGTTCGCACAGCCAGGAGGAGGAGTAGAAGGTTGTTAGACTATTGAATACCTTGTCGACAACGGCTTGAATATTCATTTGCATTTGACAGGTAGGCGGGACGAAATCTCGTTCGTGGCACGATTAATTGGAATATTTCCATTTCAGATGGTCAAAAGTTGTTTTGAGAATGTTTGGACAGACGGGTCTTGCAACAAATGCTCACGCATGTTCGTCGATAGCGTGATTTTCTCGGCTCGGTTCCAAAGATATGAAGCTTTCAAGCATGCGTTCAGCTTATCTGTGGACATTGATCTTGGAATAACGGCCAAAGTTTGACGGAAATCTCCAGCAAGAAGAATAAGAGCGCCTCCCATCGGTTGGTTGTTTCCTCGAAAATCACGTAGAGTCCGGTCAAGAGCTTCGAGCAATTTCTTATGGGCCATTGTGCATTCGTCCCAAATGATAATTTTGCACGTTTTAAGGATTGTGGCCATGCCGGAGTTTTTGCTGATGTTGAAAGTTGGTGTTTCTGCCTGGTTCAAATTCAATGGAAGTTTCAGTGCTAAGTGTGCAGTGCGTCCGCCGTCTAATAGCGTTGATGCACTTTCCGATGAAGCCACTGCGAGTGCAATCCAGTTCTGTAGATACCTTACGCGAAATTCCTGAAGACGTAATTCGCGTTCCTCAGCTGACACAGCGGCTTTTCTTGCCCTCTGCATCCGTGTTGCTGTGGTTTTTTTAGCAATGGCTGTTTTTTTTTGGTGGCATTTTAGTAAACTGTAATCGTGCTAAAGGATCAATGATGTGTTTTGTTTTTTACTTTTATAACATTTTATTGGTTATTGGAACAACAGTAATTATATTACCTAATTGATGAATTGGCATTAAAAATAATTTGTAAACTTATTTTATTATTGCAAATTGCAAAATACTTGTTATTTACTAAAATGATTACAACGAAATTTGTAGCAAGCTTGAGTTCGTTCTATTCCTTCTTAGAAAGGATAAATTAAATTACAAATAAGGTGATATTATTAAATTAAACTGATTTCACTTATAGGTTTTTAACTTATGAACACAAAACAACAATTAACGCAAAACAAATCAAATTCAGTCAGTGAGCAGTTGAAAGCAAAGTTTGTTTTAATGTACCGTTATTTTTTATCAGCGCACATTAGGTCAAATGATCGTTTTTTCTGTGCAAAAGTGATAAGAATCAAAGTGCCGTTTTACTTTTGTTGTTGTTGTTGTTTTCTAATTGGCAATACTTCAAAACAAAGACGCCTGATTTTTGTTGGTGCTAAATATAGAGTACCGTTACAAATCTGTGCGTCAAAGTCAATCGATGCAATTCTTTCAACAAATGTGATTGCGAGTTCAGTAGTGGTTGGTAAACTTTGAGAGTGTTTATATCGAATTGTATTGGTAATAATTAATTAGTGTAAAATTGGAAAATAAAGAGACAGATAAGAATATATGTATTTAATTATCACTGGCTTATATGTATGTCGGTATCCTTGATAATAATTTATTAGTCTACATAACCTTAAAACTGTAGAATTTAACTAAAACTTTGACTTCTGTAAGCCTTTAAAAATTTTGACCCCATTTGACCTCTATCAAATTGATAATATAAATAAAGTAATAAATAATGAGTCATTTGCATTTTGTTCCAACTGCTATTCTTTGCGATTAACGAGTATAGTCTCTATTTGTTTAGGAAACCTCTGCATAAAAAAAGTTGATTAGTTTGAAATATGGCGAAAAGAATGCACAAAAAAAGGAAAGCTTGATGCTCTTTTAAAATATGTAGTTGACAAAATTGAAGTTAATATACTTTTGGGTGAAATGGAGAAACATATATCGCAAACATTACATTTTTTTGCGTAAAATTAGCTGCTACAGGACTTTATGAACACATGTGATTATAAAAGTGAAGTATTTTGTGCAAAAGAGGAAAACTTAAAATTTGGAATTAGCCCCCTTTATTGTTGGATAAGATTTTTTGAATTTATATTACATTTAGGCTATAAATGCAAAATTCAAAAGTGGCAGATACGAGGAGAAGATAAGTTACCTGTCTTAAAAAGAAAAGTAGACATTCAAAACGATTTTTGGAAACGGCTTGGACTTCGCGTTGATATGCCCAGAGTAGGGGGCTCCGGTTCCGCAAATGACGGGAACACTGCTTGTCGAGCTTTTTCTGAACAAACTATTTTTTCTGAAATAACTGATGTTGACAAAGACCTTATATTTCGTTTCAAAATCATTTTTATATCTCTATCCTGCGAGTTTGAAATAAATTCAAGCAAATTTTAAATATATTGCTTTCAAACCGCAAAACTTTTTCAGGAGCTATATCCCTGGCTGCCAATGACTTCTACAGTCCATAAAGTACTCATACATTCAAAAGAAATAATAGGAAATACTGCACTTCCCATGAGGTTTTTTGGAGAACAAGCTGCTGAATCGCGACATAAAATATACAAGGCCGATAGATTACATCACGCTCGCAGAAACAAACGCACCAATAACCTATTAGACGCATTTAATAGGGCTGTCGATACATCCGATCTATTAATTTCCACATTTTTTTTTAAATAAACGCTTTCAAAAGAGGAAACGTTCCACACTTCCTCCCGAAGTCATTGTACTATTATGTTGCAGCGAACCCATAGAAGATTTTCAACTTAACAACCAAGATAATGAAACTGAAGAGGAACTTTTTAATTTAAATTTACAAATCGAATTAAATTAATTGTTTCAGTACAAATAAAATTAATAAATGAAACAATGTATTGTTTTCAATAATGGCTGCATAAGGGTTAATTTTAATTTTTGGTCGTTAGAGGGTTAAATTCCACCTTTAATAATACAATTAGTGCACAAAATGTAGGTATCTTAAATGCAAGAGTACACAAAGTTGTTCATCATCGATTGATAATATAATATTATTTTTAACCGACTTCAAAAAAAGAAGGAGGTTATCAATTCGTCTGTGTGTTGCTTTTTTTTTTTTTTTTTTTTTTTTTTTTGTATGTTTGTGCCTTCATAACTCGGTCATTTCTGAACCGATTTTCAAAATTTTTGCACTATTACAGAGGTTATGGCTACAGATTGGTCCCATTTTAAAATAAATTCAAAAGTTTAAAAATTAAAGGGTGTCCCCAAACAACATACATGTTTTTTACGTGTATTATGAACTTTATAGGTCACCAATTTAAAATAAAAAAAGTGCGTATCACTGTAGCTCTCAATAACAAAAAGTAATTAAAAAATAAAATTAAAAATTAAAGGGTGACCCCATAGGTGACTTAATTTCACCTTTATTCTCCTATCTTTTGAACCGTTATAGACATAGTTGCACAGAGTGTTCGTTACTATGTCTCTTATAATAAGTATAAATATTTAAAATTAGAAATTAAAGGGTGTCCCATTAGTTGGTTTATTTTGATATATATATGGCCAAACTTTTGAACCGTTGTAGACAGACAGTTGAAATTTACAAAAAACTTGTATTGCTAAGTCCGCTAAAATAACAAGTGTAAAATATGAATTTGGAAATTAAAGGGTGTCCCAATAGTTAATGTAAAAGTAATATATATGGCCAAACTTCTCAACTGTTATAGATAGACAGTTGAAATTTACAAAGAACCTATATTGCTTAGTCCGCTATTACAACAAGTATAAAATTTGGTTCTATAAATTAAAGGGTGTCCCCATTATTGATGTAATTTGACCATTATGTCCTCATCTTTGGAACCGTTATAGACAAACACTTGAAAAATATACAGAATGTTCACTACTATGTCTGGTATAACAACAAGTATAAATATTTAAAATTGGAAATTAAAGGGTGTCCCAATAGTTGATGTAATTTGAGGTATATGGATACAAAGTTAAAATTTAAAAAGAATCTGTATGACATAGTCCTCCTTAAAAAGTATTTATATTAAAATTTTAATTTAAAGGGTGTCCCAATAGGTGACGTCATTTGATATATATGACCATATCTTTTAAACAGTTATTGATAAACACTTAACAATTAGACAGAATATCCATTAGTATATCTGTTATAATAAGTATAAATATTTAAAATTGTAAATTACAGGTTGTCGCAATAGTTTATGTAATTTGTTGTATATGACAAAACTTTTAAACCGTTACAGACAGACGGTTGAAATTTACAATGAACCTGTATTGCTACGACCGCAATAGTTACCGTCTTAAAGAAACATGATTTTAAGTTTGTCTGTTTTGAAGTCGGTTTTTTTTTTGCAAGAATTATTGACTTATTGTACAATATTGCACCTTAGTAAGCGCGGAATATCTTGTGTTATCGAATAAATATTTTGTAAATAAACCGAAAACTCGGATTTTTGAATTCAACATTTCGAAAGTTTTAAAATTCTGATATTGGATCATTATTAACATTGGTTTTTTGTAAATATCTTCGGAACTACATAAACGATTTAAGAGTTTGATATCTCGTTTTGCAAAACATGAGAACGGTTTCAAAAAAAAAAATAAAATAAAAAAAAGTAAAAAAAAAATAAATTTATGAATATGTCATTGGTGGTGCAATATGAAAATTGGATTTTGCCACGCCCCTTCACCCGCAGACCGAAATTTAAAAATCAGACTTCACAGTGTCACCCGCCTGAATATTCTGAAGATTCCGTGAAAATCTCATCAAAATCAGCCTAGCCGTTTTGGAGTCCATACGTTACATACATACACATTATATCATTCGATAACACATCACACATACGTGCAATTTTGCCACCAAAAAAGATGATGTCAACAAGCTCAAGGCGAATTCATAACAGGTAAACTCGAGAGCTCAGCTGACTATATTTTGTCGCCATCTTCCAGTGTCAAAATGTACTGATGTGTTCAAGATTAACGTGGGCTCCTGCCACGATGGCTTTATCCCACAGTGCTCTTAACACCGAGTGAAATAAAGACGTAGACTAGCGCCCCCATTGTGTAGTATAACAACACTTTACGATTGCCACCAATCGCAATTTGTGTGTATACAGTCACAATGAGTAGCAATTTATACAATATGGCAAGCCTTTCCAAGGCAAGCCTAGATCCATATTATAACCTCTTGCTTAGGGGTTTGGAGACTATCCAAACTCCGTCTGTTGAGAGTGCAACAGCACTGTTGATCGACCGTGCACCACATCTGCAATAATCGATCTTAAACCACAGCCACCACGTGTACCCCCGAAGGGGACCTACCCAATAACCGGTCACAGAGAGGATAGGCTCTCTGTGGGGCCACCGATTCCCGTGGTACCAGTCCTTTGGGCACTGGTCAGGCCTCGAAGAGAACCCGTGTTAAAACAACAGACCTTTTCTTCCAGATTTAGGCTCTAGGAACCCTAGCGTCTGGTGCCCCTATTTTTCCCGAGTGAACCGCGTCAAAGCATTTGCCATTACTGAAACCCCCGGGGGTATGTCAAAATGTACTAACATTTTTTGTTTTGACAGCCTAAAATGATTTATACAAAAACAAAATGCACGTATTTTTATTACAGAGTTGTACTCTTTTATCGCCGCGAGTCTACCTTGTTTATTGTGCCATGAACAAGCTCAATGAGCAAATTCAATTGAAACTGCACGGCAAATTAATCAAATACAAATCGATCGACACAGTAACGGATGAAGAACAAGCCGTTAATTATCCCACTGAATTTTTGAATTCATTGGAACCACCCGGAATTCACCGCATGTATTAACATTAAAGGTTGGATCACCGGTAATTCTTATTCGCAACTTAAACGCACCAAAGTTATGCAACGGAACCAGATTGACCATCAAAAATTGTTCACCAAATTTAATCGAAGCAACAATCATCGGTGGCTAATGCAAAGACTTACTTATTCCACGAATTCCGATGATTTCCAACGATTTACCATTCCAATTGAAGCGGCTCCAATTCCCTTTGCGTCTTTCCTATGCTATTACCATCAACAAAGCACATTGACTATTGCTGGCTTAACATACAACTATATGTAAGTTATTCTGTAAAACAACTTTATGATATGATGATGGTATTCCATGGATTTTTATTTAAAGGCCGTAAATTTCGTTAAAAGCTCAATTTAAATCGTGTGGTAATACAACACTAATGTTTGCTTAGGGTCAGCAACGCGGACCAGGTCAGCTAGTTTTCCATAAAATTAAAAAAAAAAACTCCATAAAATTTTTACTAACAATTTTAGATAAAATTTTTTTCAAAAAATTTGCGATGAAATTTTTACAAAAAATTTTCCATAAAATTTTTACAACCAATTTTCATAAAGTTCTTATAACAATTTTTGATAAAATTTTAACAAAAAATGTTCAAATAAATTTTAACAAAAAATCTTCCATAAAATTTTTACAAAAAACTTTCCATAAAATTTTTACAAAAAACTCCATAAAATTTTTAATAACAATTTTCGATAAGATTTAAAAAAAATTTCCATAAAATGTTTACAAACAATTTTCGATTTAATTTTTACAAAAAAATTTTGATTCAATTTTTACAATAAATTTTCTATATCGTTATATTTGTAATAATGAAGTTGAAAATCATAAAAGTAAAAACCGAATGTACATAAAGAGTGATTTTTTAAGAGCTTGAGAACTTTTTTTTTTAAAAAAACGCATAAAATTTGCAAAATCTCATCGGTTCTTTATTTGAAACGTTAGATTGGTCCATGACATTTACTTTTTGAAGATAATTTCATTTAAATGTTGACCGCGGCTGCGTCTTAGGTGGTCCATTCGGAAAGTCCAATTTTGGGCAACTTTTTCGAGCATTTCGGCCGGAATAGCCCGAATTTCTTCGGAAATGTTGTCTTCCAAAGCTAGAATAGTTGCTGGCTTATTTCTGTAGACTTTAGACTTGACGTAGCCCTACAAAAAATAGTCTAAAGGCGTCAAATCGCATGATCTTGGTGGCCAACTTACCGGTCCATTTCTTGAGATGAATTGTTCTCCGAAGTTTTCCCTCAAAATGGCCATAGAATCGCGAGCTGTGTGGCATGTAGCGCCATCTTGTTGAAACCACATGTCAACCAAGTTCAGTTGTTCCATTTTTGGCAACAAAAAGTTTGTTAGCATCGAACGATAGCGATCGCCATTCACCGTAACGTTGCGTCCAACAGCATCTTTGAAAAAATACGGTCCAATGATTCCACCAGCGTACAAACCACACCAAACAGTGCATTTTTCGGGATGCATGGGCAGTTCTTGAACGGCTTCTGGTTGCTCTTCACTCCAAATGCGGCAATTTTGCTTATTTACGTAGCCATTCAACCAGAAATGAGCCTCATCGCTGAACAAAATTTGTCGATAAAACACATTTCGAACCGAACACTGATTTTGGTAATAAAATTCAATGATTTGCAAGCGTTGCTCGTTAGTAAGTCTATTCATGATGAAATGTCAAAGCATACTGAGCATCTTTCTCTTTGGCACCATGTCTGAAATCTCACGTGATCTGTCAAATACTAATGCATGAAAATCCTAACCTCAAAAAAATCACCCATTATATTATTGTGAAATTGGGAAACATAACAGAGTAAGAGAATATTTAACATTACTGTGGTTAAGGGTATATAAGGTTCGAAATGTCCGAATATAGCATTCTTACCTCATTTGAATTTTTTTTATGGAATTCCCAAAAAAATATGTGAAAAATATAAAATATTGAACCACATAATTTCTTTTGTTTCCGATTTTAAAAAAGAAACAATATGTACTGATTTTTTTTTGCGTTTTTGTCTTGAATACATATATAAATAAGTAAAATATTTACATGCAAAAATTAGTAATTGACATCACTGAATATCTATTAAAAAATTACCTAGTGTCTATACCTGATAAAAATATGTCTTGCTAAAAGTCAAACTTCATATTAAAAAAAAACATTTTTAATACTGGGTTTTTATATGAAGTTTGACTTTAATCAAGACAAATTTTTATCAGGTATAGACGGTAGGTCACCCCTCGGCACCATTATACCTGATAAAAATTTGTCTTGATAAAAGTCAAACTTCATATAAAAAAACCAGTATTCAAAATAATATGTTTTTTATATGAAGTTTGACTATTGTTAAGACATGTTAATGTGTAATGGTGACGGGGGGTAACACGCAGTCTTGACGAGCCATTGATTTGTTCAACCATTAAACAAATTCATGTGCGCACATCAAAACCTCTAGAGTAGACCGTCGTTGTCAATGTCATGTTCTTGTTCAAGCAACATCGTTGGGTTAAGCCCAGTACGCAGCTCTACGGAATTTCAGGTTTGATTTTTTTGCCTTTATTTCTACAAAAATAAAATTCATCATGTGGTCGTTTGTATAAATAAAAATCATGTAGTTGTTTAAGTTGAACCCTTTGGTTATGAATTTTACTAATTAAATGTGACTCTGTTAGGATCTAAACTCTACTCCTTTGGTAAATTTGTATTTTTTGAGAGTATTTTGGATTCTAACGAGTAAAACCGCTAACGGTTCAACAAAACTTGGTTTTCGCCATATTCGTTGTTTTTTTTTTGTAAATACTTACGTCTCGTTTTTAATTAAAAGAAGACACAACGCAGCTTTTTATTATAAAAGGTAAAAATATATATATATATTAAATAAAATATATGAACACAAAATTAAAACAATTGGTTTTTTATTTCCCGATTTTCTTCTGCTGTTTTCACACACAAACATTTGGTCCATTCGTGCCGGATTCTGAGAATTATAATCAAAGGAATAATTACTTTCTTTTTTCTTCAAGGATCACGTATATACTCCATTTTTAATATTTACACTACGCCACTTCATCAATTTAATTATTTTGAAATAAGGTGCGTAATTGTTTTATTTGAATGTTAATAAACAAAAAAAGTGTGCAAAAGAAGAAAATGTGTATGAATGTATGTGTTTTTGTATTAGTACATGCACTTACAATTGTTTACATAGATTTTTACCTATTGTGATTGATCGTTTTGCAACCCTTTTTGTTCTTTTAAAAGTGAATCAACCGTGGTAACTTAATAATAAATAATAAAATTAAAATTTTTTTGTTCTTTTTTTAAATAAAATCAAATATTTAGTGAGTGTTCGTGAATTTAATTGAATATTTGCATAATAATTACTAAGTAATTAAAGTGTAGAGCTATATATGTATGTACTTTTAGTCACATATATACTCGTTTAATCAACGAAATTTTCCTCTTGTTTAATCGCCCGCAACCCAACGAACAATTTTAATAGGGTCGGTACGTTGATATACTTAGTGATTTTTTTTCGGTTTAAAGGTTTTTAATTTTTTAAAGTTATTGTTATTAATTTTGATTGATTCGGTTTTTTAATCAATTTATTATTCATTTTTAATATACAGATTTGCTGTTTTTAAATAAATCTTAATTAATAAAAATTATTTCTGAGTGGTAAATTAAAACACTTTTAACTGAAATTGTCTGCCATATTCATTTAAAAAATTCAATAAAATAATGTCGAAATTACAACTAAATAGATTTATAAGAGCATCGGATGCTCTTATTAGATTTGAATCGAATTTTAATAATTTTCGTGACGAAATGCATACCGTATGTACCTTGGAGATTCAAAGTGTAGAATTAAAAAGTTTATGGGAAAACGTAAAGTTGACATATGATGGTTGCTTAGATTATTTTGAAGGCAATGCTAAGGCGGAGCCTACTGATGTTGAAGTAGCTTCGTCTAAGTATCAAACCACATATATAGCTTATTTAAAATGTTCTGCGAATATTAATGAGAAACTTCATAATTTCCAAGAGGTCCCAAAAGCTAGTTGTTCTACGGCAATGGATTCTAATGCAGGAAATTCTGACCACAATTTTACCTTGCCCCCTTGTGATGTCAAAACATTTGAAGGGGATTATATTGCATGGCCTGCATTTAGGGATTTATTTACGGCAATATATATTAATAGTTCACGCCTTAGTAATGTGGAACGGCTTTGTTATTTGATACGCAAAACCGCCGTAGAAGCGAATGTATTAGTGTCAAAGTGTCCGTTAAGTAATGAAGGGTATGACGTAGCTTGGCAAAATCTTAAAGATGCATATGAGAATCCTCGTATGTTGGTTAATAACCAATTAAAATTATTATTTAACATTCCTTCGGTTGATAAGGAATCCAGTGCCGGGCTTAAGACTCTTCAGCGTGGTATTAATAATTGTCTTACTTCTCATTCGGTATATAAGGTGTGCACTGAAAATTGGGATCCAATTCTAATTTTTATGTGCATTCAACGTTTGCCTACGTCTACGGTCAGTTTATGGGAACAAGGGGTTAGAAACAAATCGCTATTATCCACATGGAAAGAGTTTGATACATTTCTGACGGAAAGAATACAGACTCTAGAATGCGTTCATGATCTTAAAGATTCACAACAATCTAGCAAACCTTCTGGACAGAAGGTCAAAGTTCATGCTGTGAATTCATCTTCATCTTCTTGCGTTTTGTGTCGTGCTTCGGGACATTTTTTGTGAAACTGTAAACGTTTCAAAAATCTTTCGATTTCCGAAAGATTTTCAACGGTGAAGAAATTTCACTGTTCTGTTAATTGTCTGTCGCGAGAACATGAAGTGAAGAATTGCAAAAGTGCCTTTAATTGCACGACGTGTAATAAAAGGCATCATACGTTACTACATCGTAACGTAAATAGTTCGGAATTTTCAGCTAGGGAGCCCAAAATGCGAATGTAAATTCATTCCTACCTTCTACTTCGATTGGCATATATAATAATGAAAATGCTACTCGACAGGTTTTTCATGTCTCTCAGAATAGAAAAGTGATTCTGGGAATAGCTATGGTGAATATAATTCATCAGGGTATGACGTACCCCGCTCGCGCCCTTATTGACCCAGCTTCAGAGACTTCTTTTATATATGAACATTTAAGAAACCGTTTGAAACTGCATGCACTTTCGACAAATGTCAAAGTTTCGGGTATTAATCAAACTATTTCTGCTACTACTAAAAAGGTTTGCGCTTTAAAAATTGGCTCTCCAGTAGACAAGTCTATTCTATTGGAAACCATGGCTCTGATATTAACCAATATATCAGGCAATTTGCCCTCTTTCTTACTTGGATCGAGTTTGCGCAATAATTTTTCGAACTTAAAATTAGCTGACCCTTGTTTTTACCAATCAAGACCGGTTGATATACTTCTAGGGGCGGATTTATATCCTCAGCTAATTTTGAGCGAAATACGTCGCGATGTTGTAGGGACATTGGTGGCTCAGAATACTGTTTTCGGATGGATTATCACGGGATCTATTCCTGAGTCACGTTTTCAAGTGTATTCGACCACTATCGAGGTTTCTGCAGAGGATAATTTAAATAGGAATCTGCTTCGCTTTTGGGAGCTTGAAGAAACTCCTAAAAGAAAAGTATTGACTCCAGTTGATAAATTTTGCGAAGAAAATTATAGGAAAACAACCCAACGTGACTCTGATGGCCGCTCTGCCAGGGTTTCCTCATTCCCTTAACTTGGGTCTTTCTCGACAGAATGTTATGGCCCAATTCTTGAGAAATGAGTCCTCACTTCTGCGGAAACCAGCTATCAAAGCATTATATGATAACGTGGTTAAAGAATATTTGACTCTGGGTCATATGAAACCTGTGGTAGCTGATTCAGCTAATTATTTTTTCTCGTGCTACCTACCTCATCACCCGGTAATTAAACCGGAAAGTAAGACTATGAAATTCCGTGTCGTATTTAATGCATCAAATAGAACCTCTAATGGAAGTAGTCTAAATGATTGCCTTTATGTGGGACCCACTTTGCAAACAGATTTAGTGCTACTTATTTTTCGTTGGAGGCTATTTAGATATGTTTTTAATTGCGATATTACCCAAATGTATAGACAAATTCGTCTTGATCCCGCTCATACGCCATATCAGCGTATACTTTTTCGATCCTCGACAACTGAAGAGGTAAAGACGTATGAGTAACAGACTGTAACTTTCGGTGTCAACTGTGCTCCTTATCTAGCAATAAGGACACTGTTACAGCTAGCAGAAGATTCAGAGGCTGAGTACCCTCTTGCTGCCAACATTTTGCGCAAGGATATGTACGTTGACGACGTATTAACCGAGGCTCACGATGTTTTATCTGCTCTGAAGGCTCGGGATCAATTACGAACTGTTTTGTCTTCAGCGAAATTTGAATTAAGGAAATGGACTTCGAACGAAATTAATCTTGTTGATTCTAAACTGTTGATATTTATTGAATCCAGCAGTTCTAAGACACTGGGTATTCAATGGAATGCTTAATTTGAATCGTTTTATTTTAAAGTAGAGCCTTTTTTTTCATAAATTGTTTATTGTATCTTCAATATTTTTGAACTAACAATAATTACTCATATCTTAAGTCTAAAATAAAAATATACTTTTTAAGTCCAGCCAGTGCTAGACAAAATAATGTTTGTTTCAAGGATTTTGCAATCATTTGCGGGTCATCCCTCTAATGTACGGCCAAGAAAAGCAGTATCTCTTCTTTTTAGTCGAATGTAACCAGGTTCATTCAGCATGTTACGCGCCAAAGGGTTTGGATGAGATTCAAGCCTCTTTAGATATGTGACTGCATGTTTCGCTATTTCTGCTTTAACTGATGGCATGTTTAGGTCTTTGTGGATGTTCGAATTTTTTATATACCAGGGAGCAGATGTAATCATACGTAGTATCTTATTTTGGCGCCTTTGAATTTTTTCTACATAGCTAGCTGAGGCAGTGCCCCATAACTGAATCCCATAACACCAAATTGATTTGAGGATCGACTTGTACAGTAGAAGTTTACAATCTAAGCTCAGGGTAGAGTTTCTGCCAATAAGCCAATTTAGCTGTACTGCTTTTAGTTTCATTTGTGTTAACTTGAAATCAATGTGGCTTTTCCAAGTAAGGCGACAGTCAAGATGTATACCCAGATATTTAACGTCTGAAAGCTGTGGTATCATTTGGTATTTATGCGAACAGGAGGGCATGAGTCCCTACGCAGTGTGAAAGTTACGTGAGTACATTTTTGCTCATTCACTTTTATTCTCCATTTTTCTAACCATTTTTCCAAATTGAGTATGTGGTCTTGTAAAAGTTTTGATGCTTCTTGGGCAGTTTCATGAATACTTAAAAAAGCTGTGTCATCTGCAAAAGTTGATGTGTGCACTAGCGTGCTAATTGGAATATCTGATGTGTACAGTAAATACAAAATTGGTCCCAAAATACTACCTTGTGGAACTCCGGCTTCAATGAGCTGTGGCGAGCTTAAAAAGTCACCTTCTTTTAGTAAAAACTTGCGATTCGTTAAATAATCTTTTAAGAGCTTATACAAGTTTTCGGGCAAGTTCAGCTTTAGCTTAAATATTAGGCCTTCGTGCCAAACCTTATCAAATGCTTGAGAAACGTCGATAAAAAGCGCAGAACAGTATTTTTTTTTCTTCAAAGGTCGTTTTAATTACATTTACTAATCTGTGTGTTTGTTGGATCGTACTATGTTGTTTTCTGAAGCCGAATTGATGGTTCGGAATACATCCTTTCGCGCTAAGAATTGGATTCAGCTTAGTTATTAATATTCTCTCAAACAACTTTGACATGTTTGATAAAAGGCTTGTAGGTCTGTATGATTCTACTTTTGTGTGGTCTTTTCCTGGTTTAGGAATCATAGTAATCAAAGAAACTTTCCACTCTGTGGGAAAGTACTCAAGACGTAAGATGGCATTAAAAACAAACAGAATAATTCTGCGACCTATAAGGGGCAACTCAACTAACATCTTGTTACTTGTTTTATCAACC
Source organism: Phasia obesa (assembly GCA_949628195.1). NCBI lineage: Eukaryota > Metazoa > Arthropoda > Insecta > Diptera > Tachinidae > Phasia > Phasia obesa. The sequence goes on along the minus strand of OX451219.1, from coordinate 47,961,722 downwards.
CCAGGGGCTTTTTTGGTGTTTAAATCCGCTATTGCCCTTTCAATATCGCTAAATTCAAATCTTAGGTGTACTTCGGCACTAGTCTCTACTGGTGGCAACTCAACTATATCAGTACACATGCACGCCATAATGAATAATCTGATTTTGCAGTTGCGTCGAGGTCTTCCAAGTAATTTTTCAGAGATGCTACTCTTCGAGATTCTAGCAGCTGTCTTAGCCGTTTCGTGCAATCTTTAAGTCTAGATTTCAGTTGAGGAGATCTGTGTGCTTGCCTCTTCTAATTTTCCTTTTTTCAGCCAAGAGCCGCTCGACATCTACAAAGTAAATTTGATTGTATCTAGCTGATTATCGGGTTACTGTTGCATGTTGGGCAGCTGATTTGAGGATTTGATCAAAATTAATAAGACTTTGTTCCACGTCTTCTGGTTTTCTCAGCGGTATATTTTCTGAACAGTGAGTACTGAGATACTTTCTATATTTCAACCAATTAATGATTGTGCTAGTTGTTGGTGACTCAATATTTTGCTGGTTCCATACATAGACTATTGTGGGTGAATGATCTGAGGATAATTCGAGTGACGCTTCAACCTTAATCATTTCTCTCGAAATACCTTTAGTCACGCCAAAATCAATAACATCAGGTATTTTTTGTCGATCCGTAGGCCAATAGGTGGGTTGTCCGCTTGATATCACATTCAGACGCATTTTTGAAATAGTGTCAAATAAAACACGAACTTTTGGAGTAAAAAGTCTTGATCCCCAAAACTTATGTTTAGCGTTGTAGTCGCCTGATGCTATGAAACAGGGACCTAGTGATTTGTAGAAGTCACTATATTGACTCTCTGATATTTGAAATCTAGGAGGTGAATATATCGAAGAAATAACAAAGTTTTGATGATATTCTTCAATACAGATGTTTGTTGCTTGAAGATAGTCCTCACAAAAATCACACAGTAAATGATGTTTAATTCGAGCCTTTATTAGAATTGCGGAACCACCACATGCTCTGCCACGGACGTCTTTAGTGGCATATAATATATAGCCATTGATTTTAAAAAAGCTATTTGTTGTTAAATAAGTCTCTGAAACCATCATGACATCAATTTGTTGGTTCTTCAAGAAGTACTCGAGTTCATTTTTATGTTGGCGTAAGCCGTTTGCGTTCCAGAAACATATTTTTAAACAGTTCATGGTTTGTTAAATACCGCCTGCAACATCATAGATTGCATGCGAACCATTTCTTGCATCATGCTGCTCATAGAGCTCATAAAACTGTTTAACGAATGCAATAATGTCTCGATACTTGCTTCGAGACGATTGTAGTTACCAGATGGTGTTTGTTCTTTACCTTCTGGATGCATGTTTGGGGTAGAATTGGTTGTAGGTGTCGCTTTGTGTGCTGAAACATGATTTGATTTTAATATATCCGCGTATGAAACATGTTTGGTTGTAGGTTGAGCTAACAGTAGAGCCTATTGCTAAGAAGTCAAACTACACAAAAAGGGAAGTTTTGTCTGCTATAGCGAAATTATTTGATCCTGTAGGTTGGCTAGGCCCGGTTATCATTACAGCAAAAATTATTATGCAAAAAATTTGGCTGGATAACATTGGTTGGGATGATTTTTTGCTCCCCTTGACAGGACAAGACTGGAAAAGATTTTTCGCCTCCTATACGGAAGTAAATAGTATCCAGATTCCAAGGTGGGTACATTATGCTCCAAATATGTCAGCAGAATTACATGTTTTTTCAGACGCCTCGCAAAAAGCATACGCGGGGGCAGTGTATATCTGTATTGAGGCCTTTGACCAGATTTTCACAAACTTACTCACCTGCAAAACTAAAGTGGCCCCTATTAAATCTATTTCATTACCTCGTTTAGAACTTTGTGGAGCAGTTTAAGCTTCTGAACTTTTAAAAACTGTTAGTAATGAAATTGACATAGTGCTTTCGTTTTTGCCAGCTAGCCCACGAGAAGAAATTGCGTCACGTGTTGATTTGGGGCCATTGTTCACGTTGCTTGGCCAGCAATCACACGTTGAAGTTCTGTCAAAGCGTGCGAAAATGTAACAAGTGTCAGGGGGATCATAACAGTCTGCTGCATTCCCCGAAACACGTTGAAGAAAAGGGCACGAAAATATTAAAGAAAGGTCGGAAAAATAAAATTGTGAATACAGTGCCTTCAACCATTGCCTCTGCTGTAGCACTAGTTATATAAGCTGTCACGGGGTCCTAATGCCGCATAACCATTCCATCCGTATATGATCCTCTGAAAAGAGTGTCCCTGACGGCAAAAGTTGCAAAAATGAAGGGTATAAAAACCCCAATAGAGGACGTTGCAGAGACTATTCTGGAATATTTTCCTGGCATGCAGCTGGCAGATCCACTTTCTACCACTCAGGCCAGGTTGCACTGGTGCTCGGTCCGGAACTGAGCTCACAAATTTTAACCGGAAAAATTTATTCGTGTCCGGGCTTATGTGGGTTATATCTGGCCAATCGCCTATATAATCGTATCAAATTGTATTTAATCAGTTCATGGGTATGCTCAAAACCATCCCTTAATTGGGTTCAGTTGGTGGTACTGTAGTAGAAACCATACTTTTGAATTTGAAAATAAAAAAAAAAACGAATTAAAATTTATCTTTTTATGTTGCATTTAACTGTGTTATTGCAAGGTGGCCGGCAATGTTTAGGTGAACCCTTTGGTTATGAATTTTACTAATTAAATGTGACTCTTTTAGGATCTAAATTCTACTCCTTTGGTAAATTTGTATTTTTTGGTAGTATTTTGGATTCTAACGAGTTAAACGCTAACGGTTCAACAAAACTTGGTTTTCGCCATATTCGTTGTTTTTTTTTGTAAATACTTACTTCTCGTTTTTAATTAAAAGAAGACACAACGCAGCTTTTTATTATAAATGGTAAATATATATATATATATATATATATATATATATATATATATATATATATATATATATATATATATATATATATATATATATATATATATATATTAAATAAAATATATGAACACAAAACTAAAACAATTGTTTTTTTATTTCACGATTTTCTTCTGCTCTTTTCACACCGGTAATTCTTATTCGCAACTTAAACGCACCAAAGTTATGCAACGGAACCAGATTGACCATCAAAAATTGTTCACCAAATTTAATCGAAGCAACAATCATTGGTGGCTAATGCAAACGCTTACTTATTCCACGAATTCCGATGATTTCCAACGATTTACCATTCCAATTGAAGCGGCTCCAATTCCCTCTGCGTCTTTCCTATGCTATTACCATCAACCAAGCACATTGACTATTGCTGGCTTAACATACAACTATATGTAAGTTATTCTGTAAAACATCTTTATGATAGGTATTCCATGGATTTTTATTTAAAGGCCGTAAATTTCGTTAAAAGCTCAATTTAAATCGTGTGGTAATACAACACTAATGTTTGCTTATGGCCAGCAACGCGGACCAGGTCAGCTAGTTTTCCATAAAATTTAAAAAAAAAAACTCCATAAAATTTTTACTAACAATTTTAGATAAAATTTTTTTTAAAAAATTTGCGATGAAATTTTTAAAAAAAATTTTTTTCAAAAAATTTGCGATGAAATTTTTAAAAAAAAATTTTCCATAAAATTTTTACAACCAATTTTCATAAAGTTCTTATAACAATTTTTGATAAAATTTTAACAAAAAATTTTTACAAAAAACTCCATAACATTTTTAATAACAATTTTTGATAAGATTTAAAAAATTTCCATAAAATGTTTACAAACAATTTTCGATTTAAGTTTTACAAAAAAATTTTGATTCAATTTTTACAATAAATTTTCTATATCTTTATATTTGTAATAATGAAGTTGAAAATCATAAAAGTAAAAACCGAATGTACATATATTATTGTGAAATTGGGAAACATAATAGAGTAAGAGAATATTTAACATTACTATGGTTAAGGGTATATACGGTTCGAAATGTCCGAATATAGCATTCTTACCTCATTTGAATTTTTTTATGGAATTCCCAAAAAATATGTTAAAAATATAAAATATTGAACCACATAATTTCTTTTGTATCCGATTTTAAAAAAGAAACAATATGTACTGATTTTATTTTGCGTTTTTGTCTTGAATACATATATAAATAAGTAAAATATTTACATGCAAAAATTAGTAATTGACATCACTGAATATCTATTAAAAAATTACCTAGTGTCTATACCTGATAAAAATATGTCTTGCTAAAAGTCAAACTTCATATTAAAAAAAAACATTTTTAATACTGGGTTTTTATATGAAGTTTGACTTTAATCAAGACAAATTTTTATCAGGTATAGACGGTAGGTCACCCCCCGGCACCATTATACCTGATAAAAATTTGTCTTGATAAAAGTCAAACTTCATATAAAAAAAAAACAGTATTCAAAATAATATGTTTTTTATATGAAGTTTGACTATTGTTAAGACATGTTAATGTGTAATGGTGACGGGGGGTAACACGCAGTCTTGACGAGCCATTGATTTGTTCAACCATTAAACAAATTCATGTGCGCACATCAAAACCTCTCGAGTAGACCGTCGTTGTCAATGTCATGTTCTTGTTCAAGCAACATCGTTGGGTTAAGCCCAGTACGCAGCTCTACGGAATTTCAGGTTTGTTTTTTTTGCCTTTATTTCTACAAAAATAAAATTCATCATGGTCGTTTGTAGAAATAAAAATCATGTAGTCGTGTTTTTAAAATTGTATTGTATATTGTAAAAAACATGAAATGTCATAAATTCCGTTACCAAACAATTGCCTGTACAATCAGCTGAGCTCTCGAGTTTACCTGTTATGAAATCGCATTGTTTTAGTTGAAGAAAAAAAGTCTACATTTTTTGTTAGAACATCCCTGTAATAGTCAAAAATTCCGTTTAGAGTTTTTTTAGCTACGTACTGCCAAACGGAAAGTTGCCTGAAAATTTTCAAACTGTTTTTTTACACATACTTCTCTAATGGGAAACTGATATTCAGGCGAGCTGCGTACTGGCTTTTATCAAAGAATACACAAATGTATGTTTGACAGCTACATAACAAAACAAGCGAAGGATAAAATAGTCAGCCTTTTCACTAACACTGTGTTGTTTATTTTTAACAACAGCCTGTCTAGAAAGTCATCTCTTCTGTGAATATCTTAAAGCCGTGTAAACATCTGCACCAAAGTATTCATGAAATCTGTTAAAATCCTCTTTTCGTCTTGAACTATTGCAGAAATGTTAATATTTTTTTCATTAAATTTTCTACAACTTCAGGAAATCAAATATTAATGCTTCTATAGAACGCGGTTGTACTGTGATATTGTTAAAATGAAAAAGTACTGAGAAAAGTACTAAAGTACAGTTATTTTCTACAGTGACCTCTTTTATTTTACCATGATGCTGGCAATACTTTTATTAAGGCAAATTCATTATAATATGTGCATTGGGCAAATTAATAAAAAAAAAATACGAGTCGGCTGCTCAACGTTTAAGAACGGATAAAAGAACTGAATTTTAGTAAAATTAATTAAACTTTCGTAAAAACGTGGTCTATACATTATTCTAATTAAAAAATATTGAAAAACTACTATATAGTTGTTATTACTGTGCAAAGAGAAATCTGCCGATAAATAACATTTTTCTAAAAGTAGAAATTCTGAGAAAAGTTGTGTAACATCAAATTTATTAATTAAAAACATTTTGTTTAATCTACGATTGGAATAAAGTAGAATGGCTTTGGGAAACGATAATATTACATCAAACCCCGATAAATCTGGATCAAATGAAGCATTAAAAAAATCAGTTAATGAAAAATCTATTGGACTAGAAGAAGACACCGATGCAATAAATAAAAAAGGTTTGTGTATTGATAAGTATGAAACGTGCTAAGTTGACAGACCTGTCTATTGTCCGGCAGACAGTGTTCATGCCCTAGGTCAGAAATAGCTATGGACCGAATTAAATACTATAAATTTTAAATCTAAATATTACATTTGTTTACAGTTTAAATGGCAAATTGGTTAATCTCCAAGGTTCTGAATTTGGAAAACAATCACATAACAGCAATTACGTAATGAGTTTTTATTTTCTGTAGATACCTCGTGTGTTATACTTTTCACTGTTTTAAATAAGCGATTGATTTTTAATTGTAAAATTGGCTACAGTTGTAATTTTAAATAAACATATTAGGTAGACTTGATATTTAAAACAACTTCCTTATCTACATATGTACATCTTAGCTTGGAAGAACAAATACCTCTACCGGCTTTTAAATGATAACGGTATTTAAAAGTTGCATACATCTTGATTATACATGAAAAAAAAACGAAGCAGGTCTATTGTTTTATGTGTACAATTATTGAAATGCTAAAAATTATTTTATTTATTTTTATTTAATGTAAAAATAAAGTAAAAAAAAAAAACTACTTAAAAATTGTAAAATCAAAATTTGTTGTAAAAAAATATATTTTCATACCTATTCTCTGTAAATACTTGTATCTTACATTATGATTACTATACAAATAATCTTTCAATTATTGTGTCATGTAAATAAATCCAAATCTTATACCGGTGAGTTTACTTTAGATTTACCGCGACCGATCTCGTTACTTCAGGGTGAGTGTGTTTACTGCCTTCAGACCTTCGTCACCCAAGTATATACAGTGTTGAAAGAAATAATAGGGCAATTGTTTTTCTCTCAACATGTAAAATTTTTAGATGTGGGCTGTTAATAACTGTTTTTTAAATGTAACAGGATTTCATATCCTGCTTTCTTTTTTGATTTATCTACTTAAGATTAAAACATATGCAGAAAAGTAAGCCATTTAGTAAATTTACATTGAAGAAATAATATAAATTTTTCAATAACTGTTTAAATTGCACAAAACAGAAAATGTTTGCAAAAAAATAATAAAGGACAAATATAAGTGAATTCCTTTAGTTTTAATAATCTAAAAATGAGTCGTGGTGTTTATACAACAGATGCGGATAAATGTGATGATAAACTTAAAAGTAGAGGATTTTTCTCAACTGAAATCAAAGTAACAGCGGAAGAGGTTGACACAATGAGTACTTTGTAGACAGATATTAAATCAGAAAAGAAAACACTTAAAAAGCTTTTTTCTCCTTTTACTCTATTAAATTAAATTATTTTGTTTCATTTTTGCTGCCACTCAACACAAAAGTTTAATTTTCAGAGAGAGAAACAAAGAGAAACCAATTTTAACGTACGTCAAAAGTTGAAAGTTGCCCAACTTTCGTACTTTGCGTTGACGGAGAGGTGCTGATTGTGACAAGACTCAATAGAAAAGCCGTATTTCAACTTTCTTGTGCGTTGAAAAAAACGACGTATAACGTATGACGGATTCTATGTGCCCCGGCCTTAACGCAATACGCTCATACTTCAAAGATTAATACCTTCAAGTCATCAATTAGACTCAAAAATTATTCTTGTGCTCATATTTAATGTCACATACAGTGTTACAAACAGCGTTACCATATTTTTGAGATGTCAAAAAGATAAAAAGATTTTTTAACAAAACAAAAAAAAGAGAAACCAAGTCGGTTTTGCTTTTTATCGGTTTTGTAAACCAATATTGGTTTAATTTGGTGTCATGAAACCTAGTCGGTTGGGTTATTTTCGAAAGGAAATAAAATCAATCTTAGAATCAGCTGTAGTTTGTCACTTGCATATTTGTTTACCATTTTATTACGTCTTTTGACAAAATAATTATTTTTGCAGTCATCGAGTAACCTTTGCGTCGTACGGTTGACATTTCTAAGCCTCGCTGAGCGTATATTTATTTTTATTTTTCATTTGTAATTTATTACCTACAGTGGTACAAAAAACTATTCCTCCCTATAGTTTTGTTATATTGAAACACGGTCGATAGACAGTGATGATGTCGGATCTACTCTATTTGGGGGACAACCGCTTCACGCCGTTAGCGGATGGCCACCACCCTAAAAAAGAAACGTTTAAACCATAATTTATTTCAAAAATATTCCCCGAGTTACCTATAATTCAAAAACCAGATTCCAAGTGTTATTCTTTCTGCATTAGGAGACAAAAATATGTAAATCCTGTCAGCGGCTAGGTCACACCAAAAAATAGTGTAAAAATAGCCCTTTGTGCGAAGAATGTGCCCTGCCTCCACATACTCCTACTGAATGCACGAGAACTTTTTGTGTAAACTGTTTCGAAAACCACGCATCAAATTCAAAGGATTGTAAAGTATTTAAGAAGAACAAGGAAATTTTTGTAATAAAAACCAAAGAAAAATGTACTTTAAAAGCAGCCAAAGATAAGTATGAAGCACAAACAACAACACCTCCACTTGTTAAATCTTTCTCCGATGTGCTTACTTACAAAAACACAGCAAGTCATAGCACCCATAATGCAAATAACAACACTTTAAGTGAACAAAATCAATAACTGTAACAACAAAAAATCCAACTGTTCCAAATGACAAATGCGAAATTACAAGTTCCAATAATAACATCTCTACAGAAAATGCAAAAAAATTAACACAATCATCAAAAACAACTAAACCCACAACAAGCTAAAATTCCAAACCACTACCAACAATGTTAACTCGATCAATGAGTTAAATACCAACAAATAATCAGACAACAACATCGAAATCAACAAAAACTAAAGAAACAGTGAACTTTACACAGAACAATGTTTTAGCTTTACCAAAGCGATTATCACATCACAATTCATCTGATAATGAACAAGAAGAAATAATGTTCGTAGAAGAAGAATAATAATTTCACTATTTTGTAATCATAGATTTAAAAATAATACAGTGGAATTTGAATGGTCTTATAAATAATTACCACGAATTACAAATTATTATTAACGAATTTAATCCTGACATTATTTCTTTACAAGAGACACATTCCTTTCAATCGCAGAAATCCTATTATAATTATTCTGAAAAAATTCAACGGCTTTTTCCATAATTAGGCTGATCATACATCAGCTAAACAAGGAATTGGCATTCCCGTTAAAAAAAACCATGCCGCATAATCTTATATATACCAACAATGACATTGCCGCCATTGCTATCCAAATTGATATTCGTATAAAACTTAGTGTAGCATGCATATATATCCCTCCTCATCATCACAGGTGATTTCAACTCCCACATTCCTATTTGGGGTTCAATAGATTCGAACCCTTGTGGTATAAAAATTATAAATTTTGTCCTAAATGAAACCTAATAGTATTAAACAGTGGATCCCTACACATTTTTCCACGCATAATACCTTTTCACATGTAGATATCTCTTTTTGTTCATCTCAACTAGCATCTCTGTGTTCCTGGAAAACTGTGCCTAGTCTTTATGGTAGCGACCACTATCCTATCTTAATAACAGTGGAAAAAAGTGTTAAAAATACAAAAACCAATTTTTTCATACCAAAATTTAAAACTGATTGCGCCAACTGGTCTTTGTTTCAAAAAAATGCAAAGAAAATCTTTCTAAAGCAAAAATCACTGAGAATATCAATCACAAGCCGCCGCCTTAATCAAAAGCATTAGATCAGCAGATAACATTAGTATTCCCCAAACCAGAGTAAAATATGCTAGACCCTACACATTTTTCCACGCATAATACCTTTTCACATGTAGATATCTCTTTTTGTTCATCTCAACTAGCATCTCTGTGTTCCTGGAAAACTGTGCCTAGTCTTTATGGTAGCGACCACTATCCTATCTTAATAACAGTGGAAAAAAGTGTTAAAAATACAAAAACCAATTTTTTCATACCAAAATTTAAAACTGATTGCGCCAACTGGTCTTTGTTTCAAAAAAATGCAAAGAAAATCTTTCTAAAGCAAAAATCACTGAGAATATCAATCACAAGCCGCCGCCTTAATCAAAAGCATTAGATCAGCAGATAACATTAGTATTCCCCAAACCAGAGTAAAATATGCTAGACCCCAAATAATTTGGTGGATTTCAAATCTAGACTCATTGCGTAAAGAAAAACAACGTCTTTGGCACAATTTTAAGCGTATTAGAACCGATTTTAACCTGCTCCAGTATAAAAAGCAAAATGCATTATTTAGAAGAGCTGTGAAGGAAAGTAAAGCCGCATGTATACAAAAGTTTACTTCCAAACTCGTCCTCGCAACGTTTTTCGAACGATATTAAGCAAAAAAAAAAAAAAACATAATTAACATTGTGCATTCTGATGGAAATAATATAACTGATTCTGCTGAGATCGCAAACTGCTTTGCAACACATTGGTCCACACAATCAGATGACATCAATTTTACCTCAGGTTTTCGAAACATCAAATCTAACTCTACATACCGCTGCCACAGCCATCAAAATTGCTATAAATTTGCCAAAAAAATTGAAAGTCCAATCAACATCGTATAACTAGAAGACGCAATGCATTCGGCAATAGGTAAAACACCTAATGAGGACCGTATATCATATGCAATGTTAAAAAACCTTTGTTCTTCAACAAAAAGGCATATGCTTTTTGTTTACAATAATATAATTAAATCAAATATTTTTCCTCAAGCATGGAAAACAGCCATCGTTATCCCAATTCCAAAGCCTAAAAATATCACCTTTTAGTTTCTGGATACAGACCGATTTCTCTTCTTTCTTGTGTCAGCAAAATCTTCGAAAAAATCATGGCTAGACGTTTAATGTGATACATTCAATCTAATAAATTTTTAAGTCCTAACCAAGTTGCATTTATGAAGAAGCAAGGAACGGATGACGTCCTTCTCTACCTCCAACATTTTATAGCTAAAGCTTTATCAAGTATGAACCATGTCAGTATCTTATCCACTGATTTTGAAAAAGCTTTTGGTAGAATAGGCGTTCACACAATTTTGAAACAACTAGAGAACTGGAATATAGGAAAAAACATGTTTCTTACAATCAAAAAATTTTTATGCAACCCAAATTTAAAGTGAGAATCAATGGCAGTCTTTCAAGAACGTTGCCACTTTATAATGGCATACCCCAACGATCTCCACTATCTGTCGTATTATTTATTATTGCCTTCAACGAACTAAGTAAAATCATATCCACCCAAAAACACATAGAACATGGATTATATTATGATGCAGTTATTTTTACAAAACACAACGATAACAATAAAGTAAAACAGATTTTCTCAGACAGTCTAACTAAAATATTCGAATGGTGTTCACAATCCGGAGCCAAACTTCCCATAGAAAAATGTTCTATCCTCCACATCTGTAAAAAACGCAATTGTCCGATATTCGACATTAAGTACAATAATGTTAAAATTAAACGAGTAAATAGTTTACGTGTACTTGGAGTTGTCTTTGACAAAGGTTTTACCTTTAAGGAACATTGTCTACAGCTTCGAAAAAATCTGATTTTAAGTTTAAATATTTTAAAATACTTAACTTCAAAAAATTTTAGGATCGATATCTCCACTATGGTAAATATAACGCGTTCAATCATGCTTTCTAAAATTGATTACGCCGTTCCTATATACGGGAGGTGTGCCCATTCTCACATCAAATTATTACTTGGACCGTATCACGCCGCGGTACGCCGAAGTATTGGAGCTTTTCCAAGCAGCCCGACTAAAATTATTTTAGCAGAGGCCGGTATGCCTTCTATCTCGGATCGGTCTGCGGAGTTAACATATAAACTCATTCCTAAACTTTTTATTTGCCGAAACAAAATTTTACTGCTTGAGGTTAAAATAACGACAAGTGGAATTAGAACACCTAGACTGCAATCTTCGATCAGAAGGTGCACAGATTTTTCCAGTAAACTTATCCCAGATCTTCGCCCTATACTTATGATCCAGAACACAGAACCACCTTGGCTAACAAATGAGGATTCTTTTATTTTGTCATTGGCACACCTACCTAAGGCTACTACATCTTCATATATATATAAAACCATGTTAAACGATTAACCTAAAGTTTTATGGCAAATAATTGGGAGTTTCTTTACACCGATGGATCCAAGTCTACCCACAATACTACTTTTGCGACTGTCACTCAAGATGGCAGCATAATTACTGCCGGTTTCGTTGATATTTACTGCTCCAATTTCACAGAATAGCATTTGCTATTCTTAACGCAGTGCAATACGCCAAACAATTGTTCAAAGGTTGTAAAAATGTTCTGACAGTCTATCTATCATCTATTCTAGCCATCAAAAATTCCCAGTACGAATCATCGATTTTTATTCAAATAAGATATATATGTAACCAAAACTTGGATACTATCAAAATTATGTGGGATCTTTCCCATGTTGGTATAACTGGCAATGAATAAGCAGACTCAGCAGCTGAATAAGCGAAACAAAGACCTCTAAGAAAATGTGCTACTTGGGAACCACGTGACATTTTTAATAACATCGCTAACTCTCTTGCGTCTACAAAAGCCCGTAAATGGTCAGTTTTACAGCACAGGTACAAATTTATGAACCCAACGGGGGACAAAATACTATACCACAAAAACACCTCTATAGCTGAAAATAGTATGTTTATGCGCCTTGGTCATTGCAAATTTACTCATTAACATATATTCGACAGAACTGCAACCCCAGTTTGTCCCACCTGTAATAAACTCCTCAATGTAGATCATGTTCTCAACGAGTGCTCTAACTACAATTCATCCAGACTATGCATCTTCGGAACAAATACACCAACTGATTTTTCTCAAAAACACATGTGGAAAAAATATTTAATTAATGTACAAATTTATAATTACAAATTGTTTACAAAATCTAATTTAAATAAAACTGGAGTGGCCTACACTCAACTTTACCATACCAAATGGAAACAGATATTTTTATGGATATATTACATACGGAATAAAATTTCAAAGTATATTCAAATTGAAAAAAAACTTATTTTCGATTTGGGGTGTTAGGTAAACTACCCCTTGCCCCTTCCCGATTATGACCAAAATTAATACAGCTCATCTCCATAAACCAAAGGCACATACTGAATTTCAATTTGATATGTCATGCGGTATGACCTGTAGAGCGTTTACAAAATTTTGGAGTAAGTAAACTACCCCTTGCCCCTTCCCGATTATGCCAAAAATTTATACAGCTCTTCATCTCCATAAACTAAAGCTACATAATAAATTTAGTTTTAATATGTCATACAGTATGACCTGTAGAGCGTTCACAAAATTTGGGGGTAAGGAAACTAACCTTTGCCCCCTCCCGATTATGCCCAAAAACTATACAGCTCTTCATCTCCACATACCAAAGGCACATACTAAATTTCATTTTGATATGTCAAACGGTATGACCTGTACAAACTCCTCAAAAATAGTGGCATACACAACAGACATTATCGCGAAAATAGTCAAAATGGATTCAGGAGACCTCTAAACGTATAAATGCGTCAAAATCCCGACCTCGATTTTTTTCAACACGATATGACCTGTACAAACTCCTCAAAAATAGTGGCATACACAACAGACATCATCGCGAAAATAGTCAAAATGGCTTCAGGAGACCTCTAAACGTATAAATGCGTCAAAATCCCAACCTCGATTTTTTTTCAAGATTACTAAGATTACTACTTTACCTTATACTACGTATGGAAAAGTAAAAATATTTCATGTAATTAATTTTAGGCCCATTATTACAACTTGCCTTTAGCTAAAGTTAGGATTTTGTTGGAGCGATAAATAGTTTTTCGTTAATAAAAGTAAGCTAAAAACCACTTTTAACTATCACGTACTATAAGGACAAGTTATAGCAATGAGCATTATTCTCATTAATTTAACGAAAAACTACTTCTCGCTCCAACAAAATCCTAACTTTAGCTAAAGGCAAGTTATAATAATGGGCCTTAGAGTCGAAAACCTTAGTTGCTAGTACTCTTTCCTGTTCCTTATTAATATTATAATTTATTTATAATTATTAAAATTATTTATTGTTATTTATTGTAAAATTACTATATTGTTCAAATTTTATTAAAAGTTACTGCATTTTTATTAAAATATTAAAAAAAAAAACAATATTACGATAAATGTGTGTGAAGATAAATACGTATTTAACTAGCAGAGACAAAAACCATTTTTTTTTCACATAGCTTATTTGACAGTTAACAGAGCGCTGTTAATCACTTAACAGTTGTCTTTTTTTTGGACTTTCCATATTTAGAACCTTATACCAGGGAAAGATGACCAAGTCCAACTAAAAAACAGAAAGGGTATGTTGCTCCAAAACATGCTTTATGGTACTATAACAGTGGAATTTGTAATACTTCTTTGGAAACATAGAAAATCGGGTTTAAAAAACGACACATAATGTGGGATTTTTTTGGAAGTTTCATGACCATTTTTGAACAAATATGGAAGTGCACACGTAGTAAACCATATACAAAAGGTAGACTAAGGGGTCCTAAAAGAGACCTCATTAGTCGGATCTCTGAAATAATTTTGGAATTTGAGAAAATTGAGATTTAAAAAATGTGTTTTATAAAGAAATCCTGGAGAAGATTAGTGACCATTTTTTGACAAATATGGAAGTGCACACGTAAATACTTAAATGGGTGCGGGGACATGGGACTATTGTAGGCAACTGTGTTGCTGATGAACTGGCAAAGAAGGGAACGCTGCTTAACGATAGCGCCATTGACGTCTATTGTGGCATTCCCCCCTCTGCTCACGGGCATCAAATAAATCGAGCCTTATATGATCTGGCACAGGTAAGATGGTCCAACGAGCCGACTTGTCAAACGGCGAGGACGATCTGGACTCTGCAGCATCAGAAAAAAACGGCTTTGCTATTTCAGCTGCCAAAAATTCAGCTACGTGACTTAAAATCAACGGTTACTGGGCATTGCCTATTTGGAACTTATGCAAGAAGAATGGGTCTCCATAACGATTTTTGCAGAAGTTATCAAGATGAGGAAGTGGAGGAAACTGTCGAACACCTCCTTTGCCATTGTCCTGCGTTAGAATATTAACGCCTCCAGCACCTTGGACAACGGTGCTTTGTAAGCCTCTCTTGAGTTTCACTATTGGAACCGAGCAGGATCAACTCCTTTCTGAGGACCTGCGGATGGTTTCCCAACCCGCTTCCACTTGGCGAGGTATAGTTACTCTCGTCGACAACCTGGCTCGACCAACCTGCCCTGCGTGGCTAGACTTTCGGATCTTTATCTGCTACCTGAAACTGTCTGTGTTTTGCCCTATGTTTTCTCAACGCTTTCTCTCTTTTCTATCTCTCCCTTTCATTTTTCCTTTTTGCCATCCTCTTTTCAAATACCTTTCTAAAAGAAACAACAAAACGATAACTAGACCACCCTATAATATACACTTGAGTCGTGAAGACTGCATAATTTTTGCCAGAAATAGGCTAGGCACAACAAGGTCTACAGCGCAACACTATTACGAAAACACTGAACCAAGGAAATGTCTGTATTGTTCACACCCTCTTACAATTAAATATATATTTAAGGAATGCCAGGCAACTGCCACAGATGAATCGCTAGAAGTACATAACTGCAGCAACAGAGATTACATAAAAAAAATCAAAAACATCCTAAACTCTGCAAATGTTCTAAATGAAATCTAAACTCATCATAAATAGTGTAATGGCCAAGTAGCCCACACTATTCATATTATGTATTTTATAAATTTATTTTATATTATACTGTTTAATAAATAAATAAAATAAATTAAATCTTAGAAAACAATCCTGGAAGAAATATTAGGGACATTTGATAACTAAAAAAATTAATGTGTTTTATAAATATTACCATCCTTATACCATTTTAATACTTAGTAGAAGCTTATTTCATTTTGATAACCACGTGACATCGTCAATTCATTAAACTTACAAGATTGGGATAAACATCTGGGAAAATAGAATACCAAGAATATTGAATTGGTATTCCACATTTTGTTCTGCTTATTTTATACTTAAGGGGCCAATCTTATTCTTAAGTACTTCCCAGAGGTGCTCGATGGATTGAAAAGGCCACTCTATTATGAATATTTACTTTCCCTCAAGCCAACATTTTTAAATTCCAGCGGAATGTTTCGGGTAATTGTCCTGCATAAACTGGCACCTCAGTGACATTTCGCCTTCGGCAAAGGGGAAGCATATTCACTACTATCGCGATAATTATTCCCATGAAAAAAACTCCCAAGTTTTTCTATATTGAATGATTCCAATAAAAATTACTTGTATTTTACGGTATAAATCATTACGATAGAAATTTTGAGAGTTTTTTTCATGGGAATAAATATGATTTTTGAATAATTTTGGGTGATTGTTTTGTATAATTCCCAGGTAATCAGCAGAGGTAATTTTCCCCCAGAATCCAGGCATATGGGCCAACGCCAGATGAAGAAAAGTATACAAAAATCATTTTAATTGTCTTTTTTGTATATTTTGAGTAATATGCTTTATTTTGGGGGACGACGTACAAAAGTGTATTGCCATATTTTTTTTTCTCAAAAATCTTCAATTGAACAAAAAAAAATTTTTTTTTCACTAAAAATCTTTTTTAGTGATACATTCTTATATTCATTACATTTCTTACATACATACATTCTTATTAACCTCCTATTATTCATTTCTTTTGAAAGTTGAAATTTGTTC